>JANAVB010002200.1:1946520-2246017 GCA_029216955.1 Iris pallida | reverse complement strand
CATAGTACCTACATTATTTTTCGGAATGTCCAAAAGAACAATGTTTTTGTCTTTTGCGAATGTCTTCAAAGTATTCAGCACGCGAGATTCGATAATATGATTTGATTCAATATCAAGAAATCTCCGAGCATCACTCTTCTCGGCATACCCAGAAGATAGCCTTCGTAGTCCTTGTCCCCAGCTTCTAAATTTTCAGATCTGGAAGCTTCACATGCCAGACACCCCCACACTCGAATGACATTCAAGTTGGGTCTGACTTTGAACCGAGTTCATGAGGAGTTACGTCCGAAGCTGCATATGGCACTCTATTCAGAATGAAAGTGGCCGTTAATGTAGCTTCTCCCCAGTAGCATTTTGGAAGACCTGCAGTGAGCAGCATGGAACTTTATCATTTCTGTTAATGTCGGTTCTTCTCTCTGCTACTCCGTTGGATTGAGGAGAATATGGAGCAGTAGTCTCGCATATGATTCCATGTTCTTTGCGAACGATGCGAATTCATGAGACCTGTACTCTCCACCTCGATCACTTCTCAGCCTCTTGAGTTGTTGTCCAGTCTGCCGTTCAGCCTCGGCCCTGAACTCTCTGAATTCTCGAAAGCTTCGTTTGGACTTGAGCAAGTAGACGAACGCGTATTTTGAGAAGTCGTCGATGAGGTTTGAATACTTTATCCCGGCCTTCGTGGAGAAATGTTTGAAGTCACTGATATCGGAGTGCACCAACTCCAGAAGATCTGTGCTCGATTGACCGATGAAAGGGTTTCCTTGTGATCTTCGTCTGAGCACACATTCACACTTCTCCACCTACCCCCATATTTGGAGATAAGTCCTAGACTAGACATTTTGTTGATTCTTTTACTATGAACATGTCCTAGTCTCTATGCCACAACTCAGAGAATAATCAGAAAATGCAACTGCATTAATGTCTTCAAACTGGTTAACAAGCTGAATTTTAAACATGCCTTCGGTTTGATAAGCCTTCCCGAAGTATGTCCTTCTTGGACATCACCATCTGACCAGCATTGATGTCCATCCTCAAGCCTGCGTTGCAGAGCAGGCTCCCAGAGATCAGGTTCTTAGCAACGCCGGAACATGCTTCACCTTGAGCGGCAGAGTGTTCCCAGAAGTGAGTTTCAGTTCCACGGTCCCGATCCCCAGAACTTCAGCTTGGGCCTGGTTCGCCATGACAACCTTCTCAGATATCGGCTGGTACGTGACGAACCATTCCTGCCTGAACAGACATGGCAAGTCGCACCAGTGTCTATCCACCAGTCAGAGTCAACCCCCACAGTTTGTGACCTGTCCGATCATAGCAAAAACGTTAGAAACCAATGAAACCTTATTAGGCTCACCTTCTCTGATTGTTAGGCTTAGATCTGCATTCACTCTTGTAGTGGCCTTCTTGCCACAATTATAACAAGTCACGTGGGACTTAGTCTCCTGTTGCTTGAAAGAAGGACCCTTCATTTTAGATTAGCGAACGTCCTTCTTCTTGGGATGAGAAGCCGCCTGCTTCCCCTTGGAATCTCTCGTCTGCACAAGAGGCTTTAGCCAACTGTTTGGACAGAGTGTCCACCTTCTGTTGAGAACGCATCTCGTCCTCAACATGGATCTCTTGAAGTAGATCTCCCAAGCTAATGTCTAGCTTCTTTTGTGCATCCTTGCATAGAAGGTACTCCATCCTGCAGGAAGTTTTGAGACGATCCCTCGACGACAAACTTGTCGGGGAAGGGGCATCTCTTCGTCTTCCAGTTTCTGACGCAGCTTCAGAAATTCCTTATCTGTGGCAGCATGGACTTTTCGTCCTCAAAGAGCAATTTGTGATTTTTCAACCACAAACATTTTGCTCCTGTTCTTATCTTTTCATACAGATTTTCCACAGACTCCCATATGTCTCTGGCAAGTTCCTTCTTTGAGTAGGATTCTGCCAGGGAGTCCTCCATAGCATTCAGGATGAGAAGCCTGCAGATGCTATTTTCCCTTCTCCACTTGGCCTGGAGTTGGTAGCCGCGTTGATGGCGGCAGTAGATCCAGTGTCTGGAACAGAGGGTTCTTCCTCCAACAGAACATGATCAACGTCTTTCAGTTGAAGAGTTAGGTACACCTTTCTCTTCCAGACTTGATAGTGCTCTCCATCGAACTTTTCCAATTGCAGAAGTCCGATTGGAGGAGCGAAGCATTAATGTTTCCATCTATACGGATCTTGCTTTGAGATTGTTAGTCCGGGGGCTTGATCGAGATGAAAACTAATGCAATCGAGATCTGAGATGTCACACAAAACTTTGTGATGATCAAACTCAAGATCTACGAATAAAACTAAAAAGCCAAATTACAATATGAAGGAGAAAAATAGCAAAGAGAAGATCTCTGTTCTTCCTTGCAAACGTGTTGCAATTGGGACAGAAAAGTTACAATAAAACTAGAGAGAGATGAGAAGAAGAACAATGCTGGGGTGTCAAAACACCGTTGCTCAAAGCAAGATTCGCCCACACGATCTGCTTCCAGGAACCAGCAAGTTGAATAACTTGTGGAACGCTCGATGTCATCTCTGTTCTGACTCCTCGATGGACTTGCATGGCGGCAGCAACTCCCTCTTTCTTCTCTTTTCTGACTTGTATTTTTCGTAGTACCAAAAGGAGGCCAGAAGAGAGTATATATAGAGAGAGGGTGGAAACCCTAGCCGCCTCTTCAGTTATGGAAAGATTGAATCAAATCATAAAAAGATAGCAACGAATTAATTCTAATCCCACAAAGATAGGACTGAATTAATTCAAATCCCACCAAATATAGTAACGAAATTAATTCAATCCCACAAAGATAGGATCTGAATTAATCGCATTGATTCACCCTTTCCATAACCGATTTGAAATCTGCACAGTCAGCGTAGCCCTCCATGCGGCAGCAGCAGCAGCAGCCTGGCCGCATGGACCGCTTGGCCGCATGGACCGCACGAGCCGCATGGACCGCATGAACCGCATGAGCTGCTAAGTGCAAAGGCGCCAACAAAATGCCACATTACGCCTCATGAGCCCATGAGCCCGAGCCCAAGCCCGAGTCCGAGTCCGAGTCCGAGTCCGAGTCGCTAAGCCCCTTTGGGCTTAGCTCCAAGTGGAATTAATCCAAGAGAATGACAAAAGCATTAATGCTTAATCCTTGGAGCCTTATTCTTACCTCCTAGTAAAATCACCCACATGGTTCCCTCCTTAGGGTCACCACCCCATGTGCATCTCTCAACAACACACCCAAGTATATATGTTGAGATAACTCATGGTGCTTTTCCAATGTGGGACTAAAATTTTACAAGGCATGTTGAGAGCAAGCTCTCTCCATGTAATAAAGCACCAACAATATATATATATATATATATATATATATATATATATATATATATATATATACATATATATATATATAATAGAAATAAAATATATGTACACATACAAATACTGTATACATATATATATAAAATATATACCTATATTTACATGTACACATATATATAATAAAATACTAATCATAAAATATATATACATATATACAATTACTGTATATATATACATATAATAGTACATATATATACAAAAATACATATACATATACACACACACACACACACACACACACATATATATATATAAAACAAAAACAAAATAAATATATATAAAAATATATATATAAAACAAAACAAAATAAAAAGAAAATAGAAAAGAAAATTAAAAGAACACAGCAGGGGGGGTTCGAACCCGACCCAGGGGGTCGAGTTCTCGAGTGCGGTCGGGCTGGCCAGGGGGTCAGCCTGCTTTGGGTGTTAGGGATAGGGTTTTGTTTAGATTTATTTAGGTTTTAGTTAATAATAGTAATAACCCGATAAAACAACCCTGTGTCCTGACAGTTAGGAACACAGGAGTCTCGTGTCTTAGGCTAGTACGACATGCACGAGTCTAGTCTCGCGTGTACGGGCACTGGGTTAGAGTCGTCGTGTCCAGGCGAACAGCATACGTGTGCACGAGACACGTACGACACGAAAATAAAGTTGACACGCACGTGTCCGACGACTTGATGGGGTTCGAGGGTGCTGGACGGCGGCTGAGGCGACGTGGTCGCGACAGAGTGGTGCGCTAGACTCGCCTTGTCACGGCGAACTCGTCGGCGGTGGTGGATGGGGGTGATCGTCGTCGGGAAAGTGGCGTTGGGGATCGCCGGAGTTAGGGTTAGGGTTTAGGCTTAGTGGGGGAAGAAATGGGCGGTGATGGTCGGAGATGGGTCGAGGTGGTGGTGGTTGGGTCGGGGATAGTGAGGGAGTCATTTATAGGGGCTTAGGTCGGCTAAAGGTCGGTTGGGCGGCCGGAAATGGGGGGAAAAGATCGGGGTCGGTCGTCGGGGAGCTGGCGGTCGTCGGGGGTGGGCAGGATTTGGATTTAAAGAAAACCCCCTAAAGTTTGGGAATTTGCAAAATTAGCCGTACGCCCAATAGTTGCAAATATAATTTACAACCCGCAATTTAAAACAAATCATTAATTGCAAACTGTTATTATAACAATTCAATAAATTGCATAATAATATTAAAATAATTCTAAATATTATAAAATGATATTAAAACATTTAATTAATTACAAATTGATATAATTTGATTTAAAAACTATTTAAAAATCATTTAAAAATTCTAGAAAAATTCCTAAAAATTATAATAAATTATTTTAAGGCTAAAAATGTCATTAGTAATTAATTAGCACTAATTAAATCAAAATTGAAAATCAGGGGCTGGCAGTTGGGCCTGCATACAAAATATTCGTAGAATTTAATTAACTTCGTATATTAATAGTACCGAATTGGATAGTGGAATCAATTTGCGGTATCTCACCAGATCTGCACGCGTCGCTGCGTGGGACCTTGATCCCCCCGTATGCAGACCCGCGGCCCGTCGATTCGCCTTCGCTTTCTCCAATTTCTGCTTGTACGCAGGAGTATCCATCTTCTCCAAGATCTGATCATAATACTCCTGCCGGATCCAATCCTTCTTCGAATGTCCCGATTGAAGGTCATACACCGCGTCCCGTATCTTCTTTCCGGCGGCGCTTCTGTAGGTCCTGCGGATCGCCTCCTCGCGATGGAGGGGCCACCAGAACGTCCTCTGACATGCAAATTCAATTATCACGTAATTAAAAAATGGTGGATTAAAGATTAATTAATAATTAACCATAAGATATATATATAGATACCATCATCTCGTCGAGCCAGGCGTACTGCAAGTCCAGGGGCACCTCAGAAAAATTGAGGTAGGGGCCATGGTAGTTATCCTGGATAATGTGCCCTAGAATCCTGGCAGCATCCCACGAAAAAAACTACAAAGAAGCAACGACTGGATTATTAATTTGAATAAAAGAAACAAATTTAATAGATTTACTTACGATTCACCCGCGGGCCATAGTTCTCGTCGAAACTTGCCCATCGGCCTCTCTGGTGGCGTCAGAGGATCCATGGCTCCACGCATGTACTCACCAGTAACCGGATGTAACTGAGTTGGGGGTACTCTGGGGACCACCGTGCAGTAACTGGTGGACCCGCTGGCGAAACAGATCCGTCAGGGGATGTATTCGCAGACCTCGACGAAGGTGACGATAGCCCCAGAGTAGATCGACGACGGGATGAGTCTCTGCTCGGGGTACTCTCTGGGTCGAGATCGCTAGATGGGGTTAGATCCCGGGAATGCTGAAGGGGACCACGACCACTACCACCTGCACCACCACCACCACCACGCCCACGACTAGGACCACCAGCACCACCATCAGCACCACCACTAGCACTACCAGCACCACGACCAGCACCACCACTATGACGAGTACTAGCCACCATGACTTGTAAATAGAACACATAAATATAATTAACAATATAGAAGTATAAATGAATATAAAACTAAAGTAAAATATATACACTACCAGCAGGGCGACGAGTGCCGCCGCGACGAAAAGGACTAGGAGTGTCATCTGCAAAAAAAAATCATACAATAAGTAGAAAATCATACAATATATATAGATAGTGAACAGATGGGTACATCTATCGATAATGAATAGATGCACCGACACGGACTTCGTATGCTAGATGAATCGGTAGATGCTCCATGCTGTCGAAGAAGGCCGGTAGAAATATTTTTTCTAACTTGCAAATTGTTAAGACAATCTTCTCCTCAAGTTCAAGCATATGTTGCACCGTCAACTTAGTTGAACAAATATCCTTGAAGAATGTAGATAGCTCGGCCAACGGAACTCATACAGCAGAAGGCAACAACTCTCTCAAAGCAATGGGCAGTAATCTTTTCATAAACATGTGGCAGTCGTGACTCTTCATTCCCGTTAGCTTGCGTTCATTGAGATCAATGCATCTAGACAAATTTGACACATAGCCGTCGAAAAATCTTAAAGTAGATATCTACTTGCAGATTATTAATATATCTTCCTTGCTCAATGTGTATTGCGCTATCGGCTTAGTTAATTGTCCACCAGCTCTCCTTTATATCAAGTATAGATAAGAACGCTTGCATATCTCGGCTATGTCTTGTCTTGCTTTTAGATTTTCCTTCGTCTTTCCTTTAATATCCATGACGGTATTGAAGACATGATCGAACACATTCTTTTCGATATGCATGACATCAAGATTATGCCTTATAAGATTATCTTTCCAATAAGGCAAGTCCCAGAAGATACTCCATTTGGTCCAGTTATGACTTTTTCCGAACCCCTCGACACGATTGTTCGATAGATCTTCCATTACGGTGGGCAAATCCTTTACATCTTCCCAAATATCGTATCCCGACAATCTGGCAGACGGTTGAGAAAATTCTTGTTTTTCAGCTCTGAATGCGTCCTTGTTCTTTTTCAAAGGATGACTCACGGGCAGAAATTGGCGGTGACAGTCAAAGAAAGAAGTTTTTTCTTCATGCTTAAGGCGGAACGCCTTACTATTTTCCATGCATATCGGACAAGACATGGTGTCATGAGTACTCCATCCCGACAGCATACCGTATGCTGAAAAATTATTGATTGTCCACATTAGTGAAGCTCTCATCTAAAAGTTCCGTTTCCTGGAAATATCATAGGTCGCGACGTCGATCTCCCACAGCTGTTTCAGCTCATCAACCAACAGCTGTAAATATATATCGATTTCGTCGGATTTTTAGGACCGGGTATGATAGCTGTCAAGAACATATAAGGAGTCTTCATACACATCCACGGTGGCAGATTGTAAGGGGTAAGAATGACCGGCCAGCAGGAGTATTGAGATTCCGACTGCCCGAAAAGGACGAAGCCATCAAAACATAGCGCCAGACGTACATTTCTAGGCTCTGCAGTAAAATCTGGATGACACAAATCAAAATATTTCCACACCTCTCTATCCGAAGGATGTGACAATTCTTCATCGTCCTTTGTGTGTTCTTCGTTGTGCCATATCATGTGTTCTGTTGTATTCAGAGACATATACATCCTCTGCAACCGCTTTGTGATCGACAAGTAATGCATATACTTGTAAGGACGTCGTTTTCTAGTTGACTTTCCTTTTCTCTGCACTGGCTTGTAACTATCCACATTACAGAAGCTACAACTTTCTATGTCCTCGTTCTCCTTGTAGTATAACATGCATTCGTTGCGACAACAATTTATCTTCTCGTACCCCATTCCCAGTTGTCGGACCATCATCTTTGACTTCTACAAGTTTTTTGGGAGCTCTTTGGATTCCTTCGGTAACACCTCCTTAATTAGTTGTGTGATCCAATCATAGCAAGCTTGTGGCAAGTTAAAATCAGACTTTATGTTCAACAACCGCATCGTCTTTGACAGTACGGAATGAGTCTCACAACCAAGATATAGAGGAGTACATGCATCCTGAAACATATCATAGAACTCCTTCGCCTCGGGATTAGGATCCTCCGGATCAAAATTAGTCCATGCCGCATCATACACCATATCTCGTGCAAGGTTCTGCAGGTCTCCATAATCAACAGAGCATCTGTCGTCTTCGATGACAAAATCCGTTGCAGCATTATCATCAAAAGCATAAGTAGAAGCTTCCGCAGCCTGTCTTTTCGTATATAGTTCACCTTGCGATGACCACAGGCCGTAATCACGTACGAAACCCTTACGGGTCAAATGATCTCTCACAGTCACCACTTCTTCGGAACGTCTATTGCGACAATTACCACATGGACACTTGATTTTGTTACCGTCCATGTACTGAGCTTTGCTCATGGCATACTTAAGAAACACTTTCATGTCTGCCTGAAAATTGTCACTCACACCTATTCTGCTCTCGTGTTGCCGTTTGTACATCCATGTACGATCAATGAAGTAACGATCCATCGCATATTGGATGTGAAATCTGCATCGTAAGACAAAGTAAATAAAATTGTAATTAAAAATATATAGTCTGATACCAACCCCCCTCTACTTCGTCGCTCTACTTCCCCCGCTTCTCAAGAAGGCCCCCTCTCTGACCCCCCTCTACTTCCCTGCTTCTCATTCGACTCCCATAGAAATAGTCCGATACCTATACCGATTCTTAAACTCATATGATTAATAGCACGATACCGATATCGATTCTAGGGTTTTAGGGTTAGGGTTTAGATACCGATACTCATAGAAATAGTCCGATACCGATACTCATATAAATAGTCTGATACCGATCCAATACAGATACTCATAGAAATAGTCCGATACCGATATCGTAAAATAGTTCGATACCATGAACTAGTTCGATACCGATACCGATTCCGATACTCAACAAAATAGTCCGATACCGATACCGAAGTAAACACATCAAGTTGTTAGATCGACAACAAATAACAATAAGTATATCTTAGTAGTAAACACATAAATATATCTTAGTAGTAAACACATCAAGTAAACCCAAGACCCAAGACAAGTAAACACATCAAGTAGTACTGAACGACCCAACCCCCCTCCCCCCTCCCCCCCCCCCCCTTCCTCCCTCCTGCCCCTCCCCCCCGACCACCAAGAACCCCCGGCCCCCTCCACTCGCCTACCCCCCCCCCCCCCCCCCCCCCGCGACCTCCCCACCCACCGACCCCCTCCCCAACCTCCCCCCCCCAACCTCCCCCCCCCCCCCCCGGCCGGGCCCCCACCTCCCCTCCTCCCCCCCCCCCCCCTCCCCGACCGCCAAGACCTCCCGACCGGATATATGTTTGAGATATCATCATTGAACATAACCACAAACTTGTCTAAGAACGATATGAAAACTTTGTTCATCATATCTATGAAAGTAGCTGGAGCATTCATTAAACCAAATGTCATGACTAGAAACTCATAATGTCCATATCTTGTACGAAACACAAACTTCGACATGGTAGAGCCATAAAAACGACAAACTCTGCTAAAGTTCGCAAGAATAAGTAATAAGGGACTAGCCAAGTTCTCCACATTCGCTGGAGGCAAAAACTCCAGCAAGACCTCCTAGTCGCTGGAGACTGGGATCCAACAAGGAATCCTTAGCCGCTGGAGGCCAAGCTCTAGCAAAGGCCCTCCACCCGTTGGAAGCTAGCTCTAGGAGAGACCCAAAGAAGTCAGCCAAGAAAGAAGTTGTCAAGCCTCCTGCCAATGTCCTGAGCATGAGAAGACTGGAAGCCGAAAGCAAGGAGACAGGAGTGATATGCGCTATGATTGTCCTGTTCGTGGAAGTTGCAAAGGAGCACGAGGTCAAGATGCCAGAACAAGTGCAGGCGAGCGGAGTGAGCTGAATGGAGGCTTAGTTCCAGCGAGGATGACCCAGTTGCTGGAGGCTAAGCTCCAGTGGGAACAACCCAGCCATTAGAGGCTAAGCTCCACCGGGTACAGCCTTGGTGCTGGAATGTGATCCCAGCGCCGCTCTCGCCAACGCTACTGTCATATTGTACAGCCGCATACGATGTGACCTAATGTCTATCATTAATGCTACAACGACTGAATGATGAGACTTAATGTCTACCATTAATTTTACGACGAATGAATGATGAGAATTAATGTCTGCCATTAATACTCTAGCACCTACATGACATGACTTAATGTGTATTATTAACGCTCCTTGCCAACAAGTGGCGTTGGATCGAAGCTCCAACCGCAAGAATACAAATAGTTTGTGCTTTGGCTATAAATATCCCCATATTGCCACACTATACATGCATTCAGGAGAACAAAGAAGCTTGAGTACGCAAGCACCAGAGAGCACTCTGGTAATTGTGTCGAACGTCCCCCTAGTGTGAATCGATCTCCTGACCACTTGTCCGCATACCTCACCACTACCACTAGACTAGGAGGTCAAATATATATATATATATATATATATATATATATATATATATATATATATATATAGGAACCGGATCAATGGCCCCGCCCGCGGAGCCCCGTCGAAGCCCCGCCCCCCCTGCACCATCGGATCGCGCGGGACCCGCGTGGGGCCCGCGTGAGCCCGCGCGATCCAACGGCCAAGGATCGCGGGGGCTTCGGCGGGGCTCCGCGGGCGGGGCTCCCGATCCGCTCCCATATATATATATATATATATATATATATATATATATATATATTATACAAAACACAAAGGTTTTTGAATCTTAGGGCTGACTGTGCCAAGATAAAGAGTGGTTGGGATTTAATCTTGGTGAATCAACGGTTGTGGAGTTTTATGGAGAATCCAAAGAGTGGGGTTTGCACTCATAATGGTTGTGGATGAGCATTATTGAGAGTGGGGTTTTATGGGGAATGAGCATTATTGAGAGTGGAGTTTTATGGGGAATCTAAAGAGTGGGGTTTGCACTCATAATGGTTGTGGATGAGCATTATTGAGAGTGGGATTTTATGGGGAATCCAAAGAAAATTCACATCCAGCAGTGGTTGTGATTTAATATTTTGATGGGGCCTCATAATTATTATTGTTCGTTTAAAATTGGGGGTCCAAGATTTTGAGGAGGAATACCTTAAATGAACCATGTCCTATGGGCACGGGTTATGACTAGTATATATATATACTACTCCGCTAGATTAAAAGGCTTGAAGGACGGGACATTGACAACTGCCTAGTTTGATCGACCAATAGAAAGAGGTGTTTAGACGCACGATCAAATCAGAGAAGTTGGTTTTTGAACGAAGAGGAGGACGACAAAGAGAGAGGAAGTAGCCAGCTCGGTCATGATCCAATCAGTCTTTCAGAGATCTTTGGAAAGCCATAATCATAATTGGAATCAGCTCATTGGCTTTGGCGGATATGATAACTTCTTTAGAAAGTCATAAGGTTCGAACCCAATATTTGGGTATGGGTTCAGGTCCGAATTCTTTGGTCTTTTATTGGATTTGGACCCTGATATAGTAAACCTACATTTGGGTTCAAAATCGGGTTATGCATAGATTCGACCAGACCCGATCCATTGACAACCTAACTGCAACTAGACCATAAAATTCTATTATTTAGCAGCTAAACAAACAGTCAAATGTTTTTTTAATAGGACATCAACTAAATAATAGAATAAACTGAAGTAGATGGCGACAAACCGAAAACTCATTGAAGACGGTCGAGGTGTTTATATATATATATATATATATATATATATATATATATATATATATATATATATATATATAAAGTGCCAACACTTTAAAGCGTTAAGCATATAGTGCTAGCATTTTAAAGTGCAAATATTGTTTGTTTTTTTTAATATGTAGTGCAATTTAAAGTGTTGTTGATATTTGTTTTTTTCATCACTTTAAAGAATATTATAAATGTATGAATTGACTATTTTACGCTCAAATACTATGACATTATTTGAACACAAATTCACTAGTATAAAAAAAATAAGTTCATCCACGACATCGATAAAAACTTCAATATTGACAAATCTAAAACCATAATCTTCAAATTCTCCAACTTTTATGAGCAAAAATTAATCCAGTTTTAGAAGGAAAAATAAAATAAAATTGGAATTAAAAAAATAGGGTTGAAGTGACATGGTTTCTGGTAGCCAAAAATGAAAAATAAAAAATTATTTGGGTTGAAAATTTTCCACTTATTGGACATATTTGTAATATTTAAATTTATGAAGTGCTACAATTGTCTTTTTTTGAACATATAATATAAGTGGTAATTTCTAAGCTCAAGATTTGAACTAACAGTTTACCACTTATAAAGGACGTGGCTATCTAGTGATGCGCACTTTAAAGTAAAAATAAATAAACAACCTTATATATATATATATATATATATATATATATTATATTGTGGAAGGACATGCAATATATATATATATATATATATATATATATATATATATATATATATATATATATATATATATATATTGTGGAAGGACATGCAAGGATTACGATATATATATATATATATATATATATATATATATATATATATATATATATATATATATTGGAAGGACATGCAAGGATTACAAGAGAGGAGGGTTTAGTGCAAGAAAAAAAATTCAGTGAGCCCAGTTGACCCCACTTGTCCTACCTTGTGTCCGCCCTGCATATACTCTCCCCGAGGTATAAGGACAAAAAAAAAAATGGAACTTGTGTGGGCTAGGGTTAGTCCACATCAAAACAAATGAACAGGCTTCCATCTTAGTGTTCTTTGACTCATCGATCTCTCAACTGTGTCAGCCAGTTGTTACTCGTCGATCTCTCAACTGTGTCAACCAGTTGTGTGCCAGATTTGAAAAAGAAACTGAGCAGGAGATGCACTTGCATTGCTCAAAGATGCACATTTTGCATAATTTGCCGAGCACTATAAGACTTCTGCATGCACAATTCCGAACTGTGCAATAACCATGAGAATGAAACCATACATACTTTGAATGGAAAACTCCAAACCTCTAGAAACATCACCAAAGCCTCACGTTGTAAAATCAACTATAGGAGAACTCCAATCACGTACGCCTGAATAAGAAAGAGAAGATGGAATGATCTAGAACACCGAGATAGAGATGAGGGAACAATTCAAATCACTAACCACAGTAATTATGTACAGATTGGTGCAAGACAACAGGCCTACATTAGACTGACTGAGCTGGTCAGGAGTAACAATATTTACAATTATTTGAGCCAATGGGGGTGGGCAGGTGTAACAATATTTACAAATTATTAGAACCTAATGGGGGCGACAGGCCAAGCAAGCCCTCAGCTGCTGCCTATTTCGAAGTATTTTGGGTCGGCTGGAAAGTGATGCTCCACCTGCAACTGTTCACAGCAACAAACGAAGGTTCTTCCATCAAATTATCATTATAACTTGAAAGAATGGCTATGATCTACAAAATGAATTTAAAAAGAAACTAAACTTTTTTTTACACGAGCCATGGCTTTGATCTACAGAATGTATTGATACAAAAAGCATAGGTTTAGGAGGTTCCTTCCTTCTAAACCTTCAACTCTGAAGTGGAATAGTAGATAGAAAGATAAATGTTTGAGGGACTCAGAAGAGTATGGATAAAGAGCTCCCTTAGCAATGGAAGGTAATCTGCAGACTCTCCCCAATTTCTCGAGTTTATTACCCAAAAATTTAAGAAAAACATGAAACGTAAGAAGCATCCAAAGATTAAAAAATTATTTTCTAATTGTTTTATAAAGAAAGAAAAGAAAACGTACGAAATTAACGATAAATTCTCCCAAAATGATTCTCCAATGGGTATTAAAAGTTCTAATTCTTCTATAAAGAATGAAAGAAAGAAAAACTTAAGAAGCACCCGAAGATTCAAAAATTATGTTATCAAGTCAAATCTGAGAGTTGCCATGGTATGAAATGAATGATAAATTCTCCCAAAATGATCTGTCCATAAACCCTCGAGACAACACAGTACTAGAAAACCCTAAATTATTGATATTAACAAATGCATGTCTAGAGAGAACTATGAGTCTTCATAAGAAGAATATCCAGTGTTTACCTTGCCCTCATCTGAGTCTGAATGACGTTGCGGAAACACAATCCTGAGATCATTGTAGAGATAAAACCGTCGCTCCACCTCACTATCCAAATTGTTATTATTGGGTACTGAGAAGGGATCAGATATGCATCTCTGCATAGACTTAGAATGTTTCCTTGAAGAGGGGCAAAGAAAACGAAGATGGAGAGCATAACGAAGAGCGCCAGAACTAGCCCTTGGAGAGCTGCGGCTAGAAGGCTTTGTGCTAGTCGCATGCAATATATTCCTTTGACAACATCTATCCTTGTCAGAATTTCGGCACTCACACCCATTTAGCTGTCTTAGAGAATCCTCAGTTGATAAAAACACCAAGTTTTTCTCTTTTATGCTTTGTGATTTACTAGGCTGATCTACATTATTTTCATAACCTGTCAAACAGAAGGATCTCAATTCAGTATTTGTTCAAACATCTACCTACCAAGGATTCATGAAACACACACACAAGAGAGAGTTGGAATAGACACGCCTCACTGGATGCAGGGTTTCTTTTGTAGCAATTGATGTGCATCAAAATTTATTGCATTGACAGCTAAGTGAGTGCCCTCAATGCCTTGGTTATCATGATAAAATGCACATCTAGGGCTAGTTTCACCCCGTGTCCGACTACTAAAAGTCTTGCAATGTGTGCTTTCCAACTCTCACCCACATGGCCAAAATGACTATTTTGTTACATTCCTTACATTTGTCATTATCCTCAATATGCTTACTTCCATTGGGGATTGGTGCAGCTGTAGGGTCGTGTTCTAAATCACGAGCTACTATTCCGCCTTTCAATTTGTTGGAGCCAGATGAAGGATAACCTAAGGTAGCTCTCTGTCGCATGAAAGTCTGCTTCACCCAAGACAAAAACCATAAATATCAATTAGGTATCAGTCTGAAAATAAAGATCAACCTAAAGATACCAACGCAGGCTTTTTCAGCTTATTCTCTGTGTTCATTCATATCGATAGTTTTGACTAGAAAATAAATAATTATAAATACTAGAGAAAAAAAATTCTGATGCTGAACATATATCTCCCGTCACAGCATTGCCACTTCACTTTTTCCTTGTATTTCACTAGCAAGTGCATACTGAAAGTTCTTTTGGGTTTGTCTACATACCATATGACCTGTTTAGCTATTGTATATGGTTCGTGTTCAACTACAGAGTGCGACAGATGTCGTCTGCTCAGAGAAGCCGGAGAGGAGTCAAAGCATTGAGGCGGTGCTTGGAAGAGTCAGTTTGGTATTATGCATAGTTTGCAGTATCGGCCGATACCGATCCGTATGGCTGCTATTAATATGGTTTGACATGTCCCGATCGACACCGACCGATACATAATATTGACTAATACCAACATTGAGGGTCTCTTTCCCGGTCCGGTCAATAAATTGAACGAAGACGACAAATCTGCGAGGCTGTAATAGTAACGTTTTAAAAACATGTAAAAGAAAACTTATCTATCATATGTAAACCATTCGACAAGGCTAACTACTATTTCATTCAATTTCAAAAGTACTAATAAACAATACTGGAAATACTTAAAATTATGCCTAAATATATAAAATATATTTTCTAAAATGTTAATAATTTATTAATATTATTTGCTTTTCAATACCAAAAAAATCAGATAATCCGATCCGAGATCGAAACGGCTGTTAATATTGTCGATCCCGATACTCATATGAATGGTCCGATCCTGATCGTGTGAACCTTGGTATTATGGCGGTATACCAGTAAATGGAGAATTCCATCCAGGGAGTTTGGGAGTCCAAAATCTCACTCACATTATTTTTTGACGGTATTTTTTCAGAATACTAGTGAGTCGGGGACTGGTGGATTCTAAGAACAGTTCAGATCTAAAGTTGTTTATTTTGAAGACCAAGGTTGCTCCTAGCTCTCAGAAGGTTGGGGATCATATTTAATGACGTCCTTGTGCCCTAGATAGGGAGTCTTGAAGGCTTGAAGTTTAAGGAGGTTTTGCTAAGAGAGCTCTTGAAAGCCATTAAGGGAATCTAGAAAGAAGTAGAGCTCGTTGAAGATCTCGCAAGGGAAGTATTAAGGTACAATGTTTTCTCTCATTGATTCAATAAAGTTCTTACTCCCCTTGTCCTGTCGAGTAGGTCGAGTTTGACAGAACCACATTAATATTTGCTTGTTTGCGTGTTTGTTCATGATCGCTATGTTCGATTAATTTTGTGCATTGTTAATTCTCATCATCGCAAGGTTAATTATGTGTGAAACTTTCGTATGTCGTGGGACAAATTGGTATCAGAGCTAAGGGAACCTTAGGGATTCCAAATTCTTAGATCTAGGTTAATGGTAGGTGACGGTATTGGTCCGATCGTGGTTCTTAAAATTGTTGGTTCGTTAAGGTCCGAGTGAGATTTTTTCTATTTCAAAATTTTGGGATGACAAGTAACAAGATTAATAGCACGAAGTTCGAGTTGGAAAAGTTCAACGGTAAAGAAAACTTTTGTATCTTCCTAGATCAGGATTCTTAAAACCGTTGGTTCATTAAGATCCAAGGGGAATTTTCAGTATTTCAAAATTTTGGAATGACCAGTAACGAAGTTAATAGCACCACGTTCGAGATGAAAAACTTCAACACTAAAGAAAACTTCTCTTTGTTGCAAAGAATGGTTAAGGCAATTCTTATAAAAGAATGATTGTATTAGGACGTTGTTGGCGAAGATAAGAAGTTGGTCGATATAATGGAGGATGCATGCAATGATATGGAAAAAGAGGCACAATAAACGTTAGAGGTTTTCTGGCAGATGAGTTGATGTACAATGTTATGTTAGAGACTCCTGAGACAGGTTTATGGTTGAAGTTAGAGGGTTTGTCTACGATAAAATCGTTGGCTAACAAGTTGTACCTTAAGAAGTAACTCTACAGTTTATGCATGAAAGGAGCCCAAATTCTAAATCATATAAATAGCTTAAACAAGATGTCGGTAATGTTTTGTGTCTCGAAGTACAGAGGAGGACAAGTACTTTAACTCGTATCTAGTTTTATGACCATTTGGTGACAACCATACTTTACGGAAAGGAGACTCGAGATGGAAGAGGTAACTAAAACTTTTCTTGATAATGAGATTATGGTGATGTCAAATCCAATTGAGAGTCAGCGAGGTTGATCGCCAATGGAAGGGGGGAAATGTTAAAGAATAAGGATAGAGGCAAGGGTAGCCAAGGGAAGCTCAAATCATTCGGGCAGAAAAACGATGCATGCTTCTTCCGCAAATGGTCGAGGTACATGGAGAAACAATGTCCAAAATATATGGAGTAGTTGGAGAAGGATAAATGCACCATTTCAAGCTGTCAGGGTCAAGCTAGTATTGCTACTGAAGTCGAGAAGCTACAATATGATGTACTTATGATGCATAGCGGGAAGGATAATTTCTTCGAAGCTTGGATTCTTGACTGGGTGTGTTCATATTACGTGTCCAAATAAGGAGTAGTCCAGCATCAATGAGTTGAGTGGTGGTATTGTTCTCATAGGGACCAATGTGTCGTGCAAGCTCATTAGCATAAGGAACATCAAAATTCGTATGTTTGATGGAGTAGTACACTTGTAAACATGAGAACATGTTTTTGAACTAAAGAATCATATTTTTCTCTGCACGCGACAAAATGCAAGTTTGTTGGTCAAAACAATTTGCTAAAGATAGTAAAGGACAACCTGATGCTCATAAAAAGATGTAGATTGTCGTCGAGCTTGTATCAGTGGATGAAAGCACGGTCATTGGTGGTACGATCGTCGTTACAAAGATGTAGATAATACCACAAGACTATAGCATACGCGTTTAACCACATAAGATAGGTCTCCACGAGTTGCACAAAAGAGAGTTGCTGAGAGGCCTTATGGAGTGCAAGCTAGATACTTGCACAATGCACAAGCAACATAAGGTTTGCTTCCAGCAGGTAGTGCATAAGACCGAAGGACTTCTCAATTACATTCACTCGGATGTACAGGGGTCGTCACCCATTCGGTTATAGAGAGGTGTCAATAGTACTTCACTTTCACAGATGACTTCTCACGAAAAGTATAGATTTATTTCAAAGCAAAGGTGTTTGCTAGACTCCGTGAGTAAAAGACAACCGTGGAGAAGCAAAAAGGACGAATGAAGAAGTATTTGGAGGTGAGTATACCTCGACGGAATTTCAAGATTACTATAAAGAAGAGGGCATTCAAAGCAATGGACAATTCCAAGATATCTAGAACAAAATGGGGTAGCAGGAACGCATGAACAAGGAGATTACTATAGCAACTTAGGAATATGCGATTGTAGGCCGATTTTACGAATACAGGCAGAGATAGCGAGTCATGCGCACTATTTGGTCAATAGATCATTATCTACATCCATCGATCTTTATATTCCGGAGAAGATACGGAGAGGAGTCATGCATGATTCTTTGTGTGTATTTGGGTGCCCTGCCAATTTACTTGTGAATAAAAAAAATATAAGGCCAAGCTATAATCAAAGTAAAAAAGTTGCGTCTTCTTGGGATTCAAACATGAAGTCAAAGGCTACAAGTTGTAAAATCTAAAAAACAAAAGGGCATTCACGAGCCGTGATGTGATATTCGAAAAGACTTCTATGTTGAAAAATATGAAAGAAAAGTCTAAGGAGGCGAGTAAAACATTAGGCGACAACGAACCGGTAGAGGTTCTTGACAGTAATAAGGATAAGGCCTCTGAAGCACCATTATAGCCTATTGATGTGGAGGATGGACAATTCACAGAGTGAAGAGAGGACCAAACCTAGCAGGATGCAAAGGCAATATCATCAAAGAAATTACGGCGAACACACAAGGTACTATTGCGGCATGGTTTTGAAGACATGGTTGTATTTTCCTTGATCACGGTATCAGGAGATCCAAACGATTACAAGAAGGCCATTGGACAAGAGAACATAAATCGTCAAATAGTTGTCATGATGGAGGAGATGAAATCACCTCACAAGAAATGGTACATATGATAAAACTTAAGTCAACCTATAGGAGGAAATGACTATTAGCTACAAATGGGTTCAGGAAGAAGGACAATGAGCAATACAAAACGCGGTTAGTCGCAAAAGAGTATGCTCAAAGGATGGAATTGACTACAACAAGATATTCTTCTCGGTGGTCAAGCATGTCTATTCTGGTGTTAATGGCATTAGTAGCGAGTCGGGACATGGAGTTGGAGCAAATGGATGTTAGAACGACATTTTTTTGTGGTGAGTTGGAAGAGAAGATCTTCATGAGGTAAACCGCCCAGTAAGGATGATCATATATGTGAGCTCAAACGGTCTCTATATGGGTTGAAGTGGTCTCGCCAACAATAGTACAAGCGTTTCGACTAGCTCATATTGAAGTCCAATTTCACCCGATATGAGTATGACAATTCCTGCGTGGGGCAGAATGAGACATCCGTGTAGCAAACTCAGTGTACGGTCGTCGTGCCACGGATCGGGGAATCGGCACCATTCGCCCACGGGTATAAGCGACAGGCCGACCACGCGGTCCGTCGTGCGGCGCTGATGAGGGCGACGAGAAGACGTCCACCATAAACGATCGCATACTCGATCGTAAGGGCATCGGCGATCGTCGCCAATATGCGCATCGTGCGCATAGAACGGACGGCTGGACGGAATCGGTAGTCGCAGGCGACAAGGAATCAGTGGCCGTCGTACGGGCGGTCACCCTTAGTCGTCGAGGGCGTCTCTTCGGCGTCGTGGGCAAAGCGAGGTATTGAGTAACTGCCGTCGAAAGACGGTGTGCTGCTGAGCGGAGCTCTGGAGCGCGCAGAGTGCGCGGGGTGCGTGTGCACGGCGATGATGACAAGGCCAACGGACTACGTCCGCACTCCAAAAGTCGTTCCATATGACAGGCCAAGAATCGTGTGCGTGGGACACACGATTATACTGAGCCCGCACGCGTTGGAGAAAAAAAAAGAGTATGACAATTGCATGTACTCAAGGAGGCTTGAGGATTGGTTGTCGATATATTTCTTATATTATTGATTACATTGACATCAAGGCACTCAAAACTTTATTTAGTGCAAAATTTGACATAAAAGATCTAGGTGGAGCAAAGATTATCCTTGGGATGGAAAGTATCAAGACATGAAGACTGGAAGCTATGGTTGTCCCAAAGAAAATATATTGACAAGGTGTTAGAGAAATTCAGCATAAAGGAGTCAAGACAGGTGAGTACTCCTACTGTTGGTCATTTCAAATTATCCTCCAAGAAGTGTCCAAAATCAAAGGAGGAGAAGCTAAAGATATCGCGAGCTTCGTATGTGAGTGCGGTAGGATCGACAATATATGTTATAGAGTGCACACGATTGGGAAGCCTTAAAGTGGATACTTCAGTTTCTTAAGGACTCTAAAGATCATGATTTGTTGTTCACAATTCAGAATATGGATCGATCCAATTGCAGGAGTACGTTGATATTGATTATGCTGGTGACATGGATAAGAGAAGATCTACTACAAGTTATGCATATACACTCGCAGTTTATCCATTTAGTTGAAAGTCAACACTTCATGATATCGTGACACTTTTAGGCAATGAAGGAGGCCATGTGGTTAAAAGGTCTAGTCGAGGCATTGAAGGAGCTCATGTGGTTAAAAGGTCTAATCGAGGCATTGAAGGAGGGCATGCGGTTAAAAGGCCTAGATGAGTTTGGGTTCAATAAGGTTGCAGGTTACCTTACCTTGTGACATTCAAAGTACAATCCATCTTGCAAAGAATTTAGTATATCATAGTTGAACGAAAGACATCGACGTACAGTATCAAAACAGACGGGAGTGATGTAATAAGGAGATTGATCTCTTAAATATTATTATTAAGGTGAACTCAACGAACACTCTGATGAAGATGATTCCTATAGAGAAGTTCAAGTCTACCTTGACTTATATGCAAGTACTCAAGTTTGAGGAAGGTTCTCGACCTTGGTAGGGAGTTGTGACATGTCAAAGGCAATTTCGTGGTTCTAGGTAAAGACAATGTAAGTGATCGTTGTATGGGTAATATTGTGGCGGTGATTAGTTTCACGGCTCTGGCTAAAAAACGTGTCAGTAGAGAGAACCCAGACGAGCTAAAGTTAAAGGAATACAGAGTATCAACAACATTGTCACGAGGTGATTAGTTGAACGAGAAGTCAAGGTGAAGATTGTTGTATATGGATCAAGTTCAACTACAGAGTACGACGAGCACCATCCAGTGATGAAAGAAGCACGGGAGGAATTGAAACATCAATACTGGATTGAAAGAGTTAGTTTAGTATCAGGGTTGCGCACATGTGGAATATCGTCGGCATCCAGGTAAATAAAGATTCGTTCTAGCAGGTTTTGGAGTCCAAAATATCACACCACTTTTGGTGGTATCCACAGGAATATTGTCGATGCACTAATGAATCGAGGACTAGCGAATTCTATGAACGGTTCAAATCTAAAGTTGTTTGTTTCGACAGCCCATATCGCTCTTGGCTTTAAAATGTTGACGATCGTACTTAAGGGGTTGTCTCCTATATTGGGGGTCTTGAAGGCTTGAAGTTTAAGAAAGTTTTGCTAAGAGATCTAACTCATCTCCTCCAATAGGAGGCTTACAACTATTATTGATTAGGATCTCATTGTTACTGCTATATGCATCTGGAGTTGCTAATGTCATGCGGCACGCGGTAACTTCACACACAATTGACCTTACGGCGGCGAGAACAAGAAGGCACAAAATTATCTAACAATAGCAGCAAGAAGAAATACACAATATTAACGTGGTTTGGTCAATTACGATTACAGTATAAACTAAACTTCTACTGAAGCATGAAGCATGCGTCTTGCTAAATCGTCATGCGAGTTGGAAAATTGGTTATATTAGTAAGTGTCAAAACATTTGTTATCTATAACATCACAGATAGCTGAAGGTAAACGGTGCATGATGATGTTTACAATATGTCCATCAGATGGCTAGCATGTATATCTGAAGGCTAGAAAAAGGTTTTCTTCAGCTCCCTTGTATGGCTGCAAGGGTGAAAGGTTGGTCTTTCTGAAACTTCTTTGAGCAATTTATAGGGAAAGCTCATATGTAGTTATCCTTGTAAAACTCCTTGCAGCTGTAATGACCCGCTCCGTCCCAGCGGAACGTCGATTCAAACGGCAAGTGCAACGACTCAAACGAGCCGTCGACCCGAAGAGTTGGCATCGACCAGATGAAGAATCGATGCAAGGCTTACATTGGCCCGTCAAGATGAATCCAGACTTAGACTTTCAAAGACGCACTCGGAGTGTCGCTCGGCCGATGCGAACATCGCTAAGGTGGGTGGCTCCGATGAACCCGTCTTTGCTTAGCCTAGACACATAACAATACGGACACTATTGCTAGAATCGCTAGGCGATAACACCGCGCATGCAAATAAATGACTCAACGCACCTAGCTAAGGGAATAATCCCATCTTGTATGCTTGTATAGAATATGGAAAAGAACATGAAAAATGTGCGAACTCTCGCATCGCGTTCCACGCTCGTGCTAAGGCACAAGCTTATGTACAAGTCCCTTATGCGTTCAACAATGAAACAAAACAATGAATGGTTTACAACAATGAAACGGAAGACTATCAATATAGTCGTTCCGAATAGAGTATAGCAACATTGAAAGATTATGGGACCGATGGGTCGCCAAGGCGACTCCCGCACGGGGAGTTGCATAATGTGTAAATGAATGAACCAACGAATGAAAGATTGAATACGTGAATGAATCAATGAACGAACGGACAATATGAAAGAAAGAAAAGAAAGAATGAATGAAAGATACGAAGGAAAGAATGGTTAGCGACAGGTGTGACGGGCACGTGCAACGGGGCTCGCTACCCGCGCTGTACGGACGCCAACCTGGTCGATAACGCATTAAGGCTAAGGGTTAGCCTACGGCTCGGAGACAGCCGTTGAGTTAAAATGACAAACAAAAAGAAAACGAAATGGTCGTGGACAATCCACTCGTATACGGGAGGTGGGAGAAATAAGGGATTTCCAGCGGCACGGTCAAAGTGTGAAGGACGTGCCGGTCCGGACGGAAATCAAAATTTGGCTACGTACAGGCCTGAGTGCGGGCTTGGCCACCAGGGGACGTAAGGCCGGGTATTTCAAAAGACTATCAGGGTGTACCAAGCCGCACGCCATGATAGGTGAGAAATTACCAAGGGGAAGACATGTCCAAATTGGCTTGTGATGCCAGCGACCGATGCATATAGATTAAGTGGGCTTTGCTGGTGGCAATCCACGTGCAAGTCCTTGCATTGAAATCAAAGTAGTCCAAGTTAACTAAATGAAGTGCCTTCTGAACAGGCTTGAATATAACACACCAGATAATCGAGAGTACTTCGGCAAAAGAGTTAGAAAATACGCCTACGACGTGCTAGGACCCGAGGCAGGGACACGCCCTTGACATTGAAAAGTTCACAAGAATCACGTTAAGTTATTTCTTATGAATTGTTGACTAACTTGGTTTACTTTGGACAGGGAAGGCCGGACGGTAAGTATGGGTAAGTCATGCATGTATTTCCATGCGACACTTGTATTCGGCAACGCGAGATAGGCCATGAAATATGCCATGAAACTGATCCTAAGGCAAGATTAGAAAGACAATGAATGATAGACGGTGCATAAAAGTAAATAGAACGTGTTTGGTAATGATAGCATTGTGGACGAGCTAGCCTCCCCACCAGTGCATAACAATGTACTGATAACCCCACAGTCTGCTTGCAGGATGCAGGAGACGTCGTCGGGTGCGGAGCTTCCCTCGAACGTGCTAAGGCGCGGAGCTATCTCTGGAGCCTTGGAGCGTTGCAAGGAGCTGGAGCACCATATACAGGACATAATGTATTGGAACATCGCCATGAATTATTCCATGTTGTAAGCCACTTGGCACGCCTTTTATGTTTCAGAGAGAGAGAGCTTGAGCGATTTGTAATATCGGCCTAGCGCCGCTTGTAAACTTCTTGAATATCAATAAAGAGTTGAATTCGCTTCAAATTGTGTTCATTTACTTTCCGCTGCAAATGGGGACACTCTGTGCGACTCTGTGGCCTAGCTCAAATCGACCGTTTCTGGACACAGCCTTGCACGGACGCAACCTAGGCCCGTGCGGCATCACGCCTTAGCGAGGACGATCGCTCCTACGGGAGCGGGGCGTGACAGCAGCTTAGTACCTAAAAACCCAAATGAATTTCCATACTCTTCAACCTTCCATTCTCGACCTCTAACTATGAATTCCTGCAGTGATGCAAGCCCTTTCTAAGTGTTAACTCCCTGAACACAGGAGCTATGGATATACTTCCAATAATATTTTCGACACAAAACCCTCTTCCTGGGGCGTGACAGCAGCTTAGTACCTAAAAACCCAAATGAATTTCCATACTCTTCAACCTTCCATTCTCGACCTCTAACTATGAATTCCTGCAGTGATGCAAGCCCTTTCTAAGTGTTAACTCCCTGAACACAGGAGCTATGGATATACTTCCAATAATATTTTCAACACAAAACCCTCTTCCTGGGGTAAGATGGGATCCAGGCAGTATAAGTTCTACTTATAATCCACTCAAAATGTGCACCAGACATGTTAAAAGGTCCTCTAACTGCAGCAATACTACATAACTACAATGAGAGTGGAAGGATATATTTTTTGTTTCTTTTCAACACTGCATGATATTCTTTCACTAGAATTATTCTTCTAATGTTTTTCAGTCGCCAGAAAACTCCCTTGGTGCGATTTCTAGACATTTTACTAAAATAACCCCCATCTTATATCCAAAGTTCTAAACGGCGGTAGGCAGGTGCACGGCGGAGAGAGTCCGCCTATCGCCTAGGAGGTCGATACATTTGAACATTTTTTTACTATTTTACCACCGTTTTTTGCATAATATACATATTTTAAGGGTGTTCCATGCATAACTAAGTTGTAGAACGAATATTTATAAACTTTTAGTTTTGTAAAAGTGAATTATAGGCCCATAATGCTTACAAAACCTTTTTGGCCAAAATATCTTGTTATGTATTGCTCCCCTAGGCGTCCGCCTACCCCGCCTCACCTCCGCGTATGCTGCCAACCTCCGTTGGCCGTCTACTCCACCGCCTACGGAAAAGTGGTGCGGAAAGAGACCGCCTACCACCTAGGCGGGCAAGACGGCCACCATTTAGAACACTACTTATATCACTCTCTTTAATAGTTACAACTGTTCAACAAAACCTTCAATAGTATTCTACGTCTAGTTTGCACTTAAATACCCTGAACTACCAAGGTTCGGCACTTACGTATTATAAATACACTAAACTTCTTTTTTGAGCACTTAAATATCATGAACTTTATTTGGCACTTAAATATCATGAACTTTATTTTGGCACTTAAATACCTCGTCTGTGCTCGCTGGCACCAAAAGTGGAGGGCGACGGTACGGGAGCCCCGAGGGGGGTGTGGGGTGGGTGTGGTGTGGATCGACGGTGTGAGGCATGCACCAACATTGGTTAGAGAGGGAGGGGATGTTATTAGGGTTAGGGTTTTGCTTTTTTCCTTTCTTATTTTTTTTAAACCTAAGATAAGTCATTTCTCATCTTTAGGGGTAAGAAAAGTCAGAAATGACCGTTAAATTTGACGGTTTACTAACGGAGGGGATGAATTACCAAAAAAATCAGGGTAGTTAAGTGCTTAAAAAACTAGTCTCCATTAGAAGCCAGAAACTCCTATAATGTTAACGAATCTCAGTAAGAACCTCGATTCGGCGGTTTTTACTTGGGAGTAGGGATGGCAACGGGACGGGTAGGGGCCGGGGACCATATCCTCCATCTCCATCTCCATCTCCATCTCCATCTCCAAGTAGTGTTTAAATCTCCATCCCCATCCCCGTTCCCCGTCGGGTTAAATTTTTTGCCCCCATCCCCGTCCCCGTTAAACAATGCCCTCCCCGTCCCGTTGACACTTTCGGGGCCGAATTTTCTCTTGTACGTCTCTCGTCCAGTTAACAATTTTTTATGTACATTATAAGATTAAAAAAATTATTTTCATTCAATTTTTTTACAAGATATGTTAATAAAACATGATTTTCATAAAAAAATACTACTAGATATAGATCATGAACCTATCATACCAATAGGTTGCACATATGGGTATAAGTAATCGGGGTCGGAAATTTACCAGGATGGGGAGTACTATACCCATACTCGTTCCCAAATCTGACTGGAGAATTTTTTTAATCCCCATCCCAGCCCCATCCCCGTTTTTAAATCCCCAAACCCATCCCCGTCGGGGAAAAAAAAAACCCGGGTCCCCGTCGGGTTCGGGAGAAATTGCCATCCCTACTTGGGAACTCGTTGGGAGCCCGCTTTCCTAATGACGGAAGCTCGTTTCTCCGGCGACGAGAGTGCGTTTCTCCGATGACATGAGCGTTTCCCATAATATGACCATAATTTTAAAAGAGAACATAAATTTTGGGAAGAAAGAAGATTTTTAATACACGTTTATCAAAGTATCAAGAAACTAAAGATTATTTACATTGACATCATAAAAAATTAACATGCGAATGATCTCTCTATAACTTTGAATTGTACTTTATAAATTCTATATTAAGATATTTATAAGTTTTGATAACAATTATTAATAAACATAAAAAATATTTATTAGCGCACGCTCCCAACTTTAGACTCTTCTAAGTAGTCGCGTTCCTCCGCTCCCGCCTCCGCTTCTGCCTTCTAATGTCCATGGTATTTAGGTGTCAAACCATGATAGTTCAGGATATTTAAGTTAAAATTAGCCCTATTTTACCGTGGACCTGAAACCTGCTAAATCCTAAGAAGCTCTCTCTAGGGGTGAGCATTCGGTTTATTCGGTTTAAACCGAACCGAATAACCCAAAACCGAATTGGACCGAAACCGAATAAGCAAAACCGAAACCGAACCGAATTGGCCCAAAACCGAATCAAACCGAACCGAATTAAATCGGTTCGATTTTCGGTTTATTCGGTTTATTCATATTTTTTTGATTTTTTTGAGCTTTTTTGTGTTAATATATATAGTAACTAAATATACATAGACATATTTAGTATATACCTATATATATTTAGTATGTACCTATATATACTAATACTTATATATATAGTACACACACACACACACACACACACATATATATATATATATATATATATATATATATATATATATATATATATATATATATATATATATTAAATTTTCTTATTCGGTTTTCGGTTTTGGACCGAAACCGAAACCGAATAAGAAAATTTAGTATTTTCAAAACCGAAACCGAACCGAATTTTTTTAAAACCGAACCGAACCTCTTATTCGGTTCGGTTCGGTTCGGTTTTCGGTCCAAAACCGAATAATGCTCACCCCTAGCTCTCTCTTCTACCATAAAGTAAAGAATCTCAGAGAACGTTAAGACATTCTATAAATTCCATTGATGTTGTATTTTGTAGAAACATTTGACAATTGACACATTACAAGTAGATATGTTATTGTTAAAGTTAACATCAAGGTTTTAAGTATCATAAAAAATCGATACCAAAACAGCCGAAAAAATAGAAACCGGCCAATTCAAAACCAGCAAACTCCCTGAAAGCGCTCATAGGAATTTTCTAAAACCAATACTGTGAACCTTGGTTAATACATGCAATTTCTAGCATCTAGACAACTATTGGCACCCTTAAGTCGTAAAGTTCATCAAGAAATCCATTTAGGTTGCGAGACCAGTAATAAGTTGACTTTTGCAAGAGATGCATGTTCAAGCTTGATGTTTGACAATCTGTGATCTCACTGAGCTATTATCCTACTCCATACTATTGAATCTTAGTTTAGTTCACATGTTTTGTTTTTACCTCTTCTTTTGCCCACACCCTCTGTGTGCTCATAGCCCCATGCTACTTTGAAGTGCCCTTTTTCTCATCTCTTCTCAAGTTTGACGAATAAAATACACTTGGAGAAAAAAGAATCATGTAGACAGGCATCTGAAAGCAAACCCAAACTAAAACTGCACAACCACGAACAGGATATATGGACTTGGACTTCTTACCCAAAAACAATTATACAGAAGGGATCACATATTTAGATGCCTACATACAGTTGTAGTATCTCACAGGAATTATCAGACGTCAAACATCTAGGTTCAGAATCATGTCCACATGTTCTTCTATAGAATAAAAAGGAGGCGTACATTATTTACACTATTTACCTCAGGACGTAGTTCATCAGAAAGTAATATGCAAGATGACACTTGTTATTAAGTTTGCAGATATATATCTTAAGTTTCGTGCCTACGAAGATAGAAGAGTCATGCATACATACCTTAGTTCCTGCAGGCATGTCACTCAAATCATAATTGCAAAAGAATGTGTGCAGGGGGGTCAATTCCGGGTTGCTAATTACCTGGTAAAAAAACAAGCATGTCAGTGAATCGGAAAGCAAACAGGTCACCATACAGAAATAAATGACAATATATATAGGGAAAGAGGTAGCTCTAGAACACCATAATAAACATATATCTACGGAAGTCCCTATTTTTGTCAAGGAAAACGTACATAGCCTATAGAGCAGTCATTGACTCCAAAGCATGGAGAAAGTGCTAAGAAAACAAAGTAATTTAGACTAGCATCATCTTCTCAAGCTTCATTCGATTAAGTTCAACTTAAAACTACTACCCACTACTATTGATTTAAGGCAAAGATGACTAACCACTCTCAGAAAGAACTGGCAACTCTCCTCATGCTTTGTACTTTGTAGTCTCCAGAAATCTTTGAAATTAATTGATTTGCATCAAAAGAACGGACCTCAGGTCCTCAACAGATAGCACATGGTCCTCTATTACTATTCATGTCTATAATCAGATAATGGTGCTGCTTCGAGACTTTAGTCCTTAGTACTTGCCTAAATTGCATCTGAAGGATGGCTTTTCTCAGTGTACAACCATATATCCCCCAAACAAAAACAAAGAGAGGGACTTCCAAGACGGGATGAATGGTCTCTAAATGCATCATGGAACAAAAGGAAAAAAAAAACATGGGTTTCTCATGCAAAATCCTACCAAGCACAAGGCCTACATTCACCTTACATTACACATTCCAGAGAAATAGACTACATTGGGAAAAGTTGAATAATTTCATTAGAGCTCTAGGCCAAGCATTATATAGGGAACTTAATACAAAATAGAAATAAGCTACATTGAAAAAGTTAAATTAGATTCTAAGGTCACTCCTCTATACCTTGAATCTAAATAGCACGTGCTAATCTCATTACCACCATCTCGCTGCAATCCTTCACTTATCTTTTTAGCATCAGCAAATACAGTGGGATCTAGTTTATCAACTTGATGTCTATTAAATCCCATAAACGACAAAGATTGACTGCTCTTAGATATCTCCTATTCTTTTCTTTTATTTCTAAGAAAACGTTAAAATACTTGGTCTGAACACCAGATCCAACTGTCCAACCAAAATACTTATTACCGCAACACAACATTGTTTAACAAACTACAAAGTTACATTAAATATCAAAATTCTATATGGTGGAAATTGCTCTGGCTTCCACCATGGTTACAGGCCTATAATTCACTAACAACATTCAGTTTATGGCTACAGAGGGAATACAGAAGTATACTCAATACAAGAAATGAAGTATTGATGTCGCCCAAAGCAAACGTTGCAGCTAAACAAAATTTACACATAGGAGACAAACATAAGGATGTATATTGGAGTCTGAAAAGTAGTTCAGTAGCTATGTTACACAGAACAGGCAAAGTGGTGTCCATATCAGTATTGTGTTTGTACCCTTGTCCGTACACGTGCAACATAAGCAACTATTTTTGTGCCTACATGAAAATGTTTGTATCCCATATTCGCATCGTGTCCGTATGTGTCTCTGTATTCGTGTGACATAGTTCAGTAGCATCCAGCTAACGACTTTGAGAATGAATGGAAATATTATCCTTTTTCATCATATGACTTGACTTGGGTGTTGAAAAGTTCATGGATTTTAAGATAACCAACTTGGTCAAATGTGTATGTCGTGGGAGGGGCCCCTAGGTTATATATAAAAGACAGAAAAAGAAATCGTATAAATCCCTATAGAAATAAATGGACTTGTCATTCTGAAGTTATCATGTTATGGGCTTGGGTACTGCACAGTGAATGAACTTAATATGATCAATATAGTCAAATGCATCAGACATAATTTAAATATGAACAATTTGTGTATCACAGGGATGCATCTAGGCACTAATGGAGAGCACCTCTATAAAGCTTCTAGCTTCTACTATTAACTTGTTTACCTAGTCTGCTACAAATAAGCAAAGCAGAAAAGGAATTAGAAACAATTATGAAAGCAAGGGGAATATAACAAGTCAGAACAAAAGAAAATTGATTTGGGAAACAGATATAAAGTAGCATATGAGATTGTAAATGCTGCTTTATAAACGTCAATACAGATTACGGGGATACTACTTACTGGTTGAACAGGGTAATAAGCCAACGGGCCAAAAACATCAAGATTCTTCATCAGGAGAGTCTCCCCATTAAGTTAGAAAAGGTTCATTAAGTTAACAGGAGTCAGCGCACATTTCCAACAAGCTAGGGCTTGTTTGCTTAATCTTGGCTGTGTTATTTCTTGGGGTCTAAAGAAGCCTCGTAACCTGGGACATGCAACTGATCCAACCCCAGGTTGCATTCCAGTTGGAGAACATAACAGGTCAGCTATCCATGTCAACATTAATAGTGTCACCATGGTCCTTTTGCTGGTGCTGCAAAGGAGAGATACATCGACATCCAGAAATGACAAATAAGTTACTGTCAATATGGAAGTACAATGTAAGTGGATGTTAGATCATCCACAATGTAGAATTGATCTTCAGCAAAGGATTGATTGTTTTTTCAATGGAAATTATTGCTTCTTACACCCTCTTCTAACGTCTAAGGCTGAAAATAACATAGGCTAGCTAAACCTCTGGATTCAATCGTATCAATCCTGTCACTTTTATGTCAGTTAACCTCTGAGTTACTGCAAGTACAAGACAATGTAGTCATAAAGGGGAAACTCTAGGGAAAATTAAGTTTCAAAGCAAGCACTGAAACTGCCATAAAAAACCAAAGCAGCACACCATGGATAAGTTAGAACAGGAAGGTACAGAAACAAAAGTCAACTGTGAAAGTAGAAAATTTGACATAATTCTACAGCCGACTCTATATCACTCTAGTTCATATTTATTCAAGCCCAACTCTCAGAAAAAATTGATGTAGTAGATTTTACATTCAAATGCTTTAGAGGAGAAAATATTAGAGAACATCAAACTGTTTCATCACCAGCAAGCAGGTTAACCGCGTAACATTCTTAACAACTTAATAGGCCTAACTTACTGGATAACCAATCAATTTTTGAGGGATCTGAACCTAGTACCAGTTGTATGCGCCCTTTCAAAGGGATCCGCAAGCGACTCTTGGCTGCTCGAGAATCATCATTGCTAAGGCTTCTCTTCAACTTCGGCCCTCTACCTTTATTCGTTGACAAGCTTCCAGCAAGATCAATTGAAGCATAATATAACAAGGAGCTCTCTCCATCAACACTTGTTACACCAAATGGAAGTTTTTGGGACGGTGGCGAAAAGCTTCCCCCAGTGATATTCAGCACAGCTAAGAACCCATCAATCCTCTGCACATATAAGGCACCAGATGGAAATAGAAGCATGGGGTTAGAAAGCTAGTTTTAAAACCAAATCCAATGGAACTTTTTATAGGAAGAAATTGGGTATGATTGCTAACCTTACTGACTTTTCCAGAGGAGAACCGGCCAGATATGAGGGATTCCTCAAATGAACCAACTAGGGATCTCCTAACAGGAATCACACTCAAATTTTTAACAAAATTAAGGCAGCGAGGTCTAGGTGATTCAGGGGCTAAAGGAGTGAACAGATCTGATTCATCATGCAATATGTCAGTATTTTCACATGAATTTACTGTCCTCCACCCAACTTTTGGTGTAGATGGGAGTTCAGTGGCATTTCCACAAGCCGAATTTTCAAAGTTCCTTAAGACTAAGAAATCACTTTCAAACTCTTTGGACATATCTCGGTAAACTCCTTCATTTACCATTCTATCCGCCCATTTAGGACCGAGGGGAGACAAGGAGAGTGGTGGCGAGTGAACCTTGTTTGGAGATGAGCCTACTGCCCCACTGTAAGTTCTTGCCTTAGTTTGGTCACAGTTCGACTGGACACCAATCGAAGATGTCTGCAGAAAGTAAGTCAAAGCCTCCTTGTTCTCAAGTACAGGACCATCAGTCAAAAATCCTGAAGTGAATCCATTTTCACAGCTAAAGTTAGGCAAAATTGGAGCTTCGTGGCAATCAGCACTCCCAATATTGGCCTTCTTATGATCCTGTGGTGCAAAGAGACTATGTCTCATAATTGGGCCAAAGGAGTCCATCCGTGATTCGCAACCAGAGAGGTCTAACAGGTCTCCATGAAACTGCTTACGGAGCATCCCGTTCAGTGGAGAATGTAGGCGTTTCCTCACTTGCACCACATTTGGATCATTTACATTATCGAAGGTACCATGACCTCCAGACGAAGGGGTTCCATCTGACCCCATTTTCTCAACTCTGTTGGAAGAAGAACCCGCCTGACTGAATTCAAATCCCACGACCCTTACTTTAGGATTTAGAGAACTCATTTTCTCCTTCGATTGTAAGTTCATTCCCTCAAGGTTCACAACTTCAGTGGTGCTTTTACACTTCACCAGCCCATCCATTCCTTTTGAGCTATCCAAGGAAGTTTTCCTCTGGAAATCACTAATGGAGCATGGAAAATCGCTTGCAGTTCTATCATTCAAACTTCCTTCATGGAGACCATCCAAATCACAGCTGCTAATACCACCAAATCTAGGTGGAATCGAGACAAATGTACTGAGTGATGTTGTTATTTCATCAGTTAAGTTCGGGGACACCTGAGGTAAACCCATTGCCTTGGCAATTCGTCTTCAATTATTTCTTCCTCAATCGAAACCTCAAATTGTGAGGTTTAATGGAAGCTTTTCTTCACTCCTAGAAACTTACAATTTTCAACAAGGTTTAATGAAACTCAAACCCGATATACTTACTCCTCCCCTTTTCACTGTATCCTTCTACTTTCTGTTAATTTGATTTTCTCTTCAGACCTTTATTCCTTGTGTACCTGCTGCTTCAAGCTGTTGATCCTATGCCACTTAAGAAATAGACCATGTTGCGCCCTCACCCCCGTCTTTTTCTCGAATAAATGGAATCAACAATGCTCAATTAAACCATAGCTATAAATTGGGATCTAATAGAGTGATCTAAGCTCTAAGAATGTAAATTATGATGCCAAATACCTAAATCAGTAAATATTACTACTACTAATACACCGGCCACCTACTCGTCAAGAATTACGCCACCGGAAAAATGGCTGCAACACTTGAATCCAGTGCTTGGGATTCACACATTTGATGGACAAGAAGAGTGCTCCTGCATACATTATGATGTGGTTGTCGGCCAAATCAAGTACTGTATTGAGATCCTGAACAAGCAAATGGAAAATAAAGTCAAAAGCTCAGCAATCCAAGTTTCAGAAATCAACTGACAGGTAACAGTGAAAAGATTCTTTCTGATCTAAAATGATCAATATTTCCATCTCTGTATCCATAGCCACATGAACAAGGTTAACTCCTGAATCTAAATAGGGATACAAACAAAAATCATATATTTTCAAACAAAAATGCTATTCATCACCCAAGTTTTTTGGGTGATACCATCGCTCATGACATGACGATGATGTAGCGCTGACGTGGACGACGTGTCAACGATATTAATGTTACATATAATATATTTTCCCAAATTTCTTATTTTTGATATTTTAATTTGATTTTTGAATTCTATCATGAAATTTCTCATTTTTGATCAATTCTTAACACTAAAATGTGGCGCTAACGTGGCGTATGCGTGGCAACGATTTTATTGTTACAGAAAACATTTTTTTCCAAATTTCTCATTTGTGATTTTCTAATTTTATTTTTGAATTCCATCATGAAATCTCTCATTTGTGATCAATATTTTCTAACACTAAAATTGTCGTCAAGTCTGCGCCATATCATCCCCATGTCATGGGTATGGTATCACCGAAAGAAATTTGGGTGATGAATAGCATTTTTTAATTTTCAAAGTAGTATCGCTATTTTCATCCTTGTCATCATAACCATCCAAGCCTTCTTTCATCAGAAGGGCGTTGGCTGAAAGCATAAGAAAGCTCCAATGAATTGTGAAAGTCTTTATTGCCGGCAGTCTACTTGACATCCAACACTATGTTGGTCCCAAATTTCTATCTACGAGCACAAGAAGGTCATGCTGTGAAACCTAAACAACCAGTTCTCGTTTATACATTTTAAGTCGTGCAATAAAATAGCACCCTCCAAATTCTAGTAGACCACAATCAACTTCCAAAGGTGACCAACAGTTATACAGTTTAAGTCATGCAATCAAAGAGCACCCTCAAAATTCTACTAGACCACAAATCAACTTCCAAAGGTGACTAAATCAAATATCATCCCATAAAAACTATAGAAAAATATAAAAAAATGCTGAAAATCATATAGTTTCAAAGCAGCATCCACTGTAAGTGACTAAATCAAACATCTTGCTTGCTATACCAAATGGAGAATCAACATGAACAATTATGAACATAATCAACCAAAATTGGTCCTTTGTCCGTGTCGCTGTGTCCGTAGCTGTCGTGTCCAATTAAAATTACAACACATTTGCATCATTGTCAAAGTAGCTTGTCAAATATCTTGCTTGTCAGACTGATTAATGAGCATAATCCTGCAATATTCAGTGCCGTGTCCGTGTTGGAGATGTATTCTGACGCAACACGACACACTCCAAAAAATACACTACGGCACGCAAAAATCAGTGCCGTGTCCGCGTTAGACAAGTATGTGACAGAAACTGGTGTCGTGTCCGTGTCGGATATTGAACGTACAACAGTTCCCAATCGAGCATACCCATCAAGAACCGATCTTTAACAATCCAGACCATCATCAAAGGATCAACAACTCATATCCAATGATCAAATTGAGCTAAAAACTACCCAAATCAAAACAAACCCATATCAAAAATCAACAAAAGAACACAAATCGGAAAAGAAAAAGAAAAATAACATCAATTTGACCATCAAAATCACCCACCCCCAAAAAAACGCAAAGATTGCAACTTCCCCCTCTTTAGATCGAAACACACCACAAATGGAAAGAACAATCAGAACCCATCTCGGTTCGACCGATCGGAAACCAAAACCCACCTCAATTCAAAAGGAAAACGAATCACAGTCGGTTATTTTTCTCCTCAATTCTTCACTGTAGAAAGTGAGAAAGAACCCAATTTGAAGGAAGCCAATAGGGAGTCAATATTTTTTCTCTCTCTTCCTCCTCTTCTTCTCCAAACCCCATAAATATATATAGAATCTCTTTCTCTCTCTCTCCTTTAGATTTTCTCTCTCCTCTCCCTTCTTTCTCTTTCCTTTCTCTCTCCTCCATGTTTTTATTCTGGCGTCGTCCGTTAATCTTGTAAGTATTTTTCTCCCAATTTATTTCTTTTAATTGGAGCATGCTCCACCGGTATAGTTGATATGCTGGGGCCACCTATTAGGACTAATAAGTAAAAATATGTCAGAATCTTAGAAAAGAAATCTGTGTTGGATATAATACAAAATAAATAGTAAAAAAAATTAAGACGCGAGTGTTCGACATATATCTGTCATATTTTTACTTAATTTTGACAACACAAAGTCGGACATTTGTGCAGAAGTATGAGTGTTCGACATATGTATGTCGAACGTCTGCACAAATGTCCAACTTCGTGTTGTCGAACGTACGGTCTTCTGCCCGACCAACCAGGCTCGGGCAGAACAGCGAAAATCGAAAAAAAAAAAACGAAAATGAAAATGTTCGTCCAAGAAAATGACGAGTTTTTGAAACCCTAATTCAGTGATCCTAAACGAAAGACACAGTTCGAAGTAATAGGGAGGTTCGATTTGAAAAACTCACCATATTGTTGGGATTGGGGTTCATCTTGGGATCGGTCTTCGGATTGGCCCGCCATTGAAACGAAACAAACTTCTTGTCGTCGAACGGGAGGGAGGGGGGGGGGGGGGGGGGGGGGGGGGGGGGGGGGGGGGGGGGGGGGGGGGGGGGGGGTTCGGCCACTTGGTCTTCGGGAGAGAGAAGAGAATGGAGTGTTAGTGGTGAATAGAAATGGGGTGTGTTGTTTTGTATAGAATGGGGTGTACTTAGGATTATTGGTTTGAGAAGAGATGAGAGTGGGGTGTGCTTAGAAAGGGCATTTCTGTCAAAGAGTGGGGTGTGCTTAGTATGTTTTTAAGTTTTATTAAATATATATGGGGTGTACTTAGTAATTGGGGTGTCCTTAGCAAGTCTTGGGGTGTGTATAGCTGGGCCCTAATTTCAATTTGATATTCTCAACTATTTTAAAAAAATTTAACTTGACATTTTAGACTTTTTCTTTTATAACTTGACACATCAAAGAAGAACAAATTGGACAAAATACCTATGTTTAACTTAACCTCCAGCCACCCTCGTCCCACTCTCCCCAACCCCCGGCTCCACTACTGACCCCTCTCCACGGTGTTGCGCCACTGCTGTCGCTAGCTGTGCGCGCACAGAGAGGGAGAGGGGCAGGGTGATGCAGTCGGGGTAGGGTAGCGGAGCCGGTTAGCAGGATTGGGTAGCGGGGGGTGGCCGGAGGGCGGCGGGGGTGGCCGGAGGGCGGGGCGGGGGTGTGGGGTGGGGGGGGAGGAACATGTGAGGCATGGGTAGTTTTGGATTTTTTTTAATGTATGAAATTGAAAATATTTAATAGTTGATAGTATGAAGTTGTTTAGAATATCAAGTTGAAAAACAGAGATAGTTGAAGATATCAAGTTGTAAATAGGTCAAAAATTAATTTCGAAGTCCGACACGTGGCAGTTGTAAGGGGATTGTAAGCATTTGGTTGTAGGCATAGCAAAGCTCTTTTTTTTTGTTATATTCACTTCTATTTTAGTTAATCTTTTTTCACATTCTATTTGGAGGGCCGTTTTGGGAATGTTGGTGCTCTTGCTCCATGACATGAAGAGAGCTTGCTCTCAACATGCCTAGCAAAGTTTAGTCCCACATTAGAAAAGCACCATGAGTTATCTCAACATATATACTTGTATGTGTTGTTGGGATATTCACATGGGGTGGTGACCCTAAGGAGGGAATCATGTGGGTGATTTTACTGGAAGGTAAGGATAAGGCTCCAAGAAAAGCATTCATGCTTTTTGCTCTTGGAAAAAATAATTTCCATTGGAGCTAAGCCCCGTAGGGGCTTAGCGACTCGGACTCGGACTCGGGCTTATGGGCTCATGAGGCGTAATGTGGCGTTTTGTTGGCACACTATGTACTTAGCATCGTCGCTAGGCGCATAGTGCGCTTAAGTTGCGCGAGCCACTTGCGCGGCCCAGTTGTGCGCCCAGGTTGCGCAGGGTGCGCGGGTGCGCTGGGTTGCGCAGGGTGCTCGCGTGCGCAAGTTGCACCAGATGCACCAGTTGCGCCACAGCGTGCGCATTACGCACAATGCGGCTGTAGGCGCGCGCGCGCAACTCGTTCATTGGCACAATGCGCACAGTGGCTGTCCTCACTCAAACTAATCCGTAATATGCGATAACTAATCCTGAAATAGAGGATCTGACGTTATTTCGTGGCGCACATTGCGGATCTGAGCGGTTATAGCAGTAGCTATATATTCAGGGCCTCACTTCTCTCTCGAAGGGACTAAGTATTATAATTCTGAAAATTCCAGAAAGAGAGAAGAGAGAGTTCCTCGAGCCACTAGAGTTCCAGCACCTTCGACAGCACTTCGAGTATTCCTTTTTTGTCCTTGTCGTTCTGAGCAGTCCGTCTTAGAGCATTTTTCAGAGCGTTCCAGAGTTCTCTCGAACTTGCTGGTTCCTGGAAGCTGACCGTGTGGGCGGATCTAGCTTTGAGCACTGGTATTTTTAACACCCCAGCAGGCCACTTTCATCTATCGCCTGTCATCGTTGTTGTTGTCTTTAGCAATTCGGCCGGCATCTTCTTCTTAGAAGTGTCTTTGTCGTTTGCTACGTATACGAAATCTTTTTAGATTCTCGTATTCCAGAATCCTCGTAGGATCTCTGTTTGTGCACCTTCCTTGAAGTGTTGGATTGAAACATTTTCATTCAGTTTTCCATTGAAAAATTGTGTCCCGGTAATAATAATCTCAAAGCTAGACCAGCACAATAGAAAACTCTCGTGCCTCTCTCCTCGATACCAGCTTTAACAAACTGGAGAAGTTCGACGAAGAACACTTTCAAATCTGGAAGAGAAAAATTATCCTCAATCTTCAACTAGTGGATGTCGATTATGTGCTGATTGAGACTGAACCAACGATTCCAGAAGGACGGACGACTCCAGAAGGTGGTACAGCAGATGTCATTGCTGCTGCACAAGTCAAATTGACCAAATAGAGAAGGGACAATAGTCTTTGTAGGCTATTGATTCTGAATGCAATGGAGGACTCCCTGGCAGAGTCATACTCTAAGAATCCTTCTGCCAGGGTATCTGGGAGTCCTTGGGAAAGCTGTATGAAGACGATGACAATAGATCGAAAATCTTCATCGTCAAGAAGTACCACAAGTGGCTCTTCGAAGACGAGAAGGCAATGCTGCCTCAGGTAAAAGAATTCTTGAAGCTGCGCCAGAAGCTAGAAGACGAGGAAATGCCCATCGTCGACAAGTTTGTCGTTGGAGGGATTGTCTGTAAACTTCCTAAAGGATGGAGTACATTCTATGCAAGAATGCACCGGAAGAAGCTGGATATCAGCTTGGAAGATCTCCTTCAAGAGATCTAGGTTGAGGACGAGATGCGTTCTCAACAGAAGATAGACATTCTATCCAAACAGTTGGCCAAGGCTAATCTGGTGTAGACGAGAGAGCCCAAGGGGAAGCAGGTGGCTTCTCATCATAAAAAGAAGGATTTCGCTAATCTTAAAGTGAAGGGTCCTTCATTCAAGCAACATAAGTCCAAGTCCCACGTGACTTGCTTCAATTCTGGCAAGAAAGGCCACTACAAGAGTGAATGCAGATCCAAGCCCAAACAATCAGAGAAAGGTGAGCCTAGTAAGGTTTCCTTGGTTTATAACCTCGTTGCTATGATCGCTTAGGTCACAACTGTGGGGGCTGACTCTGACTGATGGATAGACACCAGTGCGACTTGTCATGTCTGTTCTGTGAGGGAATGGTTCGTCATATACCAGCCAACATCTGAGAAGATTGTCATGGCGAACTAGGCCCAAGCTGAAGTTCTGGGGATCGGGACTGTGGAGTTGAAACTCACTTCCGGGAACACTCTGACGCTCCAAGGAGTAAAGCATGTTCCGGTGATTGCCAAGAACCTGATCTCTGGGAGTCTGTGAGACTCGTCTCACAGTATCGGTATTTATATACGGATACGTATTTTGCAGCGTATTTCATATTTTCATGGTTTCCGGAATACTTTAAATTTTTCCCAAAACTATAGGTTTTCTTCTTGATCGGCATACCGCCGGTATACCGGAGTATACCGACGGCATACCGCCCGGATATGTTTTCTACACTTTAGATATTTTCGGTTTTTGATATTTTTATGAATAGTGTTTCGGATATTTTCGTGAATAGTGTTTAGATATTTTCGTGAATAGTGCTTGGATATTTTCGTGAATAGTGTAGATGCACTCTATTATCCAATGGACAATTGATTTTGTTTGAATGGCCATGATTGACCTAGATTTTCACACGGATCATGATCCAACGGCTAAGATTAATTCCCCCTTATATATAAACCACTTCACTTTCTCTCTCCTCTCTCTTTTCATTCTCTTCACACTCTCTTCATTCCTTCTTCCTTTCTCTTCCCTTGGAGCTTGCCAAGAGCTTGACCTCGAGGTCTAGAGTGTGGTTTCGTGCCCCTCTTGGTGGTGGAGTAGAAGATTAGGCTTGGAGCTTAACCTAGGCAAGTACATCTTGCCAAATTCTTGAACAATAGTAATCTATTGTCATTTTGTTTTCCTTGGTGTTAAATGCTTAGAATTTTCCTAAACTCATTTTGTTAAAAGTATTTTCCTGATGATTCTCGTATATGTGCATGTTTCCAAAAATTCATTTAAACAAGATTTGATTTTCTGTTAAAATCCAATAGTGACTTAGTAGAAAAACTTGGTATCAAGAGTGATACTAGTGTTACCATCATGGATCTTGGTCACATATACATGTATGAGGTCCTTACCTAGCTAGTATACATGGATTTTGAGTTTGGTGGTAATCGGGACTCGTTTCGGTGTTCCGAGAACCCCTATTTTGGAGTATTTTAAGATATTGATCTATCAAATCTTTGAATTTGTGAAATCTAATAGTTCCATGTTGTAGAAAATTCAATTCTATGCAATTTTGACTTTTGAAAGTCCGAATTTCGATTTAAAATGAAGATTTTATGGCCGAAACAAGTTTTGACAATTTTTTGAATTTCGTTGCTGTTTGAAAAACCGGTATACCGCCGGTATGCCGCAGTATACCGCCGGTATGCCGTTTTTGGCACCAGAAACTTACTATCTTTAGTCCGGTATACCGCCGGTATGCCGCAGTATACCGCCGGTATGCCGTTTTATGCTATTTTTGTCCGGTTTTGCCCGTTTTGGCCCGTTTTTGTCCGTTTTTGATATTTTCTTCGACTGTAATGATTTCTTAACATGATAACATGATCTTGCTCAGTTAGATAATGATTGTACAACCTATATAGACTTGATACTAGCACATGTTCAACCATTTTATGAAATGTACTTAGCCTTGATTATTCTTCTCCACCTACCATGATATGTCTTTGGATAGATTCTTTCTTACAAGCTATGATAATTGTTGCCATGCCTTCTTGCTTACTTGATAGTGATCCGTCGTGGTGCACTCTTGAACATATCTCTTCTTGCTTACATGATAGTGGCCTGTTATGACGCACTCTTGATTCTAGTACATGTCTAGCTCCTTGATAGTGGCTCGTAGTAGCGCATTCTTGTCTTGATATTGTCATGTCTTGTTGTGGCTTGTTGTAGTGCACAATCTTGCTTATCTTGTCCAGTCTTGCATGTCTCATGTCTAGGATGGATTCTGCGGATTGCCATACCTAGAATCCAACAAGAAAAATGTTAAGGACTAAACTACTAGCTTGATTACCTAGATCATTGGAGACTTTCCCGGTTACCTGCTATCCCTTTTGATCTTGGCCCTATATATATATACTTGGGATTTGGAGCTATCTGTCATGATGAGCACTCTTCCAGCACACCGTCGAGTGGGGCACCTCTTTAGGACACATGTATCTTACTGCAGTGTGTCTGCTATACTTCTTTTCTTTTTGCCCGGATCATTCATGTAGTAGCAGACGGGTAACTGGACTTGGATTTCTCAAACTTGCATGTGTTAGTAACTAGGAATGTGACAACCCTAGTTAGCTAAAGTATCAAGCCGTACTCATTGCTTGGCCGTAATTGATGGATGGAGTCCATTCTTGTCTAGTCTAGTCTTGCTTCAGTTTATCTTATTGTAGTACTTAGCCTCCTGCCTTTTCTTACATGCTATTCTTCCTACTACATGCTCGGCTTTACCATATGCTCACATGTCCAGTTTATTTACTTGCTATCCTACTTGCATGTTACAGTTTCCTTCGTAAACACTGTGGTACCAATTTAATATTCTAGTCTCGTTTACTGCTTATCTTAGAAATGTTATGAATTGCATGCTGGTTTTAGTTCATAAGTTTGGCTTCCTTTGTGGTACTTGCTATTGGGGTTCTGACCCCACTGGTTTTGTATTGACCAGATCTAGTTGAGGAGCCCGAGGATCTTCCGGACCTTCCTCTCGATGGTGACCACCCGGAGCACCAGGGGACTTGAGTGGGTGTTCTTCCTCTTACCCACTCTCTTCTGTACATATTCTTTTGAGGCGTTTAGCCACCGAGCACGTGTTTAGCTCGTGTTTTGGACTTGACATTTGGCCTACGGGCTTAGACATGATGTTATATTTCTAGACTGCAGCTAGAGCTGATCATGTATTACTTAGTCTTGCTAGTTCTTCATTTTGTATTACTAGCTTCATGATCATCTATATATTATAGTTTGGGACGCTTTACTGTCTTATATGCATGATGATCATATTCTTGTACTTTACTTCTTGTCTGAGACTGAGATATCTAGGATTATGTGACCTAGGATTGACTGTTGGTTTGTAGTAGTAACCCCCATCTATACAGCTTATACGTTGTTTCGGAGTACCGGAGTACTTTGGTATACGTAGCTGGCCTTGTCCGTCCCAACTTGCCAGCATTCTGGTTCTGGGGCGTGACATAGATTTTAGTGGTGGCCCATGCAGGTCTGATTTATCAGATATGTGGGGGTTGCTGGTAGTTATCTCAGTCATAAATTCTTCTCTATTGATATCCTCGATATTACTCTTTACCTCTGATTTTTGTCCTGATATCTGCTTTGATCGTTGATCTTTCCTGTTCCCTCGACCTAATCCTTGTGTCCTTAAACTTTCAGGGGCACCGTTCCTGGTCCTTCTGATCGGCCTGTTCGGGCTTTGCCGATGGCAGATCAGCATCCCTTAGTTTCGCCAGTTCAGGAGGAGCATCCTCAGCATTCGGGAGCAGAGTCTAGAGTGGACCGAAGGGCAGAGTCGCCAGTTCCTCCTGTTCAGCCAGCAGTACCAGTTCAGCCAGAGCAGCCAGAGGGTGCTGTTCATGCACTGGTGGATGTTCTGAGAGATTTCATGGCGTCGCACCAGCGTCAGAGTGATGTTCTCACCCATTCTGTCCAGACGGCTTTGGACAGAGGTGGTGCTCAGGTCTACAATTCTGCGAGCAGCTTCAGGCGTCTTCATCCCCCGTACTTCTATGGTACAGAGGATGTTATTGCGTCTGATGCATGGCTTCAGGATACTGAGGCCATTATGGAGGCGGCAGGGATTCCGGCTAGGGAGCGTGTGGCAGTTGTCAGGTTGCAGCTCTTGGATTTGGCCCGCGACTGGTGGGCGGCTCAGGAGGTGTCTCTTAGGCCACCAGTAGCCTGGGCCAATTTTAGCGAGAGGTTTTAGACTCGCTATTTTGATGCGGTGTCGCGTTATGATCTGCAGCAGAGGTTCATTGGCTTGCGACAGATGAGCAGGACCGTCGACGGCTATGCGTCAGAGTTTAGCCGGCTCAGTCGGTTTGCCCCTTCTTTAGTGGCGACCGAGTTGGACCGGGCGAGGAGGTTCCAGCAGGGGCTTCATCTGGAGATCATACTGGCAGTTGAGCAGCATGAGTTCCAGACTTTTGATGCAGTAATGAGGGCAGCGAGGAGGCATGAGTACACCTCGCAGAGGATCGTTGATAGAGTCGGAGGTCATAAGAGGCCTCACATTCAGAGGGGATCTTCTTCCCAGTCGTCAGCACCAGCTCCAGCAGTCCGAGCCTTGACGATTGGATCTCCGAGGGGACCGGTTCCGGCGGCTTCCTTTCAGCAGTCGTCTCAGCCGCGTCCTCAGCAGCAGAGGCAGTCTTCTTTAGTTGCTTGTTCCCATTGCGGGAAGGGAGGACATGTCTTATCAGAGTGCCGTAGGGCACAGGGCTTGTGCCTAGCTTGTGGAGCACCGGACCACAGGATAGGGGCTTGTCCCAGGAGGAGTTCGGCTGGATCAGCATCCTTCCAGCCAGCAGTTCAGCAGTTTAGAGCACCAGCGTCGGTTCAGCAGCAGCAGGCCCAGAGGCCATTACCGACGCAGTCTCAGCAGTTCCAGCAGAGGCCTCAGCAGTATGCTCAGGCTCAGGCTCAGAGGCAGAGGGGTCCAGCGACCAGAGTTCAGGGTCAGGCTTTCACGCTTTCTATGGAGGAGGCGCTAGCAGCAGGGGAGGTGGTCGCAGGTACCATTCTTGTTCACTCTCATTCAGCTTCAGCTTTATTTGATTCTGGTGCTTCGCATTCGTTTATATCTGCACGATTTACGACACATATTGGTGTAGAGCCAGAATCTTTACCTGTAAGGATGAATATACTTACTGGTAACGGTCTAGTAGGAGTAGACCGAGTCTATGCCTCGTGTAGAGTCATAGTATGTGGGAGAGAGTTTCCCGCTAGGCTGATAGAGTTTCCTATGGGCGATTATGATGTCGTCCTAGGTATGGATTGGTTGAGTGCTCGACACGCTTCGATAGATTGCCATGCCGGCAAGGTTATCTTTCGTGTTCCGAATGAGGAGGAGTTCTCATTCTCTAGAGGCGAGGTGGAGTCTTCACCAGCGGTCATGTGGATGGCAGTAGCCGAGGAGGTTCAGTTGCCCAGAGTAGTTTGCGAGTTTTCCGATGTGTTTCCCGAGGAGCTTCCGGGTATGCCTCCAGTTCGGGAGATTGAGTATTATATTGATTTGGTTCCGGGAGCAGAGCCAGTGTCAGCGAGAGTCTACAGGATGTCTCCTTCAGAGTTGTTGGTGTTGTATCAGTCTATTGAGGAGCTTAGGACCAAGGGATTCATTCGTCCTAGTGGATCGCCTTGGGGAGCTCCAGCCCTTCTTGTGAAGAAGAAGGATGGTTCATCGCGTATGGTTATTGACTATCGTCAGCTTAACGCGGTGACCATGAAGAACAAGTATCCCTTGCCCAGGATAGATGACTTGTTCGACCAGCTTAGTGGAGCGGCTGTGTTTTCGAAGATTGATTTGCGGTCTGGGTACCATCAGATCAGAGTCAGAGAGCAGGATATACCCAAGACGGCGTTTAGATCTCGATATGGCCATTGGGAGTTCCTTGTTATGCCTTTCGGAGCGACCAATGCGCCAGCGATCTTCATGGATCTCATGAATCGCATCTTCATGCCCTACTTAGACCAGTTTGTGATAGTGTTTATTGATGATATCTTGGTCTATAGTCGGACTGAGGCAGAGCACGAGCATCATCTTCGCGTGGTTCTTCAGATTCTTCGGGACCATCAGCTTTACGCGAAGTTCAGCAAGTACGATTTTTGGCTCGATCGAGTCTCTTTCTTGGGTCACATTATTGCCGGAGGTGGTGTTGAGGTGGACCCCAAGAAGGTTGAGGCTATCGAGAGTTGGCCAGTACCTCGTACAGCTTCAGATGTACGCAGCTTTCTGGGATTAGCAGGCTACTACAGACGGTTTGTGGCAGACTTTTCTAGGATCTCCGCACCCTTGACACGGCTGACGTGTAAGGATGTGTGCTTTGAGTGGTCAGATGCTTGTCACGTTTCTTTTGAGAAACTCAAGCAGAGTTTGATTTCAGCTCCTATTCTGACATTACCCGTCGGACCAGGTGGGTTCACGGTGTATTGTGATGCGTCAGGCCGGGGACTTGGTTGTGTTCTTATGCAGCACGGTCGAGTGATAGCTTATGCGTCTCGGCAGCTTCGGAACCATGAGAAGATCTATCCGACGCACGATCTTGAGTTGGCCACAGTTGTGTTTGCCCTCAAGCTCTGGAGGCATTATCTGTATGGTGATCGAGTGGAGATTTTCACTGACCATAAGAGCTTGAGGTATGTGTTCACCCAGAGGGATCTGAACATGCGGCAGAGGCGATGGCTTGAGTTACTGAAGGATTATGATGTTGATCTTCAGTATCATCCCGGAAAGGCAAACGTCGTTGCAGACGCTTTGAGCAGGAGACCCGGGGTCTATTTCTTGACGGAGCAGCGTCACATTCTGGAGGATCTTCAGGAGATGGGCATTGAGGTAGTGCTACCTGGCGAGGCAGCTATGATGGCAGGCTTGCAGGTTCAGTCTACCATTGTGGATAGGATCAGAGCAGCTCAGTCAGGGGATGCCAGGCTTCAGCAGCTCAGAGCAGAGTGTGTGGCAGGGCGCAGAGCAGAGTTGTGCATCCATGAGGATGGGACACTCCGATTTAGGAGTCGTCTTTGTGTGCCGAGTGGAGATATTCGACAGGAGATTATGTCGGAGGCCCACAGTTCTCAGTACTCTGTTCATCCTGGAGGGACGAAGATGTACCGAGATATTCGTCAGTATTTCTGGTGGAATGGTATGAAGAGGGAGATAGCTCGGTTTGTCTCTCGATGCTTAGTTTGCCAGTAGGTCAAGGCTGAGCACCAGAGACCGGCCGGACTTCTTCAGTCTTTACCGATTTCGGAGTGGAAGTGGGACCATATTACCATGGACTTCGTGACTGGTCTTCCTAGAACCCCGACTGGTAGAGATGCCATTTGGGTTATAGTGGATCGACTCACGAAGGTTGCCCACTTCCTACCTTTCAGGGTTGGTCAGTCTACAGAGCAGTTGGCCGACTTGTACATGAGGCAGATTGTCAGATTGCATGGGGTGCCAGTTAGCATAGTCTCAGATCGGGATTCCAGATTCACTTCTCATTTCTGGCAGAGTCTTCAGCAGAGTCTGGGTACCCGTTTGAGTTTCAGTTCAGCATACCATCCTCAGACAGATGGTCAGTCGGAGCGTACGATCCAGACCTTGGAGGATATGCTTCGATCATGCATTCTTGACTTCAGTGGTTCTTGGGAGGATCACTTACATTTGGTGGAGTTCTCTTACAACAATAGCTTCCAGGCGAGCATTCAGATGGCTCCTTTCGAGGCTTTGTATGGTAGGAGATGTAGGTCACCCCTAGCTTGGGATGACATTGGAGAGAGGCAGCTGCTTGGACCAGAGATGATTGCTCAGTCAGTTGGAGTAGTCAGGCAGGTCAGAGAGCATCTCAGAGTAGCTCAGGATCGACAGCGTCATTGGGCAGATCAGCATCGACGCCATCTTGAGTTCTCTGTCGGCGATCACGTATTTCTTCGGATTTTGCCTACCCGTGGTGTCATCAGGTTTGGCGTACGGGGAAAGCTTAGTCCTAGATTTATTGGGCCGTTCGATATTCTCGAGCGAGTAGGGGATGTATCTTATCGCCTTGCTCTTCCACCGTCGTTGCGTGAGGTACATGACGTGTTTCATGTATCTCAGCTACGTCGATATGTTCCGGATCCGAGCCATATCCTAGATCATTTTGAGCTGGTCGTTGGTATCGACCTATCGTATGAGGAGAGGCCCATATCCATTTTGGACCGGAGGGAGAAGATTCTCAAGAACCGGACTATCCGATTAGTTCGTGTTTCCTGGGATCATCACTCACCGGGCGAGTCGACTTGGGAGCGCGAGGATGATATCCGAGCTCGTTACCCGTATCTGTTTGGCTCGTGAGGTATACTTATTTCGTATATCTATGTTCTACCTTTTTAGTATGATTGTAGGAATACATGATGTTGTTGCTTACGTATGTTTGAATTGCTTTCACATTCTTGTACATTACTCTAGCTGGATTTCATGTTTTATGAGTTTTCCATCTTGATCCTGATAGCATGTTTTCTTGGATTTCTTGCTTGCTTTTGATTACCTTTAGGAAATTCCGAGGACGGAATTTTCTAAGGAGGGGAGAGTTGTGAGACTCGTCTCACAGTATCGGTATTTATATACGGATACGTATTTTGCAGCGTATTTCATATTTTCATGGTTTCCGGAATACTTTAAATTTTTCCCAAAACTATAGGTTTTCTTCTTGATCGGCATACCGCCGGTATACCGGAGTATACCGACGGCATACCGCCCGGATATGTTTTCTACACTTTAGATATTTTCGGTTTTTGATATTTTCATGAATAGTGTTTCGGATATTTTCGTGAATAGTGTTTAGATATTTTCGTGAATAGTGCTTGGATATTTTCGTGAATAGTGTAGATGCACTCTATTATCCAATGGACAATTGGTTTTGTTTGAATGGCCATGATTGACCTAGATTTTCACACGGATCATGATCCAACGGCTAAGATTAATTCCCCCCTTATATATAAACCACTTCACTTTCTCTCTCTCTCTCTCTCTTTTCATTCTCTTCACACTCTCTTCATTCCTTCTTCCTTTCTCTTCCCTTGGAGCTTGCCAAGAGCTTGACCTCGAGGTCTAGAGTGTGGTTTCGTGCCCCTCTTGGTGGTGGAGTAGAAGATTAGGCTTGGAGCTTAACCTAGGCAAGTACATCTTGCCAAATTCTTGAACAATAGTAATCTATTGTCATTTTGTTTTCCTTGGTGTTAAATGCTTAGAATTTTCCTAAACTCATTTTGTTAAAAGTATTTTCCTGATGATTCTCGTATATGTGCATGTTTCCAAAAATTCATTTAAACAAGATTTGCTTTTCTGTTAAAATCCAATAGTGACTTAGTAGAAAAACTTGGTATCAAGAGTGATACTAGTGTTACCATCATGGATCTTGGTCACATATACATGTATGAGGTCCTTACCTAGCTAGTATACATGGATTTTGAGTTTGGTGGCAATCGGAACTCGTTTCGGTGTTCCGAGAACCCCAATTTTAGAGTATTTTGAGATATTGATCTATCAAATCTTTGAATTTGTGAAATCTAATAGTTCCATGTTGTAGGAAATTCAATTCTATGCAATTTTGACTTTTGAAAGTCCGAATTTCGATTTAAAATGAAGATTTTATGGCCGAAACAAGTTTTGACAATTTTCTGAATTTCGTTGCTGTTTGAAAAACCGGTATACCGCCGGTATGCCGCAGTATACCGCCGGTATGCCGTTTTTGGCACCAGAAACTTACTGTCTTTAGTCCGGTATACCGCCGGTATGCCGCAGTATACCGCCGGTATGCCGCAGTATACCGCCGGTATGCCGTTTTATGCTGTTTTTGTCCGGTTTTGCCCGTTTTGGCCCTTTTTGTCCGTTTTTGATATTTTCTTCGACTGTAATGATTTCTTAACATGATAACATAATCTTGCTCAGTTAGATAATGATTGTACAACCTATATAGACTTGATACTAGCACATGTTCAACCATTTTATGAAATGTACTTAGCCTTGATTATTCTTCTCCACCTACCATGATATGTCTTTGGATAGATTCTTTCTTACAAGCTATGATAATTGTTGCCATGCCTTCTTGCTTACTTGATAGTGATCTGTCGTGGTGCACTCTTGAACATATCTCTTCTTGCTTACATGATAGTGGCCTGTTATGGCGCACTCTTGATTCTAGTACATGTCTAGCTCCTTGATAGTGGCTCGTAGTAGCGCACTCTTGTCTTGATATTGTCATGTCTTGTTGTGGCTTGTTGTAGTGCACAATCTTGCTTATCTTGTCCAGTCTTGCATGTCTCATGTCTAGGATGGATTCTGCGGATTGCCACACCTAGAATCCAACAAGAAAAATGTTAAGGACTAAACTACTAGTTTGATTACCTAGATCATTGCAGACTTTCCCGGTTACCTGCTATCCCTTTTGATCTTGGCCCTATATATATATATACTTGGGATTTGGAGCTATCTGTTATGATGAGCACTCTTCCAGCACACCGTCGAGTGGGGCACCTCTTTAGGACACATGTATCTTACTGCAGTGTGTCTGCTATACTTCTTTTCTTTTTGCCCGGATCATTCAGGTAGTAGCAGGCGGGTAACTGGACTTGGATTTCTCAAACTTGCATGTGTTAGTAACTAGGAATGTGACAACCCTAGTTAGCTAAAGTATCAAGCCGTACTCATTGCTTGGCCGTAATTGATGGATGGAGTCCATTCTTGTCTAGTCTAGTCTTGCTTCAGTTTATCTTATTGTAGTACTTAGCCTCCTGCCTTTTCTTACATGCTATTCTTCCTACTACATGCTCGGCTTTACCATATGCTCACATGTCCAGTTTATTTACTTGCTATCCTATTTGCATGTTACAGTTTCCTTCGTAAACACTGTGGTACCAATTTAATATTCTAGTCTCGTTTACTGCTTATCTTAGAAATGTTATGAATTGTATGCTGGTTTTAGTTCATAAGTTTGGCTTTCTTTGTGGTACTTGCTATTGGGGTTCTGACCCCACTGGTTTTGCATTGACCAGATCTAGTTGAGGAGCCCGAGGATCTTCCGGACCTTCCTCTCGATGGTGACCACCCGGAGCACCAGGGGACTTGAGTGGGTGTTCTTCCTCTTACCCACTCTCTTCTGTACATATTCTTTTGAGGCATTTAGCCACCGAGCACGTGTTTAGCTCGTGTTTTGGACTTGACATTTGGCCTACGGGCTTAGACATGATGTTATATTTCTAGACTGCAGCTAGAGCTGATCATGTATTACTTAGTCTTGCTAGTTCTTCATTTTGTATTACTAGCTTCATGATCATCTATATATTATAGTTTGGGACGCTTTACTGTCTTATATGCATGATGATCATATTCTTGTACTTTACTTCTTGTCTGAAACTGAGATATCTAGGATTATGTGACCTAGGATTGACTGTTGGTTTGTAGTAGTAACCCCCATCTATACAGCTTATACGTTGTTTCGGAGTACCGGAGTACTTTGGTATACGTAGCTGGCCTTGTCCGTCCCAACTTGCCAGTATTCTGGTTCTGGGGCGTGACAGAGTCTGCTTAGCAATGGACGTTAATGCTAGTCAGATAGTGATGTCCAAGAAGGGAACATACTTCTGAAAGGCTTATCAAATCGAATGGATTTTTAAAATTCAGCTTGTAAACCAGTCTAATAATATCAATGCAATCGCTCTTTCTGATTATTCTCTTGAGTTGTGGTATAATAGGCTAGGACATGTTCATTGTAAAAGAATAAACAAAATGTCTAGTCTAGGACTTATCTCCAAATGTGGGGGTAAGGTAGAGAAATGTGAAGTATGTGCTCAAACAAAGATCACTAGAAAACCCTTTCATCGGGTCAATCGAAGCACAGATCTTCTGGAGTTGGTTCACTCTGATATCTGTGACTTCAAACAATTCTCTACAAAAGTCGGAATGAAGTATTTCATAACCTTCATCGATGACTTCTCTAAATACGCATTCGTCTACTTGCTCAAATCCAAAGACGAAGCGTTCGAGAAGTTCAAGGAGTTCAGGGCAGAAGCTGAACGACAAACTGGACAACAACTCAAGAGGTTGAGAAGTGATCGAGGCGGAGAATATCAGTCTCATGAATTCGCATCATTCTGCAAAGAACATGGAATCATCTTCGAGACTACTGCTCCGTATTCTCCTCAATCTAACGGAGTAGCAGAGAGGAAGAACAGAATATTGACAGAAATAATAAACTCAATGCTGCTAACTGCAGGTCTTCCAAAATGCTACTGGAGAGAAGCTGCATTAACGGCCACTTTCATTCTGAATAGAGTACCTTATGCAACTTCTGACATAACTCCTCATGAACTTTGGTTCAAAGTCAGACCTAACTTGAATGTCATTCGAGTGTGGGGGTGTCTGGCTTATGTGAAGCTCCCAGATCTGAAGATTCAGAAGCTGGGAACAAGGACTACGAAGGAGATCTTCTTGGGTTATGCCTAGAAGAGTGATGCTCGGAGATTTCTTGATATTGAGTCGAATCATATCATCGAATCTCACGACGCTGAATTTTTTGAAGACAAGTTTACAAGACATAAAAACATTATTCTTCCAGATATTCTGGAGAATGATGTAGGTGCAAATGAGAATGAGATCTCATATGAGCCAGTAGTCCAAGATGAAGTTGTTGGTGGAGAAACAACAATTGAACCAGAACTCGCTGAGCCGTCGACGAAGCGAGCAAGGAGGCCGAAAATCTTCGGAGATGACTTCTTCACCTATCATGTGGAAGAAGATCCGCTTACCTATGATGAGGCGATGAAGACCAGAGATGCTATCTTCTGGATGGAGGCAATAGACAATAAAATTGACTCAATTACCTCCAATAACACATGGGTATTAGTTGATTTACCCAAAGGAGCAAAACCTATCGGATGCAAGTGGATCTTCAAGAAGAAGATGAAAGCTGATGGAACCATTGACAAGCTCAAGGACAAGATAGTGGCCAAGGAGTTTTCTCAAAAGCAGGGGATCGACTACTTTGACACATATGCTCCAGTAGCACGGATGACAACCATCAGATTGTTAATTGCCCTTACGGTAATACACAAACTGGTGATACACCAGATGGATGTAAAAACAACATTCCTAAATGGCGAGCTGACCGAGGAGATTTATATGCTATAGGAACAAAATTGTAAAGCGGAATACTCTAGAGGGGGGTGAATAGAGTAGGCAGCGGAATATTGCTAATTAAAAAACTCGTTAGCAGTTAGATCACAGATATAATTATAATCACAAAATAAATTACAGTAATAAAAGAGTGATCAGAAGGCAAACACAAATACCGAGATTTATACTGGTTTCCCTCCTGTGAGGACTAGTCTAGTCGGAAGAACTCTAGCTTCCAGTTGAATCCACTATTAGAAAATCTTGTAAGTTTTCATACGAAGTCCTTGCAACTTCTACATACGCAAGCTTTGATACGAAGAACTCGACCAACTTCAATTGTGAAGAGTCAATCTTCAATCAAGCCTCTGATTACAATCGCTCTGAAACTTCTAGACCGCACCGCACTGGCAAATCGACTAGAGGATTGTAATTGGCTTGAGATTTGAAAATGGAAGTATAGAAGCATGAAAAAGAAGGGATCTTGATTTTAATCCCACATCAGAAAAGAGAAGAAGAGAGGTCTCATTCCACTTTATATATAGAGCCCTCTTGACTCCTTTGAAAAGGGCACCAAAATAAACAAGAAAAGGGAGCCCGTTATACAGGGAGCCCGTTCGAGCCATAAAAAGTTGCAACAGTTCTTCTCTTCGTCTGGATTGGCTGCAAGTGCTTCACTCGCTGTCGTGGCGAGGAGAATTTGGAATCTGAGTACTATGCACCCCAGCGGGCTGGTACGAAGAAGTCCAAGGCAGCACGGGCCATGCACCTCAAACGTGCTATGCCGACGGCAAACCAGAAGCATGCGCTCACAATAATGCGCGCTACTGATGGTAAGCTGTACAAAGTTGACTCAGGTGCTTCTGTGCCAGAAACGAGCCGACCCTCAAAGTCCTTGTCTCACTTGGGCGCATCTGCTGCGTTCGCAACCAAGTCGAGCAAGAAAAACCCTGTGGTCTTGAACTCCCGCGCCTCCATTGGTTGTGCGTCCGAGGCTTGTTCAAGTCACTTTAAATATTGTTTCTCCACTAATGATTTGAGCGCATGTTTTGCGTTGGATCAGGGGGTACAGCATTCACTTGACCACCCTGGCGCTTGGCCTTGCCATGCGCCTGATGGGGGTGTAAAGGTGGTACTCTCATTTGACCACCCCGGCGCTTGGCCTTGCCATACGCCTGATGGGGGTGTGAAGGTGGCACTCTCCTCTAACGATTTACGTAATATGATCATTCACAAATGCCGATCAAGAGAGCCGACCGACAAGCATAATACGCCCCTCACAGGGCACACTTGTGCTACGGTTGTCATCAACTGTTGCTGTCGTAAGACAGTGGCTCCACCACCAAGGTATTCTGTGTTCCAACAGTTGCAACATGCTGTACCTGTCCCCTAGCGTATCACTCCGCCCCGTCAGAGTGAATCACTTCCTCGTCAACGCAGAGGCGCATCTGCCAGCCTGGGGCTCTTCCATCATCAAACCCAAATCGTGCATTCAACTTGGCACTCGATGTCATACCAGCAAGCGGCTCGAGCATAAACTGCTATGTCTATTCTAACTCGGCGAATCTCAGTCTTCTGAAGGAGTTCACCGTCAAAGCTTCTTCGAACAAGGAGAACCATCATCCACAGTACAACATCTTGCCAAGGAGGAGGATCAGTCGAATCCATCTTCGTCGAGAAGTCAAGGGAGAGACAACAAAACTCTCTCAAACTGTTGCTATTCATAGGCCAGGGCAAATCAAACCCATGCGCCAAGTGGCAACCTTCCCGAAGTTAGTACAATGAACTTGTATTCATGATGATGAATTCACCCCATCGAATTCAGCTAAGTCAGAGAGCCATTAATGACTCGAAGAACTCAACAGTCGGACCAATAAAGACGTGTCATGCAAAGCAGATGCGTCGGTCAGACCGCGCATCATACAGATGCGCCCATCAGCACCAAGCGCCTCATAAGGACGCGCCCCCATGCGTCCCCATATGCCTAGTAGAACGCGGATCGACACGCCCACTCAACAGCCCATCACCTGTCAAAGAACATTGAATACTGAAGTCTGACAGAGTTGGCAGCACGTCCCCCGAGGACTGAACGATTGACAGCTTTTTCAGAAGACGAAGCGTCGCCGACGTCAGCATCATCATTGCTTTCCTCCGATGGTTACAAGCCACGTGGCCACCCAACCATCTCGTATGTGCCTCTGCAGCCATACGCCTAAATCTCTGCATGCCCCTCAAAACCCGTACGCCTCAGACTTTTCTCTGATCCCTAAAGACAGACGTAAAGTCACTACTGAAGCCCCGCATGCGCCTCAAAAGCCCTGCACCCCGACTGGTTTGTGACTCCTAAAGGTTACGAGCCAAAGTCTCCTCATGCACCCAATCCCAGGCGCATCCTATCAGATCACTCCCCACCAAATCCGAGATCTTCGAGCCATGGACCTACGACACGTGTCCTTTGACTTGATTCAGCCTATGAAGGGGTGCTAATCGCCGAAGATCTCAGCAACTGAAAAATCATCTCCATTGCTACGTGTCAGCTCGGCCGCAACCTACAAAGGCAACTGAAGGGTTCAACTCCTCAATCAGAGCGCATCGCCCATGCGCCTCTATCAGCAACCACCACGTGGCGTCCCCGCGTATAGGTACATCCGACATATGTGTACATGAGCAGCCAGCCTGCAAAGCTATAAATAGAGGGATCATTTTCTTCTTACATACACATCACACAACCACCGATATACGTATACAGAGAGGCAGATACAGAAACTCAACGTCTTCTTCCTCTTCGTAAGCTCCAGCACCCAGAGCAACTCAGACCTTCAGAGAACCGAGAACCGTCGTCAGATCGTCAACGGAGTCAACGCATTACCACTCGCTCCATCGGCACAAGGGACCCAGATAAACAAAAGTGTACTCCTAGGACTACGTCTAAGTCCTACATTGTAACACTGTTCTGTTTGTAATTAAAATTTAATCAAAAGATTTTAATGGCAAACAAGATGGCGACTCTGCTGGGGACCTCTTTCTCCTCTACCGAGAAAGCTGTATCGTAATCCGACGACGTGAAGGTGGGCTCCTCCTACAAGACGCTGGTCGTACGTCTCAATCAACAGGCGTGTGAGGAGTTCATCTCTGAAGGCAGTGCGAGTCCTTCGAAGCGGCTGCCGAAGCCGAAGAAGACTCGCCAAGTCTGGGTGCACAAGGTCGACGCCTCTGGCACCACCACCGAAGGGGATGCGCCAATACAGCCTTCCCTTCCTGCTGACATCCTCAACAACCAAGATGCGTCCACCGGTACAGCACATCTCTCGGGAAAACGTGCGACTGACCACATTCCCCAGCCATCTCCCTCTCAGGCGAGGAAGATGCGTCGATGGAGCAGGGGCACAGCTAATGCCCCACGCATCACCTTTGATGTGCCATAGAAGGCCTCTGTCTTTGACAGACTCACTCGCTGTAGTGACGAGGAGAATTTGGACTCTGAGTACTATACGCCCCAGCGGGCTGGTACGAAGAAGTCCAAGGCAGCACGACAAACGTGCTATGCCGGCAGCAAATCAGAAGTATGCGCTCACAATCATGCGCGCTGCTATTGGTAAGCTGTATAAGGTCGACTCGGGTGCTTCTACGCCGGAAATGAGTCGACCTTCAAAGTCCTTGTCTCACTTGGGCGCATCTGTTGTGTTCGCAACCAAGTCAAGCAAGACAAACTCTGTGGTCTTGAACTCCCGTACCTCCACTGGTTGTGCGTCTGAGGTTCGTTCAAGTCACTGTAAATGTTGCTCCCCCACTACTGATCTGAGCGCCTGTTTGGTGTTGGATCAGGGGACGCAACATTCACTTGACCACCCCGGCGCTTGGCCTTGCCATGCGCCTGATGGAGGTGCGAAGGTGGCCCTCTCCTCCAATGATTTGCGTAACATGATCACTCATAAACGTCGATCAGGAGAGTCGGTTGACAAGTAAAATACGCCCCTCACAGGGAACACATGTGCTGTAGTCACCATCAACTGCTCTTGCAAGGCAGCAGTTCCACCAAGACAGTCGGTGTTCCAGCGGCTGCAATCATCAACACCCCTCTGACGTCGCCTCGGGAAGAAGGTGTCAATAAAAGAGGAGCCAGAACTAAAGGTTGCTTCATGCAACGTAATCTCTAACTCCTCCTCAGTCCGAAGGGCGACTGGCAATTCCTCGTCCTCGTCCAAGAGCTAGCCGAGCAAAACCAAGACAACTGTCCCGTCCTTCGAAGTGTTTGAAGGCACTCGGGGGAGAAAGAAGATCTTGGAGGAAGCTGGAGGTAGTCAAGCCCTTGTTGATCCTGATTCTGAAAACGAAGATGTCCTCCAGAGCACAGCTGGGTGGATCTTCATCCTGGAGACGAAGTCAGCCTCCCGGACGTAGCTGGAGGTAGTCTGGCCCTTGTGGACCTGCGTCTCGAAGACGAAGAAGTCCTCCAAAACAGAACTGGGGGTAGTCAGGCCCTTGCAGATGCTCCTGAAGTCGAGGATGTCCTCCAGAATGTAGCTGGAGGTAGCCAGGACGAAGCTCCGGGGGAAGTTTCTTCCCTACAGGAGAGTGAGGCCGAAAGTGAAGCCTTAACCGATCCATCCACTTCCAGCCGTGTCATGACAGTATACATGACTGGGTGTGATGCCGAGCCAGATACGCCGCCAGCAGACCTCGTCCAGCGCATGGATACCTTGGAGGGAGGACTCAAAACCCTCTCTGCCTCCATGCAAACACTGACTCAAGCAGTGTTTGAGATACGGTCAGCTTTAGCCAGGGCACCGTCTACTGGTCCTGATCCCGGGGCCAATGGAGAATCAAGCGTACCCCTTCAACGGGTATCCTTGGATACAGATCGCTGCGAGGCACCCCGGACGTCAGAGCCCTCAAATGCTCAACTCCAGGCGGTACCACCTTCCCCGACTCCCAGCTCCACGGAAGACGTGGTCGAGATGATCAGGGACTTGCGCGAGCGCTTTGAGTCCAAGAATAGACAAGAGGAGCGCCAAAAGATGGGGATCCCCCAACCTTATCCCCTTGAATGGAACAAAGTGGTTTATCCTCCTAAGTATAAACCACAAACACTGACGCCATACGATGGGAAGGACTCTCCACGTCATTATCTGACATAATTCCAGTCTCAAACAGGACATCTCCCGAAGGAGGATGTACTACTCACCAGCATATTTGTCGGGGCACTGAAAGGAGTGGCGTACGACTGGTACTGCAGTCTCCCAGATAACTCCATATCTTCCTTCGACGACTTGACACGTCTCTTCCTCGACCGTTTCTACGACAGCGGGAAGGACATGACAATGGCGTCCCTCATAGAGATACGCCAGAAGGAGAAGGAAACAGTTCAGGTAATTATCGAACGCTTTCGACAGGCCTGCTTCAGACTGCCCCCGAGCATGCCAGAACATGCACTCCTCTCCTCCTGTATAATGAACATGCTGCCCGCAGTCAAACTCTGGCTCAACTCTACTCCTCCTCCGGACTGTAGTTCCTTGATCATCGAAGCCGAAGCAGCAGAAAAGAAGGCATCCAATGCTCGCCTTCTGGGAGTTAGTTTCCCTGCCTTTGAGGACAAGGGGAAGCGGCCTGCAGCCAACAAACCCGGACGAAAGACAAAGGGAAAACAGGCGTTGACTGTCAATGCCTCCAAAGGTGCATCAGCACCTACTCAGAAGCCTCCACTTGCACCAAGGCCAAAGGAGTTTATTCTTTCAATGATGAAGACACCCTGCAACTCTTTGAGATACTGAAGCAGGGTGACAAGATCAAATTGTCGGACCCGAAGCATCCCGACGAGGTTGGAAAAGTGGACAATCCGAGGTACTGTCACTACCATCGGTTTGTCGGACATCCAACTAAGGACTGCTACGTCCTCAAAAACTACATCCAGCGCATGTCAATGCGGATGTTATCTCCGTCGACTACGAGAAAAAAATGGTCTCGGCCAACCTGTTGTCACTTTAATTTGGCACCTTGCCGCCAACCACAACACAAGATGGCGTCGTCCCCATCCCTAAGGCGACAATGTAGGTGGTTAACTTACCACCTACTCGTGACAACGTGAGCGGACTCATCCCACTCACCACATCTCGGGGAGAGGTCTTGTCGGTTTACCCTGATCTTGTCTCCGAGGTTACTCAACCAGAGGTACGCTCTGCCTCCAAAACTAAGGGCAGGAAGATCAAGTCTTGCCGCATGGTCTCTTCCTCTGCGAAAGAGGCACTTTCTGTATAGACGCGTTCACATCAGAACGTCCAACCTGACGAAGCTGCCGTCGAGGTGGTGCCTCCTTGTACCGTCCCTGCTGCCCAGGAAGAGGGCCCATCTAAACCTCCAGCAGCCAATAAACAGAAGCATGTAGAGGCCCGTTTCGACAAGCCTCTGCGAAAGGAGAATGCTTCGGGGTAGCCAAGCCCCACAACTTCGACATACTGGCACAACTGGCCAGTACTCCTGTCCGTCTATCTCCGTTTGAGCTTCTTCGCCTTTCCAAGGACACTCGTAAAGCTCTCTGTGAAGCCCTGAAGGATGCTGAGTCCTTCATCAGTCAGTTCAAGCAGCCTGAGGATACCCTGACTATATGTGCGCACTGTCATTGTGCGGATGAAGTTATTCCCAACATAACCTTCACCCAACAAGACATGCTGCTCAAGCACAACTGATACAACAGGCCTCTGTATTATACAGGGTATATCGGTTCCGTCAAGGTGAAGCGGATTCAGATCGATCCGGGGTCTTTCCTCAGCATCATTCCGAAGATACTGCTCTCAATACTGGGGATCCAAATGTACCGACTGGCGCCTTCCAACACAACAATCAGTGGCTTCAATGCTAGCAAAAGCGAGCCGCTGGGCAAAATACGGCTAAAGTGTCATATCGGTAACCTCAGAACCGAGGTGACTTGCTATATCATGGATGCCGATGTCAACTACAACCTCCTACTGGGCCGTCCGTGGCTGCATGAGTACATGGTGGTACCATCCACACTCCACCAATGTATGAAATATGTGTCCACCAATGACATCTTTCGGACGGAGTTCGCGGGCATTGACCCTTTCAAGGGGGTTGAAGCCTACTTCACTGATTCCACCTTGTACAAGCCACCTGACGAGGAGAAAGCCAATGATGCTGACGATGAAACAGAAACGGCAGCAGAGCTCGACATGGAGCAAGAGATAATTCCCGACGCTCCTTTAAAAATTTGACTCAAAGGGAAGCCGCCTCAGACGTTGCCTCCAATGAACATCAAGCTACCTGAAAAAGCACAAACTGCTCCAGGTAGAACACCTACTGAAGCTCCCTTGAAGATACGGCCCAATGGAAAGCCACCTCAAACATCGACTCCCCTTGTGGCAAAACTACAAGAGAAGGCACCAATCACCGAAGGCGCAGTTGAGGCACCTCTGAAGGTGCGTCTTAAAGGCAAGCCGCCGCAATCATCTGTTTCTTCCCAGCTGCCGAAAAAGGCCCACATAGCCCTCTCGGACCCTAAGATCAAAACTGTAGTAGACTCTCCCGATCCAACCCCAATACTCACAGATGAAGAGCTAGGGGAATATATCTCTGCTGATGTAGATGCACACTCTCTGGACAATATAATTCTGCGGGACAAAATCTCGTGTTTCATCAATAATAGAGTGTCTTTTAATTATTCTAGTTTTCTACATTGGAATGCCATGTATATATTAGATAACGCTCTACAGTCGTTGCAAACACAAATAACGACCGTCCATCATGCAAATCGAGTTGTCCCGTCTGAAGGGGTCTGGTTTATAGTCCCACCGCGAAATCGAGACAAAGAATCTATCATCTTCGACAAAGTCGAGCGTCATCAAGACCTTCCACCACTCGAGCAAGAACCAGATACCGGCAGAATACAAGTCTATCGGTACACGGACAAGACAAAGTACCTCATCCAAAAGATGGGTTACGACCTAAAAAGCAACAAAGGCCTGAACTACGGCAAGGGTCGACGTCTTCCTCTCCGGCTTCCAACACCTAAAGGAAAGCCGCAAGACTACTATCATCGAACTCGACGGGGAGTGGGCTATGTCACGTCGCCGTCAACTCCAGAGAGTTCGGAGGCAGAAGAACTAGACCATTCTCATTCATCCGAAGCATCAACTTGGGATTCCGATACCAGTATCGGATCAGTCTTCAAGAAAGTGCTATCAGCCAACATGACATCTGCACAATCTCAAGAAGATGAAGGCGAAGACCAAATGCCAGAATTCTTCGAAGAAGAACCCTGGGCTCAACGCCTAGGAGAACAGTGGGAGTCTCGTTTTGAATTATGCGAACCTCCTACCGAAGACAAAGTCGAGCAGATCGACCTTGGGGATGGATCTTCTTCCAAACCCATCTTCATCAGTAAAAGCCTAAAAAGAGAAGATCGGGAATCTTTAATCCAGCTGGCTAAAGAATATATCGATGTCTTCGCTTGGAGCTACGAAGATATACCAGGACTTGATCCCCAGATCGTGATGCATAGGCTTAACATCTTACCTGATGCCAAGCCTATAAAGCAACAACAACAACGTTTTTGTCCTGACATCATGAACGCTATCGATCAGGAGGTAGACAAACTCCTGACCAGTGGGTCTATCCGTGAAGAACAACATCCGGATTGGGTGGCCAACGTCGTCCCTGTCACCAAGAAGAATGGGAAGATACGAGTTTATATCGACTTCAGGGATCTCAACACTGTTTTCCTGAAGGACAAATTCTCGCTTCCAATCACCGACGTGATGATCGACAATACAAGTGGCTTCGAACGCATGTCTTTCATGGACAGGTATTCGGGCTACAACCAGATCAAGATGTTTCTTGATGACGCAAAACACACGTAATTCAGGACTCCGAAGGGGGTTTTTTTCTACACAGTGATGCCCTTCGGCTTGAAGAATGCCGGTGCGACATACCAACGATCTATGAGCACCATCTTCCGTCAGCATCTTCGCAAGACAGTCAAATGCTATGTTGATGACATCGCAGTCAAGAGCCGTCTTAAAGGAGATCACCTATAATACCTTAAGACAGTCTTCAATCTCATGCGAGCGCATCAACTCAAGATGAACCCCGCTAAATCCTTCCTTGGGATTTCTAGCGGAAAGTTCTTAGGCTTTATTATCGCGGCGAAAGACATTCATGTCGATCCCAAGAAGACCAAAGCCATCCTTGACGTGGACCCTCCGAAGAATCTCCGAGAACTTCGAGGCCTACAGGGGCGTCTGGCATACATCCGGAGGTTTATAGCAAACCTTTCCGAAAAATGTCAACCCTTCACCCAGCTCATGAAGAAGGGAGTCTCTTACGTCTAGACAGAGGAATGCCAAAAAGCTTTCGACGATATCAAGGCTTACTTGACGAGCCCGCCGGTCCTGGTGGCACCCGTCGTCGGCAAACCTTTTCTCCTCTACGTCCGTGCCATGGATCATTCCCTCGGCGCCCTGCTCGCTCAGAACAGCGATGCAAGCTATGAGCAAGCTATCTACTACCTCAGTAGAACACTGATCGGGGCCGAACACCGGTACAACCCCGTTGAAAAAGAATGTTTGGCTTTGGTATTTGCCATCCAGAAGACTCGCCATTATGTCTTGGGCCAGAAAATTCATGTCATCTCCCGAGTCAATCCTCTCAGAGTTCTTATGACGACGCCAGGGTCATTAAACTCCCGGCTAGCTACATGGGCGATCCTGCTAATGCCATACAACATGGTATTCGTTCCACAAAAAGCCGTTAAGGGTCAGGCTCTGGCCGACTTTTTAGCTGTACACCCCATCCCAAAGTCCTTAAGACTCTATGAAGACATCCCGGATGAGGTCCAAGAATCAAACGTCACCTAAGAAAGCTCCGTCTGGCGGATGTTTTTCGATGGCGCTTCAAGAACAGGCCCCAAAGGCTAAATCATCGCAGGAGTGGGGGTAGTCCTAGTCTCCCCCGACCAGCCGGTCATACAGCGTGCCTACTCCTTTTCGAAGCCGTGCTCCAACAATGTTGCCGAGTACAAAGCTCTCATCATGGGACTCCAGCTGGCGCAACAGCTGGGGGTGGATCATCTGGAAGCCTACGGTGACTCAAAACTCGTCATCAACCAGGTCAGAGGGCAATACGAAGTTTGCCATGAAGATCTGATTCCTTACCATGAAGTTGTATTGAACATCATTTCAACCTTCACCAAGTTCTTTATCGAACATGTACCTCGTTTACAAAATCTGGAGGCTGGCGCTCTGGCTGGCCTCTTTCAGAGGACCCAAAAGAAGCCGTCTCAGTCAAGAGGCGTTCCCTTCGATTCTATTACGATACAGCTACTAAAATGCTGTACCGACGCTCCTACGATAGACTTCTCCTTCGATGTTTATCCAACGAAGAAGCGGCCGAAGCCCTTCGAGAAGCTCACGATGGAACCTGCGGGGCCCATCAACCTGGCCCTAAGTTGCACGATCGACTGCGACGCATGGGCTACTACTGGCCAACCATGACAGCCGACGCTGTCGACTATGCTAAAAAGTGCCATACGTGCCAGCTTCATGCTGACTTCATCCATACACCATCAGAACCACTACATCCTACGGTCGCCTTCTAGCCCTTCGAAGCCTGGGGCATGGACATTGTAGGACCGATCACCCCTCCTTCATCAAGGGGACACCGCTTCATCCTAGACATTACCGACTACTTCTCCAAATGGGCAGAAGCAGTTCCACTGGCGGAAGTGAAGAGCTCCCGGGTGGTCAGCTTCATCAAACACCATGTCATCTACCGTTTCGGGGTACCTCAGAGGATTATCCATGATAACGGTCCTCAGTTCATCAGCCATGTTTTTAATAGATTCTGTGATAAGAATCACATCCAAAACGTGGCATCAACCTCCTACAATCCGACAGCAAACGGATTGCCGAGGCATTCAACAAGACTATCGTCAGGCTACTCAAAAAGGTCGTGTCATCCAACAAACGCGACTGGGACGAAAAGCTCGGCGAATGCCTTTGGGCCTACCGTACAACGGTACAGACCCCGACGGGCAACACACCATTCTTCCTGGTATACGGAACGAAGCGGTACTGCCTCTCGAGATCCAGATACCCTCGCTCCGTGTAACGATCACAAATCAACTAACAGAGAAAGACAATCAACGTCGCCGTCTACGAAAATTGGAGGCACTTGACGAAAAACGTCTCCTATTTCAACAGCGCATTGAACTCTATCAAGCCCGTATATCACAGGCTTTCAACAAAAAGGTCAAGCAGAGGACTTTCCAAGTAGGCGACCTGGTTCTGGCAGTCAGGACAACCACGTCCACATTACCTCTGAGTTGTTCTCCTATGCCCTACAAGGTGCAATCTTACGCTCCGTAAGACTACGCTACCCATCATGTTTACCACGTCCACATTACCTCTGAGTAAATATCCCGTACAGACAATCCCTGCGTTGTCGTACATTGATCGCAGAACTTCCATGTCCATATTACCTCTGAGTAGTTCCGCGTATCCCTCCTGAGTCACTCCTACCACGTCCATAATACCTCTGAGTAGGAAGATTCCATCATTTAAACCCCATATTTGCCACATCCACATCGCTTCTGAGCAAACATGTCAGGTTCTCTCAAACTTATTATCTGTACCTAACAACCAAGGTGCGCAAAAGATAATAGGTCCACAGAAGTCATCAAGTTCATGACAGCAAAAATGAACACACCACAAAACTCTTCATTCTTTATTTAAAAGTAAAGGATTACATCCCCAGCAGAACTTCCATGTCCATATTACCTCTGAGTAGTCCCGTGTATCTCCCTCCAGAGTCATTCCTACCACGTCCATATCACCTATGAGTAGGAAAGCTCTACCATCAATCTCATATTTACCATGTCCATACTACATCTGAGTAAATATGTTGGTTCTCTCTCTCTCTCTCTCAACTTATTATCTGTACCTAAAACCAAGGTGCGCCAAGGATGATAAGTCCACATAAATTCCTCAGTAGAAGTACCCAAACCTATCACATCCATACTACCTCTGATAGGATTGTCATACCTAAACAGCTCTACTGTTCATGCTTCTCGTTCAAAGTATTTCAAAACTTGTCCAAAAGTTTAAAAAACTTTGAAGGGGGTCTTGTAGAAGCATAAAAAAGAAGGGATCTTGATTTTAATCTCACATCGAAAAGGAGAAGAAGAGAGGTCTCATTCCACTCTATATATAGAGCCCTCTTGACTCCTTTGAAAAGGGCACCAAAATAAACAAGAAAAGGGAGCCCGTTATCCAGGGAGCCCGTTCGAGCCACAAAAAGTTGCAGCAGTTCTTCTCTTCGTCTGGATTGGCTGTAAGTTCTTCACTCGATGTTGTGGTGAGGAGAATTTAGACTCTGAGTACTATGCACCCCAGCGGGCTGGTACGAAGAAGTCTAAGGCAGCACGGGCCATGCGCCTTAAACGTGCTATGCCGGCGGCAAACCAGAAGCATGTGCTCACAATCATGCGCGCTGCTGATGATAAGCTGTACAAAGTTGACTCAGGTGCTTCTGCGCCAGAAATGAGCCGACCCTCAAAGTCCTTGTCTCACTTAGGCGCATCTGCTGCGTTCGCAACCAAGTCGAGCAAGGCAAACCCTGTGGTCTTGAACTCCCGTGCCTCCATTAGTTGTGCGTCTGAGGCTCGTTCAAGTCACTTTAAATGTTGTTCCCTCACTACTGATATGAGCGCATGTTTTGTGTTGGATCAGGGGGCGCAACATTCACTTGACCACCCCAGCGCTTGGCCTTGCCATGCGCCTGATGGGGGTGTAAAGGTGGCACTCTCACTTGACTACCCCGACGCTTGGCCTTGCCATGCGCCCGATGGGGGTGTGAAGGTGGCACTCTCCTCTAACAATTTGCGTAATATGATCATTCACAAATGTCGATAAAGAGAGCCGACTGACAAGCATAATACGTCCCTCACAGGTCACACTTGTGCTACGGTCGTCATCAACTGTTGCTGTCGCAAGACAGTGGCTCCACCACCAAGGCAGTCTGTGTTCCAGCAGTTGCAACATGCTATGCCTGTCCCCCAGCACATCACTCCGGCCCATCAGAGTGAATCACTTCCTCGCCAACGCACAGGCACATCTTCCAGCCTGGGGCTCTTCCATCATCAAACCCAAACCGTGCATTCAACTTGGCACTCGATGTCGTACTAGCAAGCGGCTCGAACATAAACTGCTATGTCTATTCCAACTCGGCGAATCTCAGTCTTTTGAAGGAGTTCACCATCAAAGCTTCTTCGAACAAGGAGAACCATCATCCACAGTACAACGTCTTGCCAAGGAAGAGGATCAGTCGAATCCATCTTCATCGAGAAGTCAAAGAAGAGACAACAAAACTCTCTCAAACTGTTGCTATTCGTAGGCCAGGGCAAATCAAACCCATACGCCAAGTGGCAACCTTCCCGAAGTTAGTGCAATGAACTTTTATTCATGATGATGAATTCACCCCTTCGAATTCAGCTAAGTCAGAGAGCCATTAATGACTCGAAGAACTCAACAGTCGGACCAATAAAGACGTGTCATACAAAACGGATGCGCCGGTCAGACTGTACATCATACAGATGCGCCCATCAGCACCAAGCGCCTCATAAGGATGTGCCCCCATGCGTCCCCATGCGCCTAGAAGAACGTGGATCGACACGCCCACTCAACAGCCCATCACCTGTCAAAGAACATTAAATACTGAAGTCTGACAGAGTTGGCAGCACGTCCCCCGAGGACTGAACGATTGACAACTTTTTCAGAAGACGAAGCGTCGCCGACGTCAGCATCATCATTACTTTTCTCCGACGGTTACAAGCCACGTGGCCGCCCAACCATCTCGCATGAGCCTCCGCAGCCATGTGCCTAAATCTCTGCATGCCCCTCAAAAGCCGTACGCCTCAGACTTTTCTGTGATCCCTAAAGACAGAAGTAAAGTCACTACTGAAGCCCCGCATGCGCCTTAAAAGCCATGCGCCCCGACTGGTTCGTGACTCCTAAAGGTTACGAGCCAAAGTCTCCTCATGCGCCCAATCCCAGGCGCATCCTATCAGATCACTCCCCACCAAATCCGAGATCTTCGAGCCATGGACCTAAGACACGTGTCCTTTGACTTGATTCAGCCTATGAAGGGGTACTAATCACCCAAGATCTCAGCAACTAAAAAATCCTCTCCATTGCTACGTGTCAGCTCGGTCGTAACCCACAAAGGCAACAGGAAGGGTTCAACTCCTCAATCAGAGCGCATCGCCCATGCGCCTCCATCAGCAACCACCACATGGCGTCCCCGCGTACAGGCGCATCCTACATATGCGCGCATGAGCAGCCAGCCTGCAAAGCTATAAATAGAGGGATCACTTCCTTCTTACACATACATCACACAACCACCGATATACATATACAGAGAGGCAGATACAGACACTCAACGTCTTCTTCCTCTCTGCAAGCTCCAGCACCCAGAGCAACTCAGACCTTCAGAGAACCGAGAACCGTCGTCAGATCGTCAACAGAGTCAAAGCATTACCACTCGCTCTATCGACATAAGGGACCCAGATAAACAAAAGTGTACTCCTAAGACTACGTCTAAGTCCTACATTGTAATACTGTTCTATTTGTAATTGAAATTTAATCAAAAGATTTTAATGGCAAACATGAAGCTTTTTAGAACTCTTTGGAAGAAATGTAAGCTTTAGAATAGAAGAGATTGAAAGAGAATTGGTGATTTGAAATGATCGAAATCCTTCTCTATTTATAGTTTTTCCAAAGGCAGAACTCTGACAGAATTCGGGCAGAATTCGGACATAACTCTTTTTAACAAACCGCAACTGAAGGGAGACCAAGTTCAAAATCGAACGTTCACATAACGTTCAACTTGGCAGAACTCTGGCCGAGTTCTGTCAGGGTTTGGTCAGTTGATTTTATGAAAAATAATTTTGGCTTTTTGAAAAAGTCTTTCAGAAGCTTTTTGTAAAAATAGATATTTTTCAAAAACATAGGTCATTTTGAAAAGATAGGTCAGTTTTGAAAAGCATTTTCGGATAGCCTATTTGCCAGTACGACTTGGTGTACAATATATTCCTAGACTCAATAAAATGAAAAATTACATTGCTTTGAAGGAAATATATTCTGAGTGGCAAACAGCTTCGGTCTTGAACAGAGTAGATATCCATCTTTGATCAGTGTCCAAAACGTTGTTAGTAAATATCTGAATTGACTCACATTTATATTGAGACAGAGTTTGATCAATTATTAAAATCAGGTTTGACCATGACTGTCACGACCCTATCCCAAATTATTGGGTCGAACCGGATCATGCCCAGCCTGCACCATTGTGAGACGGTGGCAGCAAGCTGTTCTATATGCAGGTATTCACAACAACATCTATACATTTGTCATAACTTGAATATACAAAAATTTTAAAACTTTTTATTCAACAATTGAAAAAGTACAACTGGAAATGAAAGAACTGAAATAAAGTGCTGAATTCAAATTAACAAACTCGAATACAATAAAACTAAGAAAACAGGAAAATAACTAGCTAGACAGTCGGCTCATCGGCCTCCGGTTCTGTGTCCTCCAAGGGGGCTCTGGCAACACCACAGGATACAATACCGGGTCATAGTAGCTGTGATAACCATAGTTCGTATTACGTATTTTGGGATACGTGTACGTATCTGACTCGTATTGCATGTCTTCTGGCTTGGTTCGGCTTGTTTGGGTTGGCTTGGTTCGGCTTGGGTTGCTTATTGGTTCATCATGAACCAATGGGAGAACCCTTACCTACCACCAACATCCCTATTTATTAACCCAACACTCTTTCTCTCTCCTAATTCACTCTTCTTCTTCCTCATTATTATTCTCCACCTACACCCAAGAGCCCTAGGCAAGTACAACTTGCTTCATGATGGATCTCAAGTTTTATTGTTCCATTCTCTTCTTTACATGATTATAAGTCTCTTTAGAACTTGGAGTTTTTAATTTTATGGATAGATTCTTCTAGATCTACGTTGTAAATTGGGGTTTCATGAGTTCATGGAGTTTTTCTTGGTTTTGATCTACTAAAACTTGTTATTTTCGAAAACTAATAGTTCCATGAGCAAGAGCACGAAATTTCGTATGAATTTGGTTTTTGATTTACCTCATTTCGAGTTAAAAATAAAGTTTTTATGGCCAAAACAAGTTTTCTAAATTTTTCATGTCGGATGAGTGAAATTTTACGCAGGGAACCCAGAAATTGCGCATTTTACGCTGGATAACATCTAGAATGTAAGATTTTACGCAGAAAACCCTGAAATTGCGTATTTTACGCTGGATAGCATCCAGAATGTAAAATTTTATGCAGAAAACCCTAAAATTGTGCATTTTATGCTGGATAGCATCTAGAATGTAAGATTTTACGCAGGGAACCATGAAATTGCGTATTTTACGCTGGATAGCATCCAGAATGTAAGATTTTACGCAAGGAACCCTGAAATTGTGCATTTTACGCTGGATAGCATCCAGAATGTAAGATTTTACGCAGGGAACCCTGAATTTGCGTATTTTACGCTGGATGGTACCCAGAATATAAAATTTTACGCTGGAACCCTCCTCTTTTGCATATTTTATGCAGAATTAAATTTTTGGCGTAAAAAGTGCACAGAATGACTGTTTTACCTAGTTTAGCTATTTTCTAGCCAGAATTTCGAAAAAACTTAAAACATGAAAGTTTTAGATCTTTGTCTTGCCTTTCCGAATATCTGTGGAGCACCACATTTTGGGTTCGTATGTGGAAGTTATGCCCCATCTCCCTGAGCCGCATGATTCCTCCACAACTCTTGTACCATGTTTATATTTAGTTATTGCATATACGCTTATACCAAGTTAAATGTTAATTTTAAATATGTTCCATGACATAATGGTGACCAGTTGTTGTACACTTTTGACAAATGACATGACATGATAGTGGCCCGTCGTGGCACACTCTTTACAATGAATTTGACATAATATATATCTCGAATGCTGTTGCGACGGCTAGCATGTCATGACAGAATTGAATGACCTGGATATCGTGGGCGATTGCGTTTGTACAAATAAACTAGTACTGTCTTGCATCATGTCTTGGATAGGGATCCCTGAGTACCACGGTCAGGGATACCTACAGTAATTGACTAAGGCTAATAAACTAGAATAATTCAGTAGACATGAAGAGATTTCCAGCTACAGGCAATCCCGTTATCTGGGCGCATTAAGTGGACTTGTAGCCTACCGACGGGTAGGGCACATTTCCAGCACACAGTCATGTGTTGCATTCTTCATAAACCGATATTCGACCTGGATAATCGGATGGTCTGCAGGACTTGTGGCTGTTGGGATAATCTCATTGCATTTGCTAGTAACTAGGCCTGTGATAACCCTAGTTAGTTAAAGTATCACTCTTTGCTTGGCTGTGATTGATTGAATGAAGTCTAGCCCAGCTTTGACTTGTCCTGATCCTGTGCAAGATTATGACAAGACATGATTATTTATGCTTGCCTTAACAATAACGATCGGGGGTCCAGTTCTGTTCAGACGAAGGGTTACAACCCCGATCCTTGTTTGGTTTAAGGGTTGTAACCTGGCTCCAGGAGCAGTTCTGTGTCCTCTTTTTGTTTATTGTCTTATTGCTTCCCATGTCATGCTCGTCATGTTTTATTTTACTTCAATAGCATGATTATTTATACTGGCCTTAACAATAATGATCGGGGGTCTAGTTTTGTTCAGGCGAAGGGTTACAACCCCGGTCCTTGTTTGGTTTAAGGATTGTAACCTGGCCCCCGGAGCAGTTCTGTGTCCTCTTTTCACTTATTAACTTATTTCACCCTATGATCTTGCTTACAAAAAGTAGTTAAGACGAATTTCTATTCAGGTGAAGGGTTACAACCCCGGTCCTTGTTTGGTTTAAGGGTTGTGACCTGGCTACTTGAATGGTTTTATCGTACTCAATTTATTGTTATTATCCTTATTATTATCTGTTTCGTTTATAATCATCTATTATTATTCATTTGTGGTATGCTGATTTTAGTTCCTAAGTGAAGCCTCATTTGTGGCACTTGCCCTTTCTGGGGTCTGACCCAGCTGGTTTTGTGTGGCCAGATATCGGAGCAGCACCAGAGGATCTACCTACCTTCCAGCCAGATGGTGACCACCAGGTGTAACCCTAGCAACGAGTGGATTTCTTTTGTCCTTCCACTTTATTATAAAATTATTTTTTGAGGCGTTTAGCCGGCGAGTACGTGTTAGCTTGTATTGCACCTTTATTTACTGTCTGCCTACGGGCTGTAACATGATTGACAAATCCTAAGGTTGATCATGTATGACCAGAACTCTTGCTAGCCTTTACATTTTGTACGACTAGCTTCATGATCATCAGAATATGTAATGTATGGGACACCTTACTATTATATATTTGGTGCTCTGACATTTTGTAACTGTTATTCCTTGCTTGAGATTAAGACAATAGGCTTGTTTATGACCATAGGAGACTGATGGCTTGTAGTTAAACCCTCATGTATCTAGACAGCCGTGACCGTATAGCGAGGTGGGTTGCACTTCAATATACGTAGCTGGCTATGTACTCCCCCGCTCTCCAGTATTCTGGTTCTGGGGCGTTACATGGTTTAAGTGGTGTCCCATGCAGGTCTTGTAAATTAAGATATGTGAAGGTTTACTGAATAGAAGTCTCAATTAGCACTCGCCCTTGATCTCTGCTTGTATCTTCTGAATCCCTATAATCTTGACCTAATCACATGCTTGTATCGTTGATCTGTCCTGGTCCTTCCTTATTATTCCCTATATCGTCTTCTTTAGCGGTATTATTCCTGGACCTGCCGATAAGCAAGACGGAGCACCTCCTATGGACCAGCAGCAACTCGGAGATCAAGCCCAATATTCAGGAGTAGCCTCCAGAGTCATGCCTACTGGAGAAGAGCTACCAGTTCAGCCCATCCAGCCTGCAGAGCCTGATGATAGCACTTTGGTAGGTCTCATCAGGTCACTATTAGCCTCCTAGGATCGTCGAGGAGATGCCTTGCATCATGCGGCGGCAGACGCTTTGACCAGAGGAGGTCATCAGGGTAATAATGCGGCCATCAGCTTCAAGCGCTTGAACCCTTCCTTCTTCGACGGCAGTGAAGATGCAATCGCTGCAGATGCATGGCTTCAGGACACAGAGGTGATTCTAGAAGCAGCCAGGACTCCAGAGAATGAGAAGGTGGCCGTGGTGCACCTACAGCTATTGGATCTTGCCCACAGCTGGTGGGCGGTGCAGGCCGTTAGATTAGTGGCCCCTATTGCCTGGGCAGTATTCAGGGAGAGATTCCAGACCAAGTATTTTGATGTTATAGTTCGGTATGATCTACAGACGAGGTTCACCAATTTGAAGCAGATGGACAGGACGGTCGATGGATATGCGGCCGAGTTCTCTAGGCTTAGTCGGTTTGCTTCCACCTTGGTGGCGACTGAGTTCGATAGAGCCCAGCGGTTCCAACATGGGCTCCACCTAGAGATTTTATTGGCGGTGGAGCAGTTTGAGTATCAGACCTTTGATGCAGTACTGAGGGCAGTCCGGAGGCATAAATATACCTCCCAAAGGATCGTAGATAGGACCGGAGGTCGGAAGTGATCCCATAGCCAGATGAACCAGTCGTCAGCCCCAGTCCCGGGAGCCAGGGCTTTGACCATTGGAGCTCCGAGGCGGGCGGCCTCAGTGACGTCGGTTCAGCATTCCACCCCGACGTACCCTCAGCAGCAGAAGCAGAAGCAGTCTTCCGTAGTAGGATGTTCACACTGCGGGAATCCAGGGCATATGGTATCAGAGTGTCACAAAGCACAGGGTTTGTGCTTGGTTTGTGGTGCCCCGGACCACATGGTTTGGAACTGCCCGAACAGGGGGAGTTCATCGGCCTTCTCTAGTCCTTCAGTTAGAGGACCAGCACCTGTCCAGCAGCAGCAGCTGCAGTACCCGTTCCCGAGGCCATTGTCGATGCAGGCCCAGGCATTCCAGCAACAGAGACCGCAGCAGTATGTCCAAGCCCAAGCCCTGATCCAGAGCAGGCAGAGGAATTTTCAGCAGAGGGGACCCGCACCCAGAGGGCATGGTCAAGTGCTGGCCTTGACCATGGAAGAGGAAGGAATAGCACCCGGTGAGGTAGTGGCAGGTATTATTCTCGTCAACACCTTTCCAGCTTCAGTATTATTTGATTCTGGTGCCTCACATTCATTTATGTCTACACGATTCGCGACACGGATAGAACTGGAGCTCGAGTCATTATCGGTAAGGCTCAATATACTTACTGGTAACGATCTTGTGGGAGTAGATAGAGTATTTTTCTTGTGTCGGGTCGTAGTTAGCGGTAGAGAATTTCTCGCTAGATTGATAGAATTTTCGATGGCCGATTATGATGTGGTCTTAGGGATGGATTGGTTGAGGGACCAGTATGCCAGAATAGATTGCCATATTGACAGGGTTATTTTTAGCATCCCAGGCAAGCTGGAGTTTTCCTTTTTTCGAGGCAAAGTTGAACCTTCTCCTCCCGTATTGCGGATGGCAGTAGCAGCAGTGCAGTTACCCCGGATCATCGAGGAGTTTCCAGATGTTTTTCCAGAAGAGCTTCCAGGAATGCCGCCAGGGCGAGAGATCGAGTTCACCATAGACTTGATCCCCGGGACCGCACCTGTGTCAGAGAGAGTCTACAGGATGGCACCGTCAGAATTGGAGATATTGTATAAAATGATTGAAGAACTCAGGACCAAGGGATTCATTCATGCTAGTGGATCACTTTGGGGAGCCCCGATGCTTCTTGTGAAAAAGAAGGATGGTACGTCCAGATTATGTGTTGACTATCGTACCTTGAACTCAGTGACAATCAAGAACATATATCCTCTCCCAAGGATAGATGACTTGTTTGATCAACTTAAAGGAGCAGCAGTATTCTCGAAGATAGATTTGCGGTCAGGGTGCTACCAGATCAGAGTCAGAGAGCAAGACATACCGAAGACGACATTCAGATCTAGATATGGGCATTGGGAGTTTCTTGTGATGCCATTTGGAGCAACCAATGCGCCAGCTATATTCATGGACCTCATGAATCGTATCTTCATGCCTTATTTGGATCAGTTCGTGATTGTGTTCATAGACGACATCCTGGTCTATAGAAAGAATGGAGCAGAGCATGAGCAGCATCTCAGAATTGTCCTCCAGATTCTTCGAGAACACCAGTTGTATGCCAAGTTCAGTAAATGCGAGTTCTGGCTCGATCGTATTTCGTACTTGGGTCATATCATCACCAGAGGAGGAGTAGAAGTGGATCCCCAGAAGATCGTGGCTATCGAAATATGGCCAATGCCCAGCACAGTTGCAGAAGTTCGCAGTTTTTTTGGATTGGCCGACTACTACCACGATTTATTTTGGACTTTGCTCGGATTTCAGCACCACTGACGCAGTTGACCCGCAAGGATGTGAGGTTTGCTTGGACAGCAGAATGTCAGCATTCTTTTAAGAAGTTGAAGCGAGGCTTGATGATGGCACCCATTATTACACTTCCAGATGGGACAGGAGGATTCTCAGTGTATTGTGATGCTTCAGGCCGAGGTTTAGGATGTGTTTTGATGCAACATGAGAAGGTAATAGCTTGTGCGTCACAACAACTTTGTAATCATGAGAGGAATTACCCAACCCATGACTTGGAGCTGGCAGCCATGGTGTTTGCACTAAAGCTTTGGAGACACTACTTGTATGGAGATAGGGTGGAGATTTTTACCGACCACAAGAGCCTGAAGTATGTGTTCACTCAGAAGGATCTTAACATGCGTCAGAGAAGATGTCTAGAGCTGCTTATGGATTATGATGTCAACCTGCAGTATCATCCTGGGAAAGCCAATGTTGTTGCAGATGTATTGAGCAGGAGAGCCGGAGTTTATTTTCTAACAGCACAACCAGAGTTATTAGCAGATCTTCAAAAGATGGGTATAGAAGTTGTCCTTTCTACCAATATGGCATTGATGACCAGCATGCAAGTTCAGTCTAGTATAGTTGAGAGAATCAAGATAGCTCAGTCATCAGATTCTAAGCTTCAGCGGCTTAGGACTAAATGTTTAGCAGGGTGAAGACCTGAATTATGCATTCATGAAGACGGTACACTTCGACATGGTAAGCGTCTTTGCATACCCAGTGGAGATATCAGACAGGAGGTCATAACCAAAGCTCACAGTTCTCAGTATTCGATTCATCTCGGTAGCACGAAGATGTACCGAGATATCCGTCAGCACTTTTGTTGGAATGGCATGAAGAGGGAGATAGCTCGGTTTGTCTCTCGGTGTTTGGTTTGCCAACAAGTCAAGGTTGAACATCAGAGGCCAGTTGGACTTCTTCAGCCCTTGCCGATTCCAGAATAGAAGTGGGAGCATATGACCATGAATTTCGTGACTGGATTACCTAGGTCCCCGGCTGGCAGAGATGCTATTTGGGTTATAGTTGATCGGCTCACGAAGGTGGCTCACTTTCTTCCATTCAGAGTTGGTCAGTCAACGCCTCAGCTAGCAGAGATGTACCTCAGGCAGATCGTCCGACTTCACAGTGTACCAGTCAGTATCACCTCGGACAGAGATTCAAGATTCACATCATACTTTTGGCATAGTCTGCAAGAGAGTTTTGGAACTCACCTCCAGTTCAGCTCAGCTTATCACCCGCAGACAGATGGTCAGTCGGAACGCACAATCCAGACTCTTGAGGATATGTTGAGATCTTGTACGCTCGAATTCGGCAGTTCGTGGAAAGATCACCTGTACCTGGTGGAGTTCTCGTACAACAAAAGTTTCCAAGCTAGCATCCAGATGGCACCGTTCGAGGCACTGTATGGTAGGAAGTGTAGATCCCCACTAGCATGGGACGATATTGGAGAAAGGCAGATGCTTGGTCCCGAGTTGATCAGTCAGACAGTCGAGGTGGTCAGGAGAGTTAGAGATCATCTTCGTGTTGTACAAGATCGCCAACGCCATTGGGCCGATTCTCATCGGCGTCCCCTTGAATTTTCTGTCGGCGACCATGTATTCCTTAGGATCTCGCCTAACTGTGGCGTCATTCGTTTCGGCGTACGGAGAAAGCTTAGTCCTAGGTATATAGGGCCATTCGATATCCTGGAGCGAGTAGGAGATGTGTCCTATCGTCTCGCTCTTCCGCCGTCTCTGAGTGAGGTGCATGACATGTTTCATGTATCCCAACTATGATGCTATATCCCGGACCCGAGCCATATCCTGGATCATTCGAAATTGGTTGTTGGTACCAACCTTTCGTATAAGGAAAGGCCCGTGTCCATATTGGACCGGAGAGAGAAGATACTCAAGAACAAAACTATCAAGTTAGTCCGAGTTGCTTGCGGTCATCACTCTTTGGGTGAGTCAACGTGGGAGCGTGAGGATGATATCCGATCGCGATATCCTGACCTGTTTGACTCGTGAGGTATAATATCCTTCTTATGTCTCATGCCTTCGATCCCTTGCTTGCATGAATAATTGCTTGATTGCTAGACTAGTATAGCTTGCCAGTGATTAGTATAGCTTGTCCTTGCATCTCTAGCCTCTTGATTAAATTCCGAGGACAGAATTCTTTTAAGGTGGATAGAGTTGTGATGACTATAGTTCGTATTACGTATTTTGGGATACGTGTACGTATCTGACTCGTATTGTATATCTCCTGGCTTGGTTCGGCTTGTTTGGGTTGGCTTGGTTCGGCTTGGGTTGCTTATTGGTTCATCATGAACCAAGGGGAGAACCCTTACTTACCACTACCATCCCTATTTATTAACCCAACACTCTTTTTCTCTCCTCATTCATTCTTCTTCTTCTTCCTCACCATTACTCTCTACCTACACCCAAGAGCCCTAGGCAAGTGCAACTTGCTTCATGATGGATCTCAAGTTTTATTGTTCCATTCTTTCTTTACATGATTATAAGCCTCTTTAGAACTTGGAGTTTTTAATTTTATGGATAAATTCTTCTAGATCTACGTTGTAACTTGGGGTTTCATGAGTTCATGGAGTTTTTCTTGGTTTTGATCTACTAAAACTTGTTATTTTTGAAAACTAATAGTTTCATGAGCAAGGGCACGAAATTTCCTATGAATTTGGTTTTTGATTCACCTCATATTGAGTTAAAATAAAGTTTTTATGGCCAAAACAAGTTTTCTGAATTTTTCATGTCGGATGAGTGAAATTTTACGCAAGGAACCCAGAAATTGCGCATTTTATGCTGGATAGCATCCAGAATGTAAGATTTTACGCAGGAAACCCTGAAATTGTGCATTTTACGCTGGATAGCATCCAGAATGTAAGATTTTACGCAGGGAACCCTGAAATTGTGCATTTTATGCTGGATAGCATCCAGAATGTAAGATTTTACGCAGAAAACCATAAAATTACGTATTTTATGCTAGATAGCATCCAGAATGTAAGATTTTACGCAAGAAACCCTGACATTGTGCATTTTATGCTAGATAGCATCCAGAATGTAAGATTTTACGTAGGGAACCCTGAATTTGCGTATTTTACGCTGGATGGTACCCAGAATGTGAAATTCTATGCTGTAACCCTCCCCTTTTGCGTATTTTACGCAGAATTAAATTTTTGGCGTATAAAGTGCACAGAATGACTGTTTTGCCTAGTTTAGCTATTTTCTAGCCAGAATTTCGAAAAAACTTAAAACATGAAAGTTTTAGATCTTTGTCTTGTCTTTCCGAATATCTCTGAAGCACTTCATTTTGGGTTCGTATGTGGAAGTTATGCCCCGTCTCCCCTGAGCCGCATGATTCCTCCACAACTCTTGTACCCTGTTTATATTTAGTTATTGCATATACGCTTATACCAAGTTAAATGTTAATTTTAAATATGTTCCATGACATAATGGTGACCAGTTGTGGTGTACTTTTGACAAATGACATGACATGATAGTGGCCCGTCGTGGCACACTCTTGACAGTAAATTTGACATGATATATATCTCGAATGCTGTTGCGACGGCTAGCATGTCATGACAGAATTGAATGACCTGGACACCGTGGGCGATTGCGTTTGTACAAATAAACCAGTACTATCTTGCATCACGTCTAGGATAGGGATCCCTGAGTACCACGGTCAGGGATACCTACAGTAATTGACTAAGGCTAATAAACTAGAATAATTCAGTAGACATGAAGAGATTCCCAGCTACAGGCAATCCCGTTATCTAGGCGCATTAAGTGGACTTGTAGCCTACCGACGAGTAGGACACATTTCTAGCACACAGTCACGTGTTGCATTCTTCATAAACCGATATTCGACCTGGATAACCGGATGGTCTGCAGGACTTGTGGCTGTTGGGATAATCTCATTGCATTTGCTAGTAACTAGGCTTGTGATAACCCTAGTTAGTTAAAGTATCAAGCCGTACTCTTTGCTTGGCCGTGATTGATTGAATGAAGTCTAGCCCAGCTTCGACTTGTCCTGATCCTGTGCAAGATTATGACAAGACATGATTATTTATGCTTGCCTTAACAATAACGATCGGGGGTCCAGTTCTGTTCAGGCGAAGGGTTACAACCCCGGTCCTTGTTTGGTTTAAGGGTTGTAACCTGGCTCCCGGAGCAGTTCTGTGTCCTCTCTTCGTTTATTGTCTTATTGCTCCCCATGTCATGCTCGTCATGTTTTATTTTACTTCAATAGCATGATTATTTATATTGGCCTTAACAATAACGATCGGGGGTCCAGTTCTGTTCAGGCGAAGGATTACAACCCCGGTCCTTGTTTGGTTTAAGGGTTGTAACCTGGCCCCCGGAGCAGTTTCGTGTCCTCTCTTCGCTTATTGACTTATTTCACCCTATGATCTTGCTTACCACAAGTAGTTGAGACGGATTTCTATTCAGGTGAAGGGTTACAACCCCGGTCCTTATTTAGTTTAAGGATTGTGACCTGGCTACTTGAATGGTTTTCTTGTACTCAATTTATTGTTGTTATCCTTATTATTATCTGTTTCGTTTATAATCATCTATTATTATTCATTTGTGGTATGCTGGTTTTAGTTCCTAAGTGAAGCCTCCTTTGTGGCACTTGCTCTTTCTGGGGTCTGACCCAGCTGGTTTTGTGTGGCCAGATAACGGAGCAGCACCAGAGGATCTACCTACCTTCCAGCCAGATGGTGACCACCAGACGTAACCCTGGCAACGAGTGGATTTCTTTTGTCATCCCACTTTATTGTAAAATTATTCTTTTGAGACGTTTAGCCGGCGAGCACGTGTTAGCTCATATTGCACCTTTATTTACTTTCTGCCTACGGGATGTAACATGATTGACAAATCCTAGGGTTGATCATGTATGACCAGAACTCTTGCTAGTCTTGATATTTTGTACGACTAGCTTCATGATCATCCGAATATGTAATGTATGGGACGCCTTACTATTGTATATTTGGTGCTCTGACATCTTGTAACTGTTATTCCTTGCTTGAGATTGAGACAATAGGCTTGTTTATGACCATAGGAGACTGATGGCTTGTAGTTAAACCCTCATGTATCTAGACAGCCGTGACCGTATAACGAGGTGGATTGTACTTCAATATACGTAGCTGGCTATGTACGCTCCCGCTCTCCAGTATTCTGGTTCTGGGGCGTTACAGTAGCTATTGTACAATAGCTCAGCATCCTCAATGTCACCTAAAAATGTTGGTCTCTAGTCAGGAGGGAGCAAGTACGAAAATGTATCCCACATTTCAAATAATAATGGAAAAGTGCAGGCTAAACAGTTGAAACAATATTTTCCAGCAATTTAACAATTTAAAACAATGTGATTTGAATGTGTAAACGTCTATGACCGGCTTGGGTTGTACAATAGCATCCTAGCGACACGATACGGCTTATTCCCGTGTGTAAGATAGGTAAGCTCGCACAATAACAATATGCAATATGAGGAGTATTGGTCATAAAAGCTACACTATTTCCCCAATCCCTACAATCAATATCAATCAATATTTGAACCCTATGAGATGGTTCCGTGTAGCAATGTGGTTTAAACATGCAACTTGACAATTACTAAATAAAATGCAAGAAAACAAATCCGTTACTTGCCTCTGTTAATTGACTGGATCGGAAATATCGGTACCGAGGAGGAAGTCAAGTATGTCTCCGAGATCCTACAGTTGAAAACCTTGACTTAGAACCACAATGAAACCATTCTAGGTGTGCTAGTTACAATCTCTAGAAGCAGACCCTAGTAAGATTTTAAGTTATTAATTAATCTATCGAAAATTGTCTAACGTCGCAAACTACGTTCGTTATCATTTTAATTGAATAAGTCGGTTACTGATTAATTGGTAAAAATAGCAATTACCGGTTAATTTGGCAAAACTTTGTATTTTAAATATATCTATATAAAACTAGGCTTTTTCTTTTGAATGAGAAAACATGTGAATTGCTAAATTACTAGATTATTTATTATGAGAAAACATATTAATTTTTCTTTATAAAAAATATATATCCATTTTATATTCTACGTGTTTAATGGCAAAATCAATATTCCAGAAAAATAATAAAAAGCTACGCTACACAATACAAGGTCACAGAGAAATAAAGAAAAAACTATGCTTATGCCCTTTACAAATTATTTACATAAATTAATTAATCCTAAGACGAGCTCTGAATGCCGCGAACGGTCCAAACAGTAGGCCGAGGCCCTGCACCATAAATACTAAAAGCAGTACCAATTCTAAAATAAATTATAATTTAAATTAAAAAATTAAAGAGTCTCATACTTGGTCGTGCAATCTCATGTTGCTGGCTAACGCATCAACGTACAGGAAATCCTGTAGCGTTTGCGATTCGCCGAGGCTCATTCGACCGATATTGTCGTCGCCTAACTGGTGATACGAAATCCATAAAATCCAAAAACCAACAAAATCTAATCTATAAATTATTTTACAAAGACCGGTTTTCTTTGGAAAAATAGGTTTTATTCAAATTGCTAATTTTTATAAGGAAATCCCTTTTTAAAATATTTCCTGAAAATTTGGGCAGCATCTTCTCTGTAATTGGGACCAACCAATCCTGGGAGGATGCTAACCACAACACAATTAAATATCCCAAACCAGGGATCAAATATTTCCAACCCAAAAAATTAATATCCAACCCAAAAATGAACACAACACAACATATCCGAAATAGAAAATACGCCGCGACGTAACCGATACTCTACGTATCACCCAAAAGCAACAATATATCAAAATATCGAATCCCGAAACGGGATCAGGACCGCGTCATCACATACTATCTACGGGAGGGACACGGGGACACGAAGTTATACCTCAAATGCTCGGCTAGAGCTCTCAGATGAAAAAGTTAGAAGAAAGAAATCCGTGGACAGCGAAAAATAGCTCGGAAAAGCGTTGCAGAACTCGGGGCAGTGCTGGGACAGAGCCGACAGGGCTCAGGGTCACGCCGAGAAGGCGCTGGCCAGCGACACGGGGACTCGGGGGTCGCCGGGGACGGATCTGGCCGGCGGGACAGCGGTGGCCGGATAGGCACGGCCGGCAGGAACGCTGGCCGGACGGGAACGGGCTGGCGAGAAACAGGGCGCGGCCTCGGGAGCAGCGCGCGCGGGCGGGAGGTGCCGGAGGGACGCCAGTGGGAGGCAGGGCACCGGGAGGCGTGGGGCACGGGTTGGCCTCGGGGGTCGCCGGGGATGGCGGAAGCGGTCGGGGGCTCGGCGCGGCTAGGGCACGGGTACGGGGCACGGGGCGGAGCTCGGATTCGGCTAGGGATTGGGAGTTTGGGAAAGAAATGGATTTTGAGGAGAGTGGTGGGAAGAATATGGTGGTAGTGATGGTTAATAAAGAAGAAGAAAAGAAATGGAGGAAGCAGAGTGATTAGAGGAGGAAATGGGGGCGGATCTGGTCGTGGGGGACCACGTCGGGTCGTGGGGGAATTAGAAATAGGTTTTTATTATTATTTCAAACCAATATATATATTTTAATAACCAGAAGTTAAAAGGAAGAAAATAAGGACGGGTTCAGAACGGAGTCGGGCTTCGGAAATCGGGTTCGAACTCGGAGTCAGACCCCGGGCACGGGATCGGGACAAGCCACAATCAAAAATCCAATAATTAATTTTTAAAAATCATATTTTCCTGATCCGACTAATAATAATAATAATAATAATAATAATAATAATAATAATAATAATAATAATAATAATAATAATAATAACGATAATAATAATTATAATAATAATAATAATAATACTAAAACTCTAACTGGGAATCCAGGACTATGCGGACAAAATAAAATCGGACAAATATCCCAAAAATCTAATAATTCCAAATTTATCCAAAAATTCCAGAAAATTAGGTTGCAGGTTTTACAACCTTCCCTCGTTAGAAAATTCCGTCCTCAAAATTAAAGGCAAGGTTAGGGGTACGATCAAAATTACTTAACCTTGATCAAAAAAATGGAATTTTAAATCATCAGGCACGATCGGATTCTAGGCATGATCACTAGGTATAATGATAAAATATCGGCACGATCAGAATTCTCTAGATATGATCTGAGATAGGGTTGGAATGTTGTTGTGATCAAAATCATTTTAGGCACGAGAAAAAAAATCTAGGTACAATTATGATCAAAAATAGGAGAAATAAGGTCTCGTGAAATAGAAAAGGCAAGAAAGAAACGAACGTCAACAATTTATTGAGAACGCAAAAATAATGAAATCTTCTGAGTTAAGGGACTAACAATTCCAGATCAAATTGGAATGGGATATAAGGGTTTATGACTAAGGAGAACTCAACAAGTTGTATGATGGGAGGATAGCGAGGATGACTAGAATAATATATCTATGATTAGAATGTAATCGGATAAGCTAATTCCATTGAGGACTGAGTGATAATCAAAGGGGATAGAAAAATATCATATCACTATTTCAAGGATCAAAGATAGGATATGCGAAAAAATAACTTACAAAATAACAATCTTATTAATACCCCCTGCAAAAATTCAATTTCTAACTTTCTAAACTAGTTGAACTCTAAGTATCTACAGAAAACTAAGGCAGCCGCCAAGGTATTAGAACTACTCTATTTGGAATCATAAATCACCTAAATCAAATTTTCTTCCGTCGTTGTATGTAACCCGTATGCCAAAAGTATTTCAATTTCAAGTAAACCTCTCGATCAAAACATTTTACAGACATCAAATTCCAATTGTCAGCCATTCATCCAAAACTGACTACATCAAAATTACAATCTTCCCTTGCCTTAGTAAATCCTTAGAAAATTCTTTAAGTTGATCCATGACCTATATTCGAGAATTTTCTATTCTTGAAATCAATTGACAGAATTACAATCATTAATCAATTTTTAATCTTTAACTATGCACCTATCAATCGTTCGCATCCAAACGCATTAGCAAAATACCACAGAATCCCAATCATTCTTACCATAACCAATATGAGCCTCCAATGTTTGGTAGAAATTGCAAATTCCTTTCCAAGGTTATATGCCAATGGTCATATCTCATTTCCTCTCTGTTTATTCCTTCTCTAGAACCTATCATTCCATTGCTCGTGTTATTCCTTCCATGGCTATATCCGTCCCTTCTAGGTATAGTAGTCATCTAATCATAAAAGTTGATTCTCGTCAAGTGTTCCTTTACTTGATTATTATATTCATATGTTTTATATATATAAATAATCCAAATTCACTTCCTCCATGGGAGAATATTACCAAATCCTATACTTTTCTCGCTAACTCTACCTACGTCTTCCTTTATCTTCAATAACTCTTCCTTTAAGCATAAAACTCAAAATCGTCAAATACCATCATTTTTGAATAAGGTTTAGACACTAGCGAACACTACTAACGATTCTATTCCAAATAAGTCACAAGCTAGATATACCACTCCCTCAAGGCTAGCTTACTCATGGTATTCTTCTACCTTCTCTACCCTTTAGCTATCTAATCTCATTAGAAGAATACCGATCCTCTAAGGATGCTCTTACCAGAATAATGTAATAAGGTTGGTAGGTAACTATCTAGGTTTTCCCCGCATATAACTATCAATATGCTTTATATATAGCAGCAAAATATATAACTATCCACAAAATATATGCAACATACTAAAATTGAACCTTGGAAGGAATTGAGGCAATACAGATTGATATGGTCCTAATAATTTCTAGGAAAAATCAAGTAGAATTTCATAGGAAAACTATTCTTCCTGGTTGTGATAAGATGTTTCTGAAAATGGAGACAACCGCTAGAAATATAAATCCTCTAATCGGCAAAAATCAGAAAATTTGATGGTGCTTAAAAGACAACCATATTATGGATATAGTCTTAATAATATTCGAAAACCCAAATATATTCGAAGTCACTTTGCCTCAAATTTATGCCTCGCCAGAGTGCACCTGACTGCAGTAAAATTTTTGGCTCCATAACTTGAATAGTAATAGGTTTTCGAGCAGTCTATCAACTTTATCCATTACCTGGCTGAACAACATAGGAGATGAATTTGATGCATTTAGGACGTAGTCTCAATAATATCTAAAAACCTATCAACACCTGAATTACTTCAACTTATAGTCTATTCCCCGCCAGTGCGCAACTGGCTGCAGTATACTCGCAGTTTCTATAATTCAAATAGATGGTTGCGACGCATATGTGCGAAGCCATATTAGGTCACTGAATATTTTCTTAACTTTGTCCATGGGAATTTCAAAGGGATAATTCAACAATTTAAAACGTTTTTCAATGACTAAAGAAAATTCAATATTAGGATGGAATCAATTCTTTGACCGTTCGTGCTTCATGATACTCAAGCATTGAGTTTAAAAGCTTCCAAGGCCTTGAATTGATCAAGAAGTTGCCTAGGGAGAGTAAGGTTTCGAGTTGAGTGGAGAAAATCAACAAATAAAAATATTTTCGGTACTTGGAATAACTTTGGAAATATCAATCAATATTGGGATTATTTTTTGGAAAATAATTCCCTTGGAAGATTCGTGAACAAGCTAAGTTGAACCAATTCTTTTGGTAATAATTAACCTTGGGGCTTTATGGTTCCTAGAAGAATTTGGTTCGGGATTGGTCCCAAGAAAGTCAATTGAAAATAATATCAAGATAAATGGTTGGATACACTAGTCATAAAAATACTCTGGAGAGATAGAAGTTTACCAAGTTTGCTAAAGAAGAATTTGAAGCTCTAAATAGTGAAATAGATCTAGATTCTAAATAAAGATAGAGAAGTACGATTTGATCAACTAATTGGAAATTTTGAAATGGGTTTGTTGAAGAAGGAGATTGGGAAAAAAAATCTAATCCTAATCCATAAATAACAAAAGATTATGGATGCTGGAGTATGATAAGAATATGGAGAAAAATAACCTCTGAAAGCCAAGGGACACTAAAAGATATATAAAATCTAGAAACTAAAGTAGATAGTAAAATAGACCACCATACAATCGGCCTATGCTGGATAAGGTTTAGGATGCAAAACATAAGCAAGGTAGCATACCAGCCTATAACAAACAAAAATATTTATTTATAATATATTTTGGTCCTATGTTGTGACAAATTAATGTTCTAGTGTTCTAATTGTTTCTAGATATGTTCTCCTAAGTTGTTGATCTGACCTGCATGGGCCACCACTAGAAACATGTCACGACCCGATCCCAAATTATTGGGTCGAACCGGATCATGCCCAGCCTGTACCATTGTGAGACGGCGGCAGTAAGCTGTTCTATATGCAGGTATTCACAACAACATCTATACATTTGCCACAACTTGAATATACGAAAATTTTAAAAAAAATTTATTCAACAATTGAAAAAGTACAACTGGAAATGAAAGAACTGAAATAAAGTGCTGAATTCAAATTAATAAACTCCAATACAATAAAACTAGGAAAACAGGAAAACAACTAGCTAGACAGTCGGCTCATCGGCCTCTGGTTCAGTGTCCTCTAAGGGGCTCTAACAATACCACATGATACAATACCAGGTCATAGTAGCTATTGTACAATAGCTCAGCATCCTCAATGTCACCTAAAGATGTTGGTCTCCAGTCAGGAGGGAGCAAGTATGAAAATGTATCCCACATTTCAAATAATAATAGAAAAGTGCAGGCTAAACAGTTGAAACAATATTTTCCAGTAATTTAATAATTTAAAACAATGTAATTTGAATGTGTAAACGTCTATGACCGGCTTGGGTGGTACAATAGCATCCTAGCAACGCGATACGACTTATCCCCGTGTGTAAGAGAGGTAAGCTCGCACAATAACAATATGCAATATGAGGGGTATTGGTCATAAACGCTACACTATTCTCCCAATCCCCACAATCAATATCAATCAATATTTGAACCCTAGGAGAGGGTTCCATGTAGCAATGTGGTTTAAACATGCAACTTGACAATTACTAAATAAAATTCAAGAAAACAAATCTGTAACTTGTCTCTGTTAATTGACTGGATCGGGAATGTCGGTACCGAGGTGGAAGTCAAGTATGTCTCCGAGATCCTACAGTTGAGAACCTTGACTTAGAACCGTAATAAAACCATTCTAGGTGTGCTAGTTACAATCTCTAGAAGCAGACCCTAGTCAGATTTTAAGTTATTAATTAATCTACCGAAAATTGTCTAACGTCGCAAACTACGTTCGTTATCATTTTAATTGAATAAGTCGGTTACTGATTAATTGGAAAAAAAAATAGCAATTACCGGTTAATTTGGCAAAACTATGTATTTTAAATATATCTATATAAAATTAGGCTTTTTCTTTTAAATGGGAAAACATGTGAATTGCTAAATTACTAGATTATTTATTATGAGAAAACTTATTAATTTTTTTTTATAAAATATATATATATATATCCATTTTATATTCTACGCGTTTAACGGCAAAATCAATATTCCAGAAAAATAATAAAAAGCTACTCTACACAATACAGGGTCACAGAGAAATAAAGAAAAAACTGGGCTTATGCCCTTTACAAATTATTTACATAAATTAATTAATTCTGAGGCGAGCTCTGAATGCCGCGAACGGTCCAAACAGTAGGACGAGGCCCTGCACCATAAATACTAAAAGTAGTACCAATTCTAAACTAAATTATAATTTAAATTAAAAAATTAAAGAGTCTCAGACTTGGTCGTGCAATCTCATGTTGCTGGCTAACGCCTCAACGTACAAGGAACCCTGTAGCGTTTGCGTTTCGCCGAGGCTCATTCGACCGATATGGTCGTCGCCTAACTGGTGATACGAAATCCATAAAATCCAAAAACCAACAAAATCCAATCTATAAATTATTTTACAAAGACCGGTTTTCTTTAGAAAAATAGGTTTTATTCAAAATGCTAATTTTTATAAGAAAATCCCTTTTTAAAATATTTCCTGAAAATTTGGGCAACATCTCCTCTGTAATTGGGACAACCCAATCCTGGGAGGATGCTAACCACAACACAATTAAATATTCCAAACCAGGGATCAAACATTTCCAACCCAAAAAATGAATATCCAATCCAAAAATGAACACAGCACAACATATCCGAAATAGAAAATATGCCGCGACGTAACCGATACTCTATAGTATCACCCAAAAGCAACAATATATCAAAATACCGAATCCCGAAACGGGATCGGGACCGCGTCATCACATACTATCTACGGGAGGGACACGGGGACACGAAGTTATACCTCAAATGCTCGGCTAGAGCTCTCAGATGAAAAAGTTAGAAGAAAGAAATCTGCGGACAACGGGAAATGGCTCAGAAAAGCGCTGCGGAACTCGAGGCAGTGCTGGGGCAGAGCCGACAGGGTTCGGGGTCACGCCGGGAAGGCGTTGGCCAGCGATACGGGGACTCGGGGGTCGCCGGGGGCGGATCTGGCCGGCGGGACAGCACTGGCCGGATGGGCACGGCCGGCGGGAACGCTGGCCGGACGGAAACGGGCCGACAGGAAACAGGGCGCGGCCTCGGGAGCAGCACGCGCGGGCGGGAGGTGCCGGAGGGACGCCGGCGGGAGGCAGGGCGCCGGGAGGCGTGGGGCGCGGGTTGGCCTCGGGGGTCGCCGGGGATGGCGGAAGGCGGCCGGGGGCTCGGCGCGGTTAGGGCACGGGGCGGAGCTCAGATCGGGCTAGGGATTGGGAGTTTGGGAAAGAAATGGGTTTTAAGGAGAGTGATGGGAAAAATGTGGTGGTGGTGATGGTTAATAAAGAAGAAAAAAAGAAATGGAGGAAGCATAGTGATTAGAGGAGGAAATGGGGGCAGATCTGGTCGTGGGGGACCACGTCGGGTCGTGGAGGAATTAGAAAATAGTTTTTTTTAATTTAAAACCAATATATATATATTTATAACCAGAATTTAAAAGGAAGAAAATAAGGACGGGTTCGGAACGGAGTCGGGCTTCGGAAATCGGGTTCGAACTCGGAGTCAGACCCCGGGCATGGGATCGGGACATGCCACAATCAAAAATCCAATAATTAATTTTTAAAAATCATATTTTCCTGCTCCGACTAATAATAATAATAATAATAATAATAATAATAATAATAATAATAATAATAATAATAATACTAAAACTCTAACTGGGAATCCAGTACTATGCTGACATAACAAAATCGGACAAATATCCCAGAAATACAATAATTCCAAATTTATCCAAAATTTCCAGAAAATCAGGTTGCGGGTTTTACAATGACCAATGGGCCAACAATCTCCCCCATTTTGATAATTGACAAACCTTGCCGATATAACATCTTGGTTTTGATCAATTCAAAAGTGTACCGAAAGTACCGAGAGATAAAATGAAAAAAATTGTTCATAACCTGTATTCCTGTATTCATGAAGATGCTAGATCTTATTTCTCCCCCGTTGTCACTTAGCAAAATACTTGCAAAGAGAAAGCTCCCCCGCAATAAATGCATAAGTAACAATCAGTGAAGAAACACAAAATATAAAAACATTCATCACAGGCATGGTATAAACATTTATAGAAAAATAAGATAAAATGAAATGATATAAACAACACTGGCATGGTATTTGTCACATGCAGTTTATATGAAGCATAAAGAAAGATAATGCTATAAAGCTGAAACAAATAAAATGCTAAGCTGAATAATAAACTAAAGTAAAACATATGCCAAACTGAGGCATAAAAACATGTCTGTGAAGAGTCACAAATCATATCCAAAAATAAAGTGTACTGATAATATCTTGGAATGTCGGAGCATTTCCAAGTAAACATAAGATAAAATAGACAGTCTCAAACAGTAACATCTCAGAAATCATCATCTTCATCCTCATCATCATCGGCTGCAGCGCCAGCATGTCCAGAAGGACCAGCTCCAGAAGTGCCGGCTCCAGAAGTATGAAGAGTGGCACCAGAAGTACGATACCAATCGTATGCGTTTCCTGGCTGGAACAGAGAGTGGACCGCCTCATCATCAATACGGTAGCCAGAAACAGAAGGGTCTCGAGGTAGAGAGCTAGCAGGGTGACCCGTCTGTGCAAATCACAGATCGGCGAAGGAGTTGGCAATAGCCTGGAACCGAGTCACGTCATGAAACTCATGTTCCTTGGAAGTGTCAACATAAAATGACTGCAGATCTGATAGATGTTAGTGAATACCCTCAAAGTTCATAGGGTAAGATTGAGGAGGACCAGGTGCTGTGGGAGTAGGTGCAGAAGGAGCAGGTGCAGTAGATGGAGGAACAGTGGCAAAGCTGCGACGAGAGAGTTTGAGGAACTTGGGCTCATGGTCCAGAGCATAAGTGGATAAGTCAATATCGAATCTCTGAAAGATGCGTGGGATGATCATCGCATAAGAGAGGTTGCGATCTCTACCGCGACATCTACCCATCATCTGAATGATAGTCTTAGGGACAGAAAAAGGAAACCCCTTAAGAATGTGATATAAAGCAGAAAGCTCAAGTATAGTGACATCATCTTTTGAAGTGGATTTTGGAAGTAGAGTTGAATAGATGATGCGATGTAATTCATAGTTAAACAAGTTCAAGTTATTGGCCTTAAACTTTCCAGGATGAGCACGTACGGGTGCACAAAGCTCATTCTTAAAACTAACGAGAGTCGTACCATCGGGGAAATCGAAGTCAGTGATGTCATCGAATGGTGCACCTTCGTTTGGAAGACCAAGAATTTCTGCTAGCAATTCATCATTGAACATGATATCTATCCTGCCGACACGAGTTCTCGTAGTAAAAGTGTCTAACACGAAATTACAGTAAAATAATCTAATGGCATTAGTAGCTATAGAAAATTACAAAGTAACAAAGTGATGTAACCCTAATGCCTCAAAGTAAGGACGGTGGTCAGGAAAGACAGTCCATTTGATCGGAGATCCGGTACAAATAGTACGCATTATAAAAAATTTTTTTTTGAAATCACACGCACACACACAATTGGGGGGCTCGAACCTTGCCGGCCCCTCCGGATGTCCGCTCTAATACCACTAGGCTAGAGAGCTCGGACCACGCATTATGAAATCGGTATACCAAAGTAGGGCTTGGTCGAAAGTTTTGAAATAAAACTCGTCCAATGCACCGTCATCCGATTGGACCAAAAAAAGAGAGAATCCGTATGCGGATCAAAAGACGATGCCTCTTCACTGGCATTGGTCTTCTTCCTCTTGAATGGATTGAATCTCTTAGGCATTCTATCCCCAAAACTAGAAACCCTAATAATTTGAAAGTGGAGGAGAGAAGGAATTATACCTTCCGAGAATCAAGTATGCTGTAGAGGATAAGATTCTCCGTACGAATCCAAATTTTGGACAAAGATCTCCACATGGATTGGAAGAAGGAATGTAGACAAGAGCTAGGGTTTTCGGGGCACGGCTGCTGCTGTTTTGATGAGGTTTGGAAGAATAAAGAAAAGGGGGCCTCGGGTTCTGACTGGTACATATATATACCCAGCAGAATTCTGGCCGAATTAGGACCGAACTCAGGCCGAATTTGCCAAGGGTTGCCTGGCTATATATATATATATAAACAAAATTTTGTGGGACCACATCTTTTTCATCAATTCGTTTCAAATGTTTAATTCAGAGTTTAGTAATTTTAAATTTCAAATAATACTATTAATATTATTTTATAAATTAATATTCTTTACTCAGCATCTATCTCAGATTAGCTGTAGGAGTACTGTCCCAGCTAACGAAGGTTCATCGAGAAACTCTTAAATATTGTTTCGCTTCGACCGTAGTCGTGGTGACAAACAGACTCTTTTTAGGCTTGTCTCGAAAATAGTTTTTGAGTATTGAATAAATAATTAATAAAACAAAATTAATTAATTTTATTGACATCTAAAATTCTTAATTCTCGACGTAAATAATTGAAACGATCTTCTGCTAGAGGTTTTATGAGAATGTCAGCTAATTGATTCTGTGTGTCTATGTATACAAGGTCTATATCTCTATTTTGTTGATGATCTCTAAAAAAGTGATGTCGAATCTCGATATATTTAGTACGAGAGTGACATACTAGATTCTTAGTCAAATTGATAGAACTAGTGTTGTCACAGAAAATAGGTATGTGTGTAAAATGTAATCCATAGTCTTCTAAAGTTTGCTTCATCCACAAAATTTGTGCACAACAACGTCCAGCGGCGATATACTCAGCCTCAGTTGTTGATAATGCGACAGAATTTTGCTTTTTGCTAAACTAAGAGACTAGAACTTTTCCTAGGAAATGACATGTGCTGCTAGTGCTTTTTCTGTCTACTTTGCATCCAGCAAAATCAGCATCAGAATAACTGGTTAGGTCAAATGACGTGGTTTTGGAATACCATAAGCCGACAGAAGAAGTGCCTTTAAGGTATCGAAAGATACGCTTAACTGCGCACAGATGTGATTCCTTAGGATTAGCTTGAAAACGTGCACACAAGCAAACACTGAACATAATGTCTGGTCGACTAGCAGTTAAATACAGTAAGCTACCGATCATACCTCGATACTTACGTATGTCGACGGGTTTGCCTTGTTCATCGGTATCAAGCTTGGTTGAAGTCGCCATTAGAGTGCTAAGTGGCTTGACTGCTTCCAGGTCGAACTTTTTTAATAGATCTTTTGTGTACTTTTCTTGATTTATGAACGTCCCATTGTTGGTTTGTTTGATTTGCAGTCCGAAAAAGAATTTCAGCTCTCCCATCATGCTCATCTCAAACTCATTCTGCATACACTTTAAAAATTCTTGACAAAGAGATTCATCAGTAGATCCAAAAATAATATCATCTACATAGACTTGAATCAAAAGAATGTTGTTATTCAAAGATTTTATAAACAATGTAGTGTCAACCTTTCCCTTTGAAAAATCGTTATCAAGTCGAAAAGAGCTTAGACGATCGTACCAAGCATGAGGGGCTTGTTTCAAACCGTATAAGGCTTTCTTTAACTTGAAAACATATTCAGGATATTTGAAATTAGTAAAATCGGAAGGTTGAGCTACATAAACTTCTTCTTTTATAAAACCATTTAAAAATATACTTTTGACATCCATTTGAAATAACTTAAAATTATGAAAACATGTAAATGCACATAACATGCGAATGGATTCTAATCTCTCAACCGGGGCATAAGTCTCATCGTAGTCGATACCTTCTTCTTGATTGTATCCTTGAGCTACGAGTCGAGCCTTATTACGAGTCACTAAACCATTCTTGTTCAGTTTGTTTTAGAATACACATCGGGTGCCAATGACCGGATGATCAATGGGCTTGGGAACAAGTTCCCAAACTTGATTCCGTTCGAATTAGTTTAATTCCTCTTGCATAAATCTAACCAAAAATTATCACTACATGCTTCTTCAATATTTTTAGGTTCAAACTGTGAAACAAAAGCAACACAAGAAGCTATATCTTTATTAGAGGAACGAGTACTTACACCCTTGGTAATCTCACCAATTACCAAGTCTTTTGGATAATCAGCCAAGAATCTCATCTCCTTTGGTGTAGCCTCAGGATTGCTGGTTCCTGCTTCTTTGCTTGAAGACTCAGCTGGTGCTTGGTGTGAAGGTTTTGTAGTAGCTGTACTTGGTGTGATCATGTCTTCATTGTCGTCATCGTCTAAGTGTTGATTTAACTCATCAAACTTGACATTGATTGATTCTTCGATGATCATGGCTCTTTTGTTGAAGACTCTGTATCCTTTGCTTTTTGCTGCATAACCTAAAAATATACCTTCATCGGCCTTTTTATCAAATTTACTCAGATTATCTTTAGTATTAAGAATAAAGCATTCACAACCAAAAATCTTGAAATATGAAACATTGGGTGTTCTATCAAACCATAGTTCATAGGGAGTCTTATTCGATATAGGTCAAATTAGAATCCTAATAAGAATGTAGCACGCTGTATTGACAGCTTCAGCCCAAAAGTATCTATGTGGGATAAACAGGTTTAACATTACTCTAGCCATTTCAGATAGAGTTCTGTTCTTACGTTCCACAACTCCATTTTGTTGAGGAGTCCTAGGGCAAGAAAATTCATACAAATAACCGTGTGTGTCACAAAATTGCTTGAATTTTGCATTCTCAAATTTGCCGCCATGATCACTACGAATGCGAGTAATCATGAACCCTTTTTCATTCTATACTTTCTTGCAAAAGGTGACGAATTCTGATAATATATCGTTCTTGCGTGCAAGAAAATAAACCCATGTATATCTAGAGAAATCATCTACAATGACAAATGCATATAACTTACCACCTAGGCTAGCAATTCTACTTGTTCCAAATAAGTCCATATGCAACAGTTGTAGAGGTCTAATGGTACTTACAGCATTTTTGGATTTAAATGCGGATTTGGTAGCTTTGTTCTTTTCACATTCACTACATACCGTATCCTTTTTGAAAGATATGTCCGGTAAGCCGCGTACCAACTTCTTTGTAGATAGTCTAGAAATTGTATCCATGTTTGCGTGACCGAGTCTCATATGCCATAGTTGACTCTCAATACTTTTGGCCATCAAACATCTACCTGCTTTGTTAGCATCTTCCAACAAATAGAAAACATATATATTGTCTTTCCTGATACCTTCAAAGATAGTACTACCAGTTGAACTATCAACTATAGTACATTTGTTTTTGACGAAGTTAATGCCATAACCATGATCAGCTAAATGGCTTATGCTAAGCAGATTATGTTTTAACTCGGTAATTAGACAGACATCTTTAATTACAGGATAGGAAGCCTTACCAATGTCACCGATACCGATTATGTACCCTCTTAAATTATTACCGAAGGAGACGTATCATTTTTTTATTCTTCTTCGACAGTGTTACAAATAATGAAGCATCACCGGTCATGTGCCGTGAGCAACCGCTATCGAGGATCCATTTGCTCCTAGCATGTGAAGGGCGTTCCACCTACAAAACAATTTGCAGATGAAACTCTTGGTATCCATTTCTTGTAGGGTCCTGACTGGTTAGTTTTTGGTATCCATGCATAAACATTTAAATCTACTAACTTTCTGATTCTACATGAAGAAGATATATGACCAATGAGGCCACGATAATGACATTTGGCATGTTGAGTATTGAAAGTTGTGTGAGGTGCATGATTGGTAGGTTTTAATTTTCTAGTATAGAAAAATGCATGCCTATTAGTCTTCTTGGGCATAGTTTTGGTATGGTTTGGTCTGACAGTGTTGGACGAGTTCCGATGATTCGGTAATTGACACGTGTTAGAATAGGAAGCAGCAACTAGGCCATTTTTCGAAACTAATTTCCAACCTTTTGGAAGTGTCATATAATCTAGTATAGTCAGATGTAAGTGTTTCAATTCTGACTTGTGCACACTGGAGACTCTTTCTCTCCTTATATAGGTCTTTCTTTAACTGGATGATAGTTCGGTCTTTTTCTTCGGATAACTTAACAGTCTCGTGTAACAACAACTTAATAGATGAAAGCCCACCAGACTCATTTGAAGAGTCATTACTTCTAACATGATCTAGTTGGTCGGTAAGTCTTTCTATTTCACCTTTGTACTCTTTGAGTACCTTCTTAGAGGTTTCATATTTACTACGTAGTTTCCTGTAATCATTTAACAGGTCACTGAAAGCCTCTTCTAGTTGCTCAAAGGTGAAATCATCATAAGGATCAAATAGAGGATTAGTGATTACCTGATCGTAAGCCATCAAGCATACATTTACAGCATCATCTGATTGTTCGTTTTCTGAGTCGCTGGCTTCACTTTCATGCCATATGCTTGTGTTGGCGTACTTCCTTGATGTAGATTTCTTCAGGTAGCCTTTGTTATATTTGCTGCTTTTCTTTGATGATGATGTTGTTGGACAATCTTTCTTCATGTATCCTTTCTTCTTGCATCCGTAGCAAATAGGATCTTCCTCGTTGTTGTTGTTGTTGCTGTCTTTTGTTCTCCTGTTAAATCTCATGAACTTCTTGAATTTTTTTACCAGAAGAGCTTGATCTTCAGAGTCGGAGTCGCTGTCATCAGAGTCATCTTCGATAGTTTTTCTATGTTGAGCCTTGAGAGCGATCGACTTCTCTGACTTCTCTATTGGTGTAGCATCTTCAAAGTCTTGAAGTTCTAACTCGTGAGTGAGTAGCTTACCCATGAGTGTTTCCAGAGACATTGTTGAGAGGTCGTTCCCTTCAATGATTGTTGTAGCCTTTGGATCCAGTTCTTTGTGAGAGCTCGTAGAAGTTTGCGAATCTTCTTATGGTTACTGTAATCCTTGCCTAGTGAAGACAAAGGATTTACAATATCCAAGAATCTTGTAAACATCTGAGTGACTGATTCACTTGGCTTTATTTTGAACGTCTCGTACTCCTGAGTAAGTCTGCTGATCTTTGACTCCTTGACTTGTGTTGTTCCTTCGTGGGTTACTTCGAGAAGTTTCCACACTTCATTTGATGTTGTGCAGGTAGACACCCTGTTGAATTCAGTTCTGTCTAAAGCACAAAAAGCGTTAATAGCACGTGCGTCAATACTGGCCATTTTCTTTTCATCCTCTGTATATTTGTCATGGGGTTTTTCAACTAAAACTCCATTAACATTAATACGAGGGGGCTTTTTGTAGCCATCAATAACTACAGACCATAAGTCAAAATCAAGAGATTTCAGAAAGAAACGCATACGTGTTTTTCAATAAGTGTAGTTTGTGCCGTCAAACAGTGGAGGTCTGTTTGTGGCTTGGCCTTCACTTATGAATTTCATAGTTGCCATGTGTAATTCTGTGATCTATATAACAATTGAATATAACTGCAATTTTATCTTGCTTTACCTGTATAACCTGCTCTGATACAAATTGTAGAAACAAAATCGTAAAGTAGAATACTCTAGAGGGGGAGAGGGTGAATAGAGTAGGCAGCGAAATATTGCTAATTAAAAAACTCGTTAGCAGTTAGATCACAGATATAATTATAATCACAAAATAAATGACAGTAATAAAAGAGCGATCAGAAGGAAAATGCAAACACCGAGATTTATACTGGTTTTCCTCTTGTGAGGACTAGTCCAGTCGGAAGAACTCTAGCTTCCAGTTGAATCCACTATTGGAAAATCTCGCAATTTTTTATACGAAGTCCTTGCAACTTCTACAGACACGAGATTTGGTACGAAGAACTTGACAAACTTCAATTGTGAAGAGTCAATCTTCAATCAAGCCTCTGATTATAATCGCTCTGAAACTTCTAGACCGCACCGCACTGGCAAATCGACTAGAGGATTGTAACTGGCTTGAGATTTGAAAATGGAAGCTTTTTATAACTCTTTGAAAGAAATGTAAGCTTTAGAAGAGAAGAGATTGAAAGTGAATTGGTGATTTGAAATGATCGAAATTTTTCTCTATTTATAGTTTTTCCAAAGGCAGAACTCTGACAGAATTCGGGCAGAATTCGGGCAGAACTCTTTGTAACAAACCGCAACTGAAGGAAGACCAAGTTCAAAATCAAACGTTCACATAACGTTCAACTTGGCCGAACTCTGGCCGAGTTCTGTCAGGGTTTGGTCAGTTGATTTTGTGAAAAATATTTTTGGCTTTTTGAAAAAGTCCTTCAAAAGCTTTTTGTAAAAATAGATGTTTTTCAAAAACATGGGTCATTTTGAAAAGATAGGTCAGTTTTGAAAAACGTTTTCGGATAGCCTATTTGCTAGTACGACTTGGTGTACAATATATTCCTAGACTCAATAAAATGAAAAATTATATTTTTTTGAAGGAAATACATTCTGAGTGGCAAACAGCTTCGGTCTTGAACGGAGTAGATATCCATCTTTGATCAGTGTCCAAAACGTCGTTAGTAAACATCTGAATTGACTCGCATTTATATCGAGACAGAGTTTGATCAATTATTAAAATCAAGTTTGACCAAGACCAATAGGCCAACATATGCAACAGCCAGAAGGATTTGTCGTCAGAGGCCTAGAAGACAAAGTCTACAAGTTGGTAAAATCACTATACGGCTTAAAGCAAGCTCCCAAAATGTGGCATGAGAAGTTTGACAAAGTTCTAAGGTCAAACGGCTACAGGGTCAGCGAAACAGACAAGTATGTCTATACTAAATTTGCTGACGGAAGAGGAGTCATCGTTTGTCTGTACGTGGACGACATGCTAATCCTAGGTACGGATATAAGCTGTGTCACTGAGACAAAGAAGTTCCTCTCGACAAATTTCAGTATGAAGGACTTGGGGGATGCTGATGTTATCTTGGGACTCAAGATCATCCGGACAGACACTAGATTGGCACTGTCACAATCTCATTACATTGAGAAGATGCTCACTCAATACGGGTATCTTGATCTTCCTATAATTGATACGTCGTACCGAAGTGATCAGAAGCTGGAGCCAAAATCGAAGGAAAACGTCAGGCAATTAGAGTATGCCAGCGTCATCGAATTTTGATGTACGCTACTACTGCCACTAGGCCTGACATAGCTTTCGCTGTGGGAATGCTGAGTCGATTCACAAGCAATCCAGGTGTTCAGTATTGGAAAGCTGTAAAGCGTATTATGAGATATCTCAAAAAGACTCAAACATATGCACTGCACTTCAGCAGAGAGCCGCCAGTAATAGAAGGCTTCAGTAATGCCAGCTGGTGCTCAGAGTTGGAGAGTGAGAGGTCCACTGGTGGATTCATTTTCACAATAGATGGAACTGCTATATCATGGAAGTCGAAGAAGCAGACTATGCTCTCGCGGTCTTCTATTGAATCTGAGTCCTTTGTACTTGATACCGCAACAGATGAAGCAGAATGGCTTCGGGAGCTCATGTATGATCTTCTAGTGGTTGGAGCGCAGATACCGACAATTTTGATATACTGCGACAACCAAGCGACTGCGGCGGTGGCATCAAATGATCTCTTCAACGGAAAGAAGAGAATTGTGCGGTTAAAGCACAAGGCAGTGAACGATCTCATCAAAAGAGGTGTCATTGCAGTGATCGATGTTCAGAGTCAGGAGAACCTGACAGATCCTTTCACAAAGGGCCTTAAGCATCAGCTGGTTGAAGACACAGCAGAGAAGATGGGCTTGAAGGCATTCTGATAGTATGTTTTTGTAATCCTACCATAAAATTTTATGTTATTTGTTCAAAGAGAAATCTACTAGACATCTAACTTTCGGTTCAAGGGAGGACCACTGACTGGAAAACTATCAGGTAACAGTGGGTACTTATTCTTGGGAACATAGAAGGGTTACGTACCCATAACCACTGTTGTCTACTATATGTTTTCTGCGAAAAATGGATCCTGTGTTGAGGTTGGCTTAAATGCCTTAATAAGTTCTCAAGAAGAGCGAATGCCTGGTGTGCTTTACAGGAAGCACGGTAGTGCAGCACTATAAGGAGTAAAACTCCATGCTACAGTGGGATGACTCCACCATGAGGTTCCCAGGTAGGGGTAATGTCTTAGCTTTGCAAGCCAAGTCATAGCGACGTAGCACCGCAAATAGGCAGGTAGCCTAATATTGTATAATGAAATTAAAGAGTTGTAGACAGCACTACAAAGAGGAGGGTGACCCCATGTTACAGTGGCACGATACCACGATGAGGTACTCGGGTAGGGGTAAAGCCTCGGCCTTGCAAGCCATGTCATTACGGCATAACACCGCAAGGAAGCCTTAGGCTTCATGCTGGGTAGAATGGCACTACAAAGAGGCTGTGACCTCATGCTGCAGTAGTATGACACTACGATGAGGTTCCCAGAGAGGGGTAATGTCTTGGCTATAGGCCATGTCATAGCGGCGTAGCACCGCAAGGAAGTACAAGGCTTCATGCCATGTCTCTTTAATAAAGAACTTACCTATAGTGTATGAAAAGAGATATCATGCCGTCTCTTGAGGATAAACTTCTAGACGCCCAAAATTATACACTGAAACCAGGCTGGCACAAGGCCTTTAATGTGCAGGCCAGAAGCACATGTAACTATACTTTGTGAATGGAAAGAATTACAATTGTGGTGCAGAATTCAAGGCATAGTCCATTTTTGTATCACACTGTTATTTAACCCATGCAGGAAGATTCAAGTCGTCAGCGACATCTATCCTAATACAAAATAGACAGTTATTATGGGGAACGCTCGACCCTAGACACATATATATGTTGTGATATGTGGGAGATTGTTGGTGCTCTTGCTCCTTGACATGAAGAGAGCTTGATCTCAATATGCCTAGCAAAGTTTAGTCCCACATTGGAAAAACACCATGAGTTATCTCAACATATATACTTGTATGTGTTGTTGGGATATGCACATGGGGTTGTGACCCTAAGGAGGGAATCATGTAGGTGATTTTACTGGGAGGTAAGGATAAGGCTCCAAGAAAAGCATTCATGCTTTTTGCTCTTGGGTTAATTTCTATTTGGGCTAAGCCCCGTAGGGGCTTAGTGTCACGCCCCAGTACCGGAATACTGAGACGGACTAGGCCAGCTACACCGTATGAGGTATATAAACGCCATACGGCGATAGTGGCTGTCAAGAGACTAGGGGTGCATGCTACAATCAGGTCTCCTATGGTCCCACAGAGCATCTATGTCTCAATCAATCAAAACAAGAAGCAGTAAATAATGATCATATATGAAAAAGCAGTAAGGCGTCCCCGATGCTTCATCAAAATGATTCATGAGTCTAGCTATACAAAATGATGAGCTAGTTCCGAGAGTCAATAGTACATAACTATAGTCAGCTGCAGTCTGATTTAATTACAATTATGTAAAAGAAAACTAGTGTCCAGAACTGCCGGCTAAATATGTGCCGGTGGCTAAACGTCAAGTATAAAATAGAAGATATCAGAACGGTGAAGAAGAAACCCATTCATGGTCCCTGGCGCCCATACTCCTGGTATGCACCATTATTCGGGTGGAAGGCTGGATCCTCTAGAGCTGCTACGAAATTTGGCCAAACAAAACTAGCGGGGTCAGGCCCCGAAAAGCAAGTACCACAAGGGAGCACAAAAGAGTGAGATAAACCCAATGAGTAGAATAAGGCCTGATACACGAGTTATAGGCTTATACCATATCATCGAGACAATACGACACCCTTACAACCAAACAAGGACAAACGGTGCCAATATCGTGCCGAGATAAGATATATCCTATAACCATGGGCAGGTAAAAGGGCTTCTGATCACGACTTCGGTCCATAGCCTATCGCAGCACAATAGCCCAACCCAACAACCAAACAAGGACATGGCTTAGACCATGCACCACGATAGTCCATGTTCTTCAGTTGCTAACAAAAGATAACATATCACAAACAAGTCGGCTTACAAGCAGCCAATCAAATTCTACGGCTTTCTACGATTTGCCTGGATTATCCCAGTAATGCAATATAGGAATCCTCAGATCGTGTCTAGCCAAACCATATAATATACATATACATAGCACTTTAATTATGCATCGGTCCTCTGTAAGGCCACCGTGCTAAAACATATAACACATAACACGCAGGAGTCGAATATTGTCATCCACTATAGGCAGATAAAAATATATCCGTGGCGGCCAACCCGACACGTCAGGACGGGACCAGGGGATGGCTAGTATGGCACGATCTCGGGATTATGTTCCCTCCCAATGCTTCTATCGATTTAAGTGGCTTAGATTAACCCTATCTTGATATTGGAATTACATATCGTGGTCACATGGTCATCCCCCTATATGTCGTACCATAGTACGAGTACCCTAAGTACGAATCCACATCGGCTCAAGGAGTCCCAAATCTAGATCTATGCTTAGTGTAATGCTTCAAACAATAATCATTATACCACGACACTATTGCTGACCAATTACCCTGACTGTGCTAGAAAGTACACATGTATTGACATATAACACGAATGATCACTTAGCACGTAGAGTCACACCTCAGTGCACTCATTAAATAGTACCACAGTGCATACTTAATATTGTATCTCAATACACACTTAGAAAAGGTACCAGCACATACAAAGGTAATCTGGTCAGGAACATGGTCAAGTCAGGAAGTCACACGGACCTCTCGTGACATAAAAGTCACACATGAAATCTAGTTAAAGTGAAACATAAAGATTCTTGGAGCCAACACAAGGATCTACCACTTTTATGCTGGAAGTGGGGAAAAATTCTAGCCATAATGCAATCAATAGGACACAAAATATACAAAACAGCCAAAGTAGGCCCTATACGGCCAAGGGTGGAAGAGCTCATGCGGCTCAGGAAAGCTGGGCCATGTGGCTCAGAACGAACGGTCATATGCGGCTGAGAGTTAAAGGTTCATGCGGCAGAAAGGATGCGTTCTCATGCGGCTGGGAATGGACGGACGCATATACGGCTGGGAGACCAACGCCATACGGCCAACCGATGCGCGCATATGCGGCTGCGAGGGAGCAACCCCATGCGGCTAAGGAAAATAACTTCATGCAGCCAGGAGTGAGGTTTTATGCGGCCAGGAACCAACAAACATATGCGGCTGCAAAGCTTTATGCGGCTGAGAAATGCACATGCGGCTGCAAAACTTTATGCGGCTGAGAAATGCACATGCGGCTGCGAAAGGCTCATGCGGCTAGAAACTGGTTTATGCGACCGGAGAAGCTTATACGGCTACAAAGCTTTATGCGGCTGAAACTGCCCAGCGCCATGCGGCTGGAAAGGCTTATGCGGCTCAAAATGCGGCTGGAAGCATGCAGGTCATATGCGACAAAGAGTTAAAGGACAGCTTATGCGGCTCAAACTGCTTATGCGGCTGCGACTGCTTATGAGGCCAAACTGCTACAGGCCATGCGGCCAGGGGAAAACTTGTCGCATGAAGGTTCATACGGTCAAGCACTGTTCTTCTTTTTCACTTTTCGAGAAGAAAAACTATGGAAAGCCATGGCTTCAAAGCTTCATAACTCCTCCATCCAACGTCAGAATCCAGACTTCCATAGGTCAAACTGGAGTAGAACGAAATTCTCTACAACATGGAACCATCAAAACTTGAAAATAACAAGGTTTACTAGATCAAACCCAAGAAAAACGAAAATGACATAAACTTAGATCTACATGAATTAAGCCATGGAAATCAAAAATGCTAAGTACTAAACTTGTAGAGGATGATGAGAAGAACAATATAGACAAATAATATCAAAGAAAAAGCAAGAAATAAAAAATGCAAGAATCTCTCCATTTGTTGCATGATGTACTTGTCTATTAGTGAATGAGGAGAGAGAGTGAGGAAGAGAATATATATAGGGGTTGGGTTGACTCAAAGAAAACCCTAATCTCAAGCATGCTCTTAACATGTGACTGATGACATGTTAATTGCTACATGATACAACTAATTAAATTAATTAAATAAATAAAATCTTAACCACAATACGGTTCAGAAATCCTATCATCGAAATAGTGAACCACGCCCACAAGTCTACAACTAAACAAGGACAAGGGGTGGCACACTAATCCGCGACGAGATACTGTTCCATGCCATGGCCAGTTACAAACATATGATACATACAATCAATATACAGGTGCCGGATACCATATACAGGAAAAATCAAAAATATACATATTTCGGGAATGGGGAGTGACATCTCTACCCTCCTTAGAAAAATTTTGTCCTCGAAATTTCGATAAGGCTAGTCGAGCGTGCTCTTAGATCATGAAATACATTAATGACATATAGCAAGCACAATTATCAAACAACACATGGCACATGAACAGTTTAAGAAAGCAAGAACACTTAAGTAAAAGCACAAACGATAATCATACCTTAGAAGGAAATGATCGGTGACATACGAATAAAATATACCTCTCAAATCAGGTAGGAATTCGTCCTCGAGGTCCTACACTGACTCCCAAAGTGGATAAGGGTCAACGCTTGAGATAAGTCGTTACCAATGACTAAATTAAGAACGAGACTCTGCCCAGGACGTACTCTCATAATCAAGACACATGATGAATATCACGTATCGCATGATACGAAAGCAGATGAGTGAGACGAGAAAGTCGCCTTCACTCTTCGAATATAAAACTCAAGGAATTATAATAAATAATACTCAAAATTTACCCAAAATCTGACCGCCTTCAGCCAACCTCTGCTCTAATACTCCAAATTCTTCTTGCCTTTGTCCCTGCCTTCCCTGGCCCTGCTGTCCAACCTGATGTTGCGCTTGTCGATACATCTGAGCTTGCGTCAGTAATGGATGCTGGGCTAGTGGCCTCACTGCTAGTGCTCGCCCTTGATACGGTACTACCTCTGGAGCTGGCAACGCCGGAAACTATTGAGCTGGCCCTCCTGACCTCTGTACCTGTGGGTATGTAGCTACACGATGGTCTGAACCTCTACACCTCAAGCACTGCCCATTCGCTAACCGACACACTTCCCGAGTGTGCCCTCCCTTACCACAATAAGTGCAACCCACTGGTGTCTTTTGACGTTGCTGGTGCCTCGGTTGCTGCTGTCGAACTGGTGCAGTCACAATTGTCGTGACTGGTGCTGTATCACAAAAACGGACGCCAGGCGTTGGTGCTGACGTCCGAGGTACTGCTCCTTCTCCTCCCGTACTCTGAATATGAGACCTCTTGTGGCCTCCAGTCCTTGCTGATAACCTTTGAATTATAAGCTCGTGCCTCCGAGCCGCCGTCAAAACTGTATCGAATGTCTGGTAGTCGTGCCCCTCGACCAGCTGTAAAATCTCTAGGTGAAGTCCCTGCTGGAACCTCATTGCTCTCTCTAGCTCTGTCGCCACCATCATCCGAGCAAACCTACTTAACCTGCAGAACTCTGCTGCATAACCATCTACCGCCGAGCAAACCTACTTAACCTGCAGAACTCTGCTGCATAACCATCCACCGTCTTACCAGCCTGCTTGAGACTGATAAACCTCTGCTGTAGCTCATACCGCGCTACCATGCCAAAGTACTTGGCCTTGAATCTGGTACTGAAGCTATCCCAAGGGACGTGATACCTCATTCCAACCTCTTCCGATGCCCACCAATCGTGGGCGAGATCCTGAAGTAAAAGTCTGACCTGGTCAACCTTCTCTTCTGCTGGAACCTTTGCTACGGTCAATATGGCCTTTGTATCCTGAAGCCAAGCATCTGTCGTGATGGCATCCTCCGTGCCGTCAAAATATCTCGAGTTAAGTCGACAAAACCTCTCGGACGCCCCTGAATCATTCCTGACACTTCTCTCAAGGGCTAATTGCTACCCCTGATTCAGTAGCACATTCTATTCCTGCCGTCGGATTTGTTGTTGTTGTTGGGCTGCCTTCTGGCGTTGCTGGGTCTCTAATAATCCTCTGATAATCTGAAAGAGTGCCAGCGCATCTCGTGCTACTGGTACTACCGGCATCACTGGAGGTATGTGTAAGCCCCCTGAATTTTAGGGTTTATTTTAAATTTTCTAAATAAATAATTTTCAATAAATATTATTATTTAATTATTTGTGATCATTAATGTTCTATTCCGTGACTTTGACTTCTGGAGCGTCAGGGATGCCAATCTCTGTAAACACTCTTTATGGGTTTTGAAGTAGACAAGATTATCTTCGTTTTGATATATCATGTTCCACTTGAACTTGTTCCCTTATGCTCTTTTTGTATCGCACAAATTCGGGTCAACTTAGACCAATTAACCGTTGAATAATTATTCTCACTTTTATCTTTAATTATCGTTTGTACGTTACCGTGACTTTTAATTTAGGAGCACCAGACCGGTCATTTTCTTAGAACCAACTTCTCATGAATGATATACTTGAGACGCTCTTCACCCATGACCTTCGTGTCCTACTCAGACACTCCATTTTGTGCTTTATTTCCATCGCACAACTTTCGGTTCAATTTAGGCCAATTTATTATCTACCGTAAAACATGATTTAATTTCCAATTTAATTTTGGGACCCGACATCGATCTAACCTAGTCAACCCAAAGTATGGACGTGGCCCACATGAAGTCTACTACCCACATGACACTTGTGTCCCATTTATTGGAGTCCCCACATATTATTTATTTACCCGTGATCATAAATACATATTTAATTCAATTATTGCACCCTGTCCGATTTTGACCCGACCCGGCTCGACCGAACCCGAACCCAAGCTCCATGTTGCCCTTTCATGACTACCCAAATACCCTACATAATTTCTCTATTTTCCCTATTTTAAATATCTATTTTTCTCTCTCTCCACTTTATAAGTATCATATATATATATATATATATATATATATATATATATATATATATATATATATCCTATTATTAACAAACACCACCTCACCCCCTCTCCTTTACAGCACACTCCTCCCCCCTTGGACCGACTTCACTCTCTCTCATTCTCTCTCAAATATCTCTCTCTCTCTCTCTATTCTTCTCTCTCTCTTCCTATATATATTTACTCACACACACATACACACAAAAAAAAAATTATTCAACACTCTCCAACTCTTTCTCCCTCCCACACAGCCGAACACCCCTACCCATGCCGAACTCCCCACCCCCTCACATACACCACCACCACCACGACTGTGAACTCCACCACCCTCTCCTCCATCTCCTCCTCCTACTCACCACCATTAACATCACCATAAACCATCACCACCACCATTCTCTTCACCACCACCACCGTCCGCCGTCGCCTCCACGGCCCTGCCGCCATCGACGTGCCCTGGCCTAGCCTGCCGTCGAGCCAGGCTGCGCTGCCGTCGCAGCAGAAGCTACAAACAGCAAGCGGCAACAGCAGCAGTACGCATGCGCGCGCGCACAAACGTGCGCTGCCACGGTGGCCGTGTGCCACCATGTGGCCGACCCGCCTCCGCAAGCTCCCCACGCCTCCGGCGAACCTGGGCGACCACCTTGGGAGAGTCTCCGGCCTCCCCGATGTGTGAAACACACGATTCGTGCGTTTGGCACGAGATCCCGTTGGGGCGCACGAGTTTTGAACTCGGAAATGGCGCTCCGTCACAGCGACTTTGTGCGAATTTTTTAGTCAATCCGACCGTTGGATCAGCGGACTCCTTGTTCCATCTCAATCTCGGTATATAGCACTTCACTCTCCTCAGTTCTTTTCCGTTAATTTCGTTGTTTGATACCTCAAAACTGGTCACCAAGTTGACACTTTAAATTGAACTACGGACAGTTTTGTGGAGCCGACTTCGTCAGCTCGTAACTCCACCGTTACAGCTCTGGTTGGCGTGCTACCAGTTCCTATGCGCATCTGGTATAACCCTCTTCATGTCTCCTTTAAGTTTCGTTTCATTATAAGCACGGTTGGTTGGTCGAATTCGACGCCAAAGTTGGCCGTCCGAATTCTTTAATTTGCACTTGTTAAATTCTATTTTTGAACCCGGGACTCCGGATTCAATTTCTGACACCACCAGTAGACTCGTGGCATTGTTCTGGCATGTTTTCATATAAAGTTTGCTTGATTTGGAGAACGTGGACCCTGGCACGCATTTCGGTGCAAAGCGGGTCCCACTTTTCGAGTCAACGGGTCATTTTGAGATCGGCTCATCGAAATCCAATTCCGGATATACCGTTGAGTTCGTATCGTCATTCTGGACTCGTTGACATATAATTTGCTGAGTTTTGAAGACATTTGCTTTGACACGCATTTCGGTGCAAACTGGATTCCAAATGTCCGCGTCAACATGTCATTTTGAGATCGACACATCGGAATCCTATTTTGGACATACCATTGGGTTCGTATCATCATTCTGGATTCGTGGATATATAATTTGCTAAGTTTTGTAGACTTCTATTCTGACACATTTTTCGGTGCAAAGTGTGTCCAACGGCGGACATCATTTTCATCCGAAATTACCGTTTTGCCCCTGTGTCTAAATTGGACTTATGGGTAGGCTATTCTAGCTAATTTGACCATTCTGGACACGTTGGTGATATTTATTTTATCATCCGACAACATCTGTAGATTTTGCTTATGTATCATCCTTAATTTGTAATTAATTATTTTTCCAGAAATTGTTACTTTCTGTTTTTGAATTTTTATATATATTTTAATTACTGTAAAAATCTGAAAAAAATTTAATTTAAATACTATGTTAATTTATCTAATTTATTATAATTTTTCCAGCATTTAATAGATACTTTTGGTATTTTATAAAAATAGGAAAACAGAACTCATTTTCAGGATACATGTGTTTGCTGATTTTTAATAAATATTTGTGAGGGTTTATAAATCCCAGAAAAATTAGTATAAATTTTTATAATTAAAAAGGATCATTTTGGTACTTTATTTTATGTATATTTAAGCTTTTTGTCTATCTCAAAAATTGTTGGAATTCAGTGTACAGTTTGATTTGTTTATTGAATAGTTACGACTTGCAATGTTTTGTGTTGTTTTGAGTTATTGTAGTATTGGACCTCACCCCGCACTAGTGTAAAGGCCCTGGAAAATTAGTTTGGATATAGTGGCACTCCACATTAGACTTTTATGCTAGGTCCCCACTTGGCTAGTATCCAGTCAGGAGTCGTGTCACACCACTAGTGTAATCTTGAACATAACTTAGGGGCTGAGTTTGTATATCATTATTGACAGGACACTGGACATCTATATCTTCGTACTAGTATTCTTGCTTTGCTCGAGACAAGTACATCTACAAACTCATTTACTGTCTTTTAATGCTAGAACATGTATTAACCATGTTAAAATACTGATCCTTGAGGTAGCAAGTTAAATCTTCACATGCTCTATTACTTACAGTACTTGCCATGCTTAGGACAGTTCTTATATATTCACATACTACTTACTGGTTCTTAGTACATGTTTCACTATCCATTATACTGCTCTGAGTATTCACATGTTTTATACTGCTCCCAGTACCTGCCATGCTTATACTGCTCCCAGTATCTCTCACATGTTCTATATCATTCTCGTATCTCTCACATGTTTTTACTGTTCTCGTATCTCTCACATGTTAGAATCTGGTTTATGGAAAAACTGATAGTTGAGTACGTGATCATGTCCCCTTTTTCCGTACGTATGTACCGAGCAAGGTTGACATTTTATATGTATACCTTGTCGTAGGCGCATGTCACGCCCCAGAACCAGAATACTGGAGAGCGGGGGAATGACTCAGCCAGCTACGTATTACGGGTAGATGAATACCGTATAATACGATCAATGCTGTCTAAAAGACAAGGGGTACATACTACATGAAAGTCTCGCTATGGTCACTTCATATCTATTGTCTCAATCATTCAGACAAGAAGCAATAACAGAGAACATTTAAGATAAAGCAATAAGGCGTCCCAAACGTTTAGTCAAAATGTTCTTGAGATCTGGCTTTACAAAACATAGCCAGATGATATAGCAACATATACACAATTGTTATCAGCTGCAGTCTGACTTAATTACAATTATGTAAAAGTAAGTGCAAGACTATCCGACTAACATGTCGGTGCCAAGCGGCAAAATATAAAGTAAGTAACAAAACGAGCGGGGAAGTAAGAAACCCACTCGAGTCCTCCTGCGATCATTCCTCTAGTATTGACCATCTTGGAGGTAGAAGTAAGCTGAGTCCTCGGGAACCGGCTCTAAATCTGGCCATGCAAAACTAGAGAGGTTAGACCTCTAATAGCAAGTACCGCAAGAAAGCACGATATGAAGAGTTAAACCAGTAAATAAGAGAATATAATAATAGATCTCTGCTTGCTACTGGGATTCACGTAGCATCACGACACTTCGAACCAATCCCCCAACCAAACAAGGACAAAAGTTGGCCCGTCATGTCCTGATGCTCTGATCATCTCAGTTAGGTAACAGAGTAGGTACAGTACACAAACAAATCAACTTAAATGGCCATCCAACTCCTACGGCTTACTACTGTGAGTCCCAAGTTATCCTGGAATTATGCGATAAGGATTTCTCAGTTCTTACTATGGACAAGCAAGGCTAGTAGATCCAATCAATCAATTGCGCCAATCATGAATTAGACGAGTCCCAGCGGGACGCCCGTCATCAATATACAATATACAATAATATAAGCAGATACCGCTCCCTGCCCGTGTGGCAGAATTGCAGTATCTGTGGGAACCAGCCGGCCTGTTGGGCGCTAATAATCCTAAAGAGGCTGCCATATAAGAACTCAGAGATCCATTCCCTCCATGCAATCATTATTTTATTTAACTTAGTAGCCTCTATGTTAAGTGAAATCCCATGCCGTGGATCATGGTCATTCAGAATGAGTACTTCCGTACAAGGTACGATATGCCTAACTCTACAACGATACCCGTGCGGTTAAGTTATAGGTCTTACATAGCGTAATGCAACAATTAAAACTAACCACGGAATAATCATGCCTTGACCATAGAGTACACATGCTGCTTTCGTAAAATAAATAAATAATTGTAGCCTGCATGTATCTATATGTCAATATTTGGGACTGGCCAATCGATTGCAAATATGAACGTGTCTTATTCCATTTAATTCAATAGGACGACTAGCCAGTCTCTTAGTTCCATCTAGGAACGCATGATCAATAATTAATCAAGATAACAATCATTGTTAATTAATGCCAAATTCGGGAAATAAAAATTGGGAAATAAATAATGATTGGGAAATAAATAATCTCATGCGCTGTAGGAAATGATTGGAAAATAAATAATCTCATGCGCTGTGGGAAATGATTGAGAAATAAATAATCTCATGCGCCTGAGGAATGAAGATTCATGCGGCTGTGGGAAATAAATCTCATGCGCTGTGGAAAATGATTGGAAAATAAATAATCTCATGCGCCTGAGAGAAATGATTAGGAAATAAATAATATCATGCGCCTGAGGAAGAAAGATTCATGCGGCTGTGGTAAATAAATCTCATGCGCTGTGGAAAATGATTGAAAAATAAATAATATCATGCGCCTGAGGGAAATGATCGAGAAATAAATAATCTCATGCGCCTGAGGAAGAAAGATTCATGCGGCTGTGGAAAATGAATATCATGCGCTGTGGGAAATGATTGGGAAATAAATAATCTCATGCGTTGTGGGAAATGATTGGGAAATAAATAATCTCATGCACCTGAGGAAAATGATCGGGAAATAAATAATATCATGCGCCTGAGGAAGAAAGATTCATGCGGCTGTGGTAAATAAATCTCATGCGCTGTGGAAAATGATTGGGAAATAAATAATATCATGCGCTTGAGGGAAATGATCGGGAAATAAATAATCTCATGCGCCTGAGGAAGAAAGATTCATGCGGCTGTGGAAAATGAATATCATGCGCTGTAGGAAATAATTGGAAAATAAATGATATCATGCGCCTGAGGGAAATGATCGAGAAATAAATAATCTCATGCGCCTGAGGAAGAAAGATTCATGCGGCTGTGGGAAATGAATATCATGCACTGTGGGAAAGGAAGATTCATGCGGCTGAGGAATGAAGATGTGGCTGAGGAATGAAGATGTGGCTGTTCTTCCTCTCCGAATTTGTCTGAGAACAGAACCATGGAAGCCATTGCTTCCAAGCTCCATAAATCCTTCATCCCAAGCCCAAATCTGAACTTCCATAGGTCAAAATGGGGTAGAACGAAATTCTCTACAACATGGAACCATCAAAACTTGGAGATAATAAAATTTACTAGATCAAAACCTAAGAAATCCAAAAATGCAACAAACTTAGATCTACAATAAAGAAGCCATGGAAATCGAAAATGCCAAGTACTAAAGAGACTTAGAATCTAATAAGGAAGATGATGGAACAATAAAAATGGGAATCCATCAAGAAGCAAGTTGGCACTTGTCTTGCTCTCCTAGATTGGTGGGAGAGTTAGGAGGAAGAAGAAGAGAATTGAGAAAAAGTAATGAAGAGAGAGAAAGGGGATGGGCTTTAAATGGGGTAGTGGTAGGTGGGGGTTTATTTCAGTTCATGATGGACCAACATAATTAAACCAATCTGAGCCGAACCCATAGCAAAGCTAAAGCAGAGTATAAAAGCAGAAAGTAAAATACAGAAATAAAATACAGAAAATAATTAGCAGGAAATTAAAGGAATTTAAATACAGAACAATACATGATAAATATTAAATGAATACATTCCAGCAGTACATGTATTTAGAATACGTATTTTGGGAACGGAAAGTGACATCTCTACCCTCCTTAGAAAAATTTCGTCCTCGAAATTTCAGATCCAAGCATGATAGAACGTCAAAGCTAAACTAATCTAAATACAAGTAAATTGAGTAAGCAATCATTCTACAATGATAATAACAAGTAATGTATCTATATCTAACAATCTACAACATTAAGTAATTCTACTTATAAGGTGACAAGCATGAGGAGTTAAGACAATCAAGGTATACAAAAGAAAATATACCTTGTGAGTCAACCAGGTGCGGATACCGTGATCGGATATCATCCTCACGTTCCCACGTTGACTCTCCTAAAGAGTGATGACCCCAAGCAACCCGGACAAGGTTAATTATTTGGTTCTTGAGTATCTTCTCTCTTCGGTCCAAAATAGACACAGGCTGTTCCTCGTAAGACAGGTTGGTACCAACAACCAGCTCAGAATGATCAAGGACATGGCTTGGGTCCGATACATACCTTCGTAACTAAGATACATGAAACACGTCATGCACCTCTCGTAACGAAGGTGGAAGGGATAAACGATAAGCAACATCGCCTATCCTCTCAAGGATAACAAACGGGCCCACATATCGGGGACTCAACTTCCCGCGAATGCCAAATCTAATGACCCCACGGGTAGGTGAGATCCGCAAGAATACGTGGTCCCCAACAGAAAATTCTAGCGGCCTACGATGCTGGTCTGCCCAATGACGATGCCGATCCTGCGCAACTCGAAGTCGCTCTCTAATTCCTTTAATCACTTCCACTGTCTGAACAATCATCTCCGGGCCTAACATCTTTCTCTCCCCGATATCGTTCCATGCTAGTGGCGACCTACACTTTTTACCATATAGTGCTTTAAATGGCGCCATCTGGATACTGGCTTGATAACTGTTGTTGTATGAGAACTCGACCAAGTGTAGGTGGCTCTCCCAAGATCCTCCAAAATCTAGGGTGCAAGCTCGCAACATGTCTTCTAAAGTCTGAATTGTTCTTTCTGATTGCCCGTCCGTCTGTGGATGGTAAGCCGTGCTAAATCTTAACTTGGTACCCAAGCTACGATGTAAGCTCTTCCAAAAATGTGATGTAAAACGGGTATCTCTGTCTGACACAATACTGACTGGGACCCCATGTTGTCTGACTATCTGCTGCATATACAACTCTGCCAACTTTTCTGTAGATTGCCCTACTCTGAAAGGAAGAAAATGTGCTACCTTCGTAAGCCGATCTACGATTACCCAAATAGCATCCTTACCACTTGGTGATCTCGGTAAACCGGTCACAAAGTCCATTGTGATATGTTTCCACTTCCATTCCGGGATAGGAAGCGGTTACAATAACCCAGCTGGCCTCTGTTGTTCTGCCTTCACTTGCTGACATACCAAGCAACGGAAAACAAATCTAGCTATCTCCCTCTTCATCCCGTTCCACCAGAAGTGCTGCTTGATATCTTGGTACATCTTGGTCCCTCCAGGGTGTATAGAATACTGAGAGCTGTGAGCTTCTGCCATAACCTCCTGTCTGATATCTCCACTAGGCACACATAGACGTGACCCAAACCTAAGTGTACCATCTTCATGAATTTATATCTCTTTTCTGAGTCCTGACTCATATTCTGCTCTAAGCTTCTAAATCCTTGGGTCTTGTGCCTGAGCTGCCTTGATCCTGTCTACCAAGTCGGATTGAACTTGTAGACTCGCCAAAACTCCTACATCACAAGGAAGTATAACCTCGATGCCCATCTCCTGAAGGTCTTCTAAGATATGCCTCTGTGTTGTTAACATAAATGCACCGCCTCTCCTGCTGAGAGCATCTGCTACCACATTAGCCTTGTTTGGATGATACTGAAGCTCCACGTCGTAGTCCTTGATCAACTCCAACCATCTTCTCTGCCTCATGTTCAGTTCCTTCTGGGTAAAAATGTACTTCAGACTTTTATGGTCTGTGTACATGTCTACTCGGTCACCATATAAGTAATGCCTCTATAGCTTCAAAGCAAATACTACTGCTGCCAACTCCAAGTCATGAGTCGGGTAATTCTTCTCGTGGTCTCGAAGCTGCCTAGATGCATACGCTATCACCTTCCCATGCTGCATGAGGACACATCCAAGTCCTTTACCTGATGCATCACAATAAACGGTAAAACCTTCGAGTCCAACTGGCAATGTAAGAATAGGTGCTGATATCAACTTCTGCTTCAGATTCTCAAATGATGTCTGGTATTCTGCCGACCAGACGAATGGTACATCTTTCCGTGTCAAGCGGGTCATGGGTGCTGAAAGCCTCGTAAAGTCTGATACAAACCTTCTGTAATATCCTGCCGATCCCAAGAAACTCCGCACATCTGCTACGGTCTTGGGTACTGGCCAACTTTCTACTGCTTCTACCTTCTTGGGATCCACTGCTACTCCAGCTCCTGATATGATATGACCCAAAAATAAAATGTGATCCGACCAAAACTCATACTTGCTGAGCTTGGCATACAACTGGTTCTCTCTCAGAACCTGTAACACCTTCCGGAGGTGATCTTCATGCTCATCTTTACTAGTTGAATATACAAGAATGTCGTCGAGAAACACAATGACAAATTGATCCAGGTACGGCATAAAGATGCGATTCATTAAATCCATAAAGATTGCTGGAGCATTGGTCAAACCAAACGGCATTACTAAGAATTCATAATGCCCATACTTCGACCTGAACGCTGTCTTGGGAATGTCTTCCTTCCGAACCCTCACTTGATGATACCCTGAACGAAGATCTATCTTGGAGAAAACTCTAGCTTTGCTCAACTGATCAAATAAGTCGTCGATCCTGGGTAGTGGGTACTTGTTCTTCACTGTTGCTGCGTTAAGCTTCCTGTAATCAATGCACAATCTGGATGACCCATCCTTCTTCCCCACAAGTACTACTGGTGCTGCCCATGGTGACACGCTAGCTTGGATGAACTTCTTCTCCTTCAGTTCCTCTATGTGTTGATATACCTTGGTCTGTTCAGAATCCGCCATTCTATAAACTCGATCTGATATCGGTTTAGTTCCAGGTGCCAATTCTATACTGAACTCAATATCTCTAACCGGTGGTAGACCTGGAAGTTCTTCGGGAAATACGTCCAGAAACTCTTCAACTACCTTCGGGACTTGAACTTCTTCAATTGCCGTCACTACTCCCTGCTCTTGTTGAGTTGCCACTGATCTGACTAAGGTGAACCGCTTCATGCCTGAAATATCAAAAGATACACTCCCTCTACGATAATCTATTGTCGCATAACTGTCTTTCAGCCAGTCCATGCCTAAGATAACGTCAAAATTTTCAATAGGAAATTCTATCAACCGGAAGGGTAAGGAATGCCCGCAAACTACAATGCTACATGCTAGGATAACTCTACTAACTCCTACGAGCCCATTACCAGTGAGTATATTTAACCTCCCTGGCAATGCCTCGAATTCTATTCCTAGCCGTGTTGCAAATTGTGCAGATATAAATGAGTGTGATGCTCCCGAATCAAACAATGCTACTGCGGGATAAGAGGCAACGAGAATGTTACCTGCCACAACATCTCCCGATGCCAATGCCTCTTCCAAGGACAGAGTGAATGCCTGCCCTCGACCTCCTTGCTGGTTCCCATGCTGCGGCCTAGCCTAGTGCTGCCGCTGGCCCCTGCCTTGGTGATGCTGGGGTAGTCTATGCTGGTGTTGCTGCATCGGCGGTCCATGCTGCCGAAACATCTGAGCCTGTGTTATGAACGGGCGCTGTGCCAACGGTCTTACTGCTACCGCTGGTCCTCGATACTGTCCTGCCCCTGGTGCTGGCAGAGCAGGAAATTGCTGTACTGGTCCTCCTGACCTCGAATTTATGGGACATGTGGTAACCCGATGATCTGGATTTCCACATATCAAACACTGTCCGTTCAATATCCGACACACATCTCTAGTGTGCCCTATCTTCCCGTAATAAGTGCAGCCCGCTGGGGGTTGCTGGTTCTTCCTCTGTTGCTGTTGCTGCTGCCTGGGTGGTGGTGCTGGCCCTCGTATTGCCACATCGTGAATGCGAATGCCAAGGGATGGTGCTGTTGTTCGGGGCGCTGCTCCCCCTCCTCCTTCAATCTGACTGTGAGATCTCTTCTGACCTCCAGTCCTCGCCGTGATCCTCTGAACGGTTATCTCATGCCTTCGAGTCGCCGTCAATACTTCATCAAAAGTTTGGTAATTATGCCCCTCTATCAACTGCAAGAGTTCAAGATGAAACCCTTGCTGAAACCTCATAGCCCTCTGGCTCTCTGTGGCTACCATCTCCGGGGCGAACCTACTCAATCTGCAGAACTCCGCTGCATAAGCATCTACCGTCTTGCCAGCCTGTCTAAGATTGATAAACTTCTGTTGTAGCTCAAACTGTGCCACAACTCCATAATACTTCGTCTTGAATCTTGTAGTGAAATCGTCTCAAGCAACAGGACGTCTGATGTCTACTTCCTCTAATTCCCACCAATCACGTACGAGATCCTGAAGTAACAACTTCACTAGATCCACACGTTCTTCTGTCGGTTCCTTAGCTGCTGTCAGAATAGCCTCAATATCCTTAAGCCATGCATCTGCTGAGATGGCATCCTCCGTGCCCTCGAAACGGCGGGGGTTGTATTTGTAAAACTTGGCTGATGCTCCTTAATCTGCCTTCTCCCCTCTTTCCAATGCCGTCTGTAACCCTTGGTTGAGTAGTACGTTCTGCTCTTGTAACTGAGCGTGCATACGCTGCTGGGCTAACATCTAATGTTGCTGAGTAGCCATCATCCCTCTTATGATCTCCAGAAGGGCTGGTGTGTCTACTTCCACAGGGGTGGGTGGAACTGTTGGTGGTGGTGGAACATCCGGATACTGCGGTCCAGCTGCTGCTTCCACAATTACTTCTTCTTGGATGGTATCTTGAGTTAGTACCGGCCCTTGTTGCTGATCAACATGGTCAGGTTGTCCATGTTGCCCTTGTTGTTGTTGCCCAGTCCTGACAGATACGGACGAGGTGCCCCTAAGAAAAAGGGACAAGAGAACAATCAAAAGATCGGACTGGAAAGATCAATGAAGTCAAAGGATACCGGAATGTCAAGCTAGAGTCGAGAGTAACGAATCATGAGATCAAGGAGAAACATGTGTGATTGAGACATCCTATAAATTAAAACACCCCACAAGTCTGAAACCAGACCTGCATGGGCCACCACTAAAACCTTGTCACGCCCCAGAACCAGAATACTGGAGAGCGGGAGAATGACTCAGCCAGCTACGTATTACGGGTAGATAAAAACCGTATAATACGATCAATGTTGTCTAAAAGACAAGGGGGTGCATACTACATGAAAGTCTCGCTATGGTCACTTCACATCTATTGTCTCAATCATTCAGACAAGAAGCAATAACAGAGAACATTTAAGATAAAGCAATAAGGCGTCCCAAATGCTTAGTCAAAATGTTCTTGAGGTCTGGCTTTACAAAATATAGCCAGATGATATAGCAACATATACACAATTGTTATCAGCTGCAGTCTGACTTAATTATAATTATGTAAAAGTAAGTGCAAGACTATCCGACTAACATGTCAGTGCCAAGCGGCAAAATATAAAGTAAGTAACAAAATGAGCGGGGAAGTAAGGAACCCACTCGAGTCCTCCTGCGATCATTCCTCTAGTATTGACCATCTTGGAGGTAGAAGTAAGCTGAGTCCTCGGGAACCGGCTCTAAATCTGGCCATGCAAAACCAGAGAGGTTAGACCTCTAATAGCAAGTACCACAAGGAAGCACGATATGAGGAGTTAAACCAGTAAATAAGAGAATATAATAATAGATCTCTGCTTGCTACTGGGATTCACATAATATCACGACACTTCGAACCAACCTTCCAACCAAACAAGGACAGAAGTTGGCCCGTCATGTCCTGATGCTCTGATCATCTCAGTTAGGTAACAGAGTAGGTACAGTACACAAACAAATCAACTTAAACGGCCATCCAACTCCTATGGCTTACTAATGTGAGTCCCAAGTTATCCTGGAATTATGCGATAAGGATTTCTCAGTTCTTACTATGGACAAGCAAGGCTAGTCGATCCAATCAATCAATTGTGCCAATCATGAATTAGACGAGTCCCAGCGGGACGCCCGTCATCAATATACAATATACAATAATATAAGCAGATACCGCTCCCTGCCCGTGTGGCAGAATTGCAGTATCTGTGGGAACCAGCTGGCCTGTTGGGCGCTAATAATCCCAAAGAGGGCTGCCATATAAGAACTCGGAGATCAATTCCCTCCATGCAATCATTATTTTATTTAACTTAGTAGCCTCTATGTTAAGTGAAATCCCATGCCGTGGATCATGGTCATTCAGAATGAGTACTTCCGTACAAGATACGATATGCCCAACTCTACAACGATACTCGTGCGGTTAAGTTGTAGGTCTTACATAGCGTAATGCAACAATTAAAACTAACCACGGAATAATCATGCCTTGACCATAGAGTACACATGTTGCTTTTGTAAAATAAATAAATAATTGTAGCCTGCATGTATCTATATGTCAATATTCGGGATTGGCCAATCGATTGCAAATATGAACGTGTCTTATTCCATTTAATTCAATAAGACGACTAGCCAGTCTCTTAGTTCCATCTAGGAACGCATGATCAATAATTAATCAAGATAACAATCAATGTTAATTAATGCCAAATTCGGAAAATAAAAATTGGGAAATAAATAATGATTGGGAAATAAATAATCTCATGCGCTGTGGAAAATGATTGGGAAATAAATAATCTCATGCGCTGTGGGAAATGATTGGGAAATAAATAATCTCATGCGTCTGAGGAATGAAGATTCATGCGGCTGTGGGAAATAAATTTCATGCGCTGTGGAAAATGATTGGGAAATAAATAATCTCATGCGCCTGAGGGAAATGATCGAAAAATAAATAATATCATGCGCCTGAGGAAGAAAGATTCTTGCGGCTGTGGTAAATAAATCTCATACGCTGTGGGAAATGATTGGGAAATAAATAATATCATGCGCCTGAGGGAAATGATCGGGAAATAAATAATTTCATGCGCCTGAGGAAGAAAGATTCATACGGCTGTGGGAAATGAATATCATGCGCTGTGGGAAATGATTGGGAAATAAATAATCTCATGCACTGTGGAAAATGATTGGGAAATAAATAATCTCATGTGCCTGAGGGAAATGATCGGGAAATAAATAATATCATGCGCCTGAGGAAGAAAGATTCATGCGGCTGTGGTAAATAAATCTCATGCGAAGTGGAAAATGATTGGAAAATAAATAATATCATGCGCCTGAGGGAAATGATCGAAAAATAAATAATCTCATGCGCCTGAGGAAGAAAGATTCATGCGGCTGTGGGAAATGAATATCATGCGCTGTACGAAATGATTGGGAAATAAATAATATCATGCGCCTGAGGGAAATGATCGAGAAATAAATAATCTCATGCGCCTGAGGAAAAAAGATTCATGCGGCTGTGGGAAATGAATATCATGCGCTGTGGGAAAGGAAGATTCATGCGGCTGAGGAATGAAGATGTGGCTGAGGAATGAAGATATGGCTGTTCTTCCTCTCCGAATTTGTCTGAGAATAGAACCATGGAAGCCATTGCTTCCAAGCTCCATAAATCCTTCATCCCAAGCCCAAATCTGAACTTCCATAGGTCAAAATGGGGTAGAACGAAATTTTCTACAACATGGAACCATCAAAACTTGGAGATAACAAAATTTACTAGATCAAAACCTAAGAAATCCGAAAATACAACAAACTTAGATCTACAATAAAGAAGCCATGGAAATCGAAAATGCCAAGTACTAAAGAGACTTAGAATCAAATATGGAAGATGATGGAACAATAAAAATGAGGATCCATCAAGAAGCAAGTTGGCACTTGCCTTGCTCTCCTATGTTGGTGGGAGAGTTAGGAGGAAGAAGAAGAGAAATGAGAAAAAGTAATGAAGAGAGAGAAAGGGGATGGGCTTTAAATGGGGTAGTGGTAGGTGGGGGTTTATTTCGGTTCATGATGGACCAACATAATTAAACCAATCTGAACCGAACCCATAGCAAAGCTAAAGCAGAGTATAAAAGCAAAAAGTAAAATACAGAAATAAAATACAGAAAATAATTAGCAGAAAATTAAAGGAATTTAAATACAGAACAATACATGATAAATATTAAATGAATACATTCCAGCAGTACATGTATTTAGAATACGTATTCTGGGAACGGAAAGTGACAGCGCACCAGCTGTATCTGTACGTATGTACATCTATCGCTTGCTTACTTGTACAGAAGTACATTTTATATACTTGTGCCATATCATATTTTACACCTATTGACGATCACGTACCTGCTACAGTTTTAAACATTACATATACATCTGTCTATATGACATATGTGTCCTTGCCACGATAGATTATGAGATACCATGATTCCAGATATGCCATGTTCCCTATGTTACTATGATACCGTGATCCCAGTTGTACCATGAGGCCACGTTTCCAGTATTTCCTGTTTTATAGACTTATCACACCATGTTTCTTGTTGTATATATCTTTCATTATATACTTCGTACTTTAGTTGTAGAGGTTGTACTTGCTCCCGTCCTGACAGGATAACGTTGTAGGTTCACTTTTTGAGGAGGAAATGCTATGTGTTACATATTATGGCATTAATTTTGAGGACCTGGCCTTAGCTCCAAAAGAGGCCCCAGCGGGGAACCTTGCTTAGTTATCTTTCATGTGTTTTGAGACTTAGACTTTGGTCTGTACTTATATTTGGATACTGGACTTTGTCTCCAGTTAGATACTTTGGAAGTGTATTTTTAAGTCTGTGCTTGTTTACCTTCGCTTATAGATGCTTGTTGTGATGAACCTTTTAAATGTGATATTAGAACTGTTAGCAGCTTAGATCCTTTATTGTCTATTCTTAGAACAGCTTACTACGCTTTAAAAAGCGTAGGCTGGACATGGCTCGGCCCGGCCCAACAATTTGTGTAACGGGTCGTGACAGTATGGGATCCTCTGGCCTCTGTGGCTCATGCTCGGTAACATTCTCGATGTGAATCTGTCCAGGTAGAGGGACTACCCCTTGCTGATCTCCAACTGGTCCCTGCTCTACTGGATTCTCTTTCATGCCGGCTCCTCCAATAGCCGAGAACGATGTGCCCCTAAAGGAAAGGGTACAAGGTATCAAAAGACAGGATGTGAGGGAATCGAGGATGGTAATCAAGTCAGAAATCATGATAAGAGAAAGAGAAGACGGATTAGGAGAACAAGAGGGACATATTTTGATTGAGACTCCTATAATCGCAACATCCCACAAGTCTGAAAAACAGACCTGCATGGGCCACCACTAAAACCTTGTCACGCCCCAGTACCGGAATACTGAGACGGACTAGGCCAGCTACACCGTATGAGGTATATAAACGTCATACGACGATCGTGGCTGTCAAGAGACTAGGGGGTGCATGCTACAATCAGGTCTTCTATGGTCCCACAGAGCATCTATGTCTCAATCAATCAAAACAAGAAGCAGTAAATAATGATCATATATGACAAAGCAGTAAGGCGTCCCCGACGCTTCATCAAAATGATTCATGAGTCTAGCTATACAAAATGATGAGCTAGTTCCGAGAGTCAATAGTACATAACTATAGTCAGCTGCAGTCTGATTTAATTACAATTACGTAAAAGAAAACTAGTGTTCAGAACTGCCAGCTAAACAGGTGCCGTGGCTAAACGCCAAGTACAAAATAGAAGATATCAGAGCGGTGAAGAAGAAACCCACTCATGGTCCCTGGCGCCCATACTCCTGGTATGCACCATTATTCGGGTGGACGGCTGGATCCTCTGGAGCTGCTACGAAATCTGGCCAAACAAAACCAGCGGGGTCAGGCCCCGAATAGCAAGTACCACAAGGGAGCACAAAAGAGTGAGATAAACCCAATAAGTAGAATAAGGCCTGATACACGAGTTATAGGCTTATACCATATCATCGAGATAATACGACACCCTTACAACCAAACAAGGACAAACGGTGCCAATATCGTGCCGAGATAAGATATATCCTATAACCATGGGCAGGTAAAATGACTTCTGATCGCGACTTTGGTCCATAGCCTATCGCAGCACAATAGCCCAACCAAACAACCAAATAAGGATATGGGTTGGACCACGCACCACGATAGTCCATGTTCTTCAGTTGCTAACAAAAGATAACATATCACAAACAAGTCGGCTTACAAGCTGCCAATCAAATTCTACGGCTTTCTATGATTTGCCTGGATTATCCCAGTAATGCAATATAGGAATCCTGAGATCGTGTCAACCCAGCAGGGCTAGCCAAACCATATAATATACATGTATATAGCACTTTAATTATGCACCGGTCCCCCGTAAGGCCACCGTGCTAAAACATATAACACATAACACGCAGGAGTCGGATATAGTCATCCACTATAGGCAGATGAAACTGTATCCGTGGCGGCCAACCCGACACGTCAGGACGGGACCCGGGGGTGGCTAGTATGGCACGATCTCGGGATTCTGTTCCCTCCCAATGCTTATATCGATTTAAGTGGCATATATTAACCCTATCTTGATATTGGAATTGCATGTCGTGGTCACATGGTCATCCCCCTATATGTCGTACCATAGTACGAGTACCCTAAGTACGAATCCACATTGGCTCAAGGAGTCCCAAATCTAGATCCATACTTAGTGTAATGCTTCAAACAACAATCATTATACCACGACACTATTGCTGACCAATTACCCTGACTGTTCTGGAAAGTACACATGTATTGACATATAACACGAATGATCACTTAGCACGTAGAGTCACACCTCAGTGCACTCATTAAATAGCACCGCAGTGCATACTTAATATTGTATCTCAATACACACTTAGAAAAGGTACCCGCACATACAAATATAATCTGGTCAGGAACATGGTCAAGTCAGAAAGTCACACGAACCTCTCGTGACATAAAAGTCACACATGAAATCTGGTTAAAGTGAAACATGAAGATTCCTGGAGCCAACACAAGGATCTACCACTTCCATGTTGAAAGTGGGGAGAAATTCTAGCCATAATGCAATCAATAGGACACAAAATATACAAAACAGCCAACGTAGGCCCTATGCGGCTAAGGGTGGATGGGCTCATGCGGCTCAGGAAAGCTGGACCATGCGGCTCAGAACGAACGATCATATGCGACTGAGAGTTAAAGGTTTATGCGGCAGAAAGGATGCGCGCTCATGCGGGTGGGAATGGACGGGCGCATATGCGGGTGGGAATGGACGGGCGCATATGCGGCTGGGAGACCAACGCCATGCGGCCAAGCGATGCGCGCATATGCGGCTGCGAGGGAGCAACCCCATACGGCTAAGGAAAATAACTTCATGCGGCCAGGAGTGAGGTTTTATGCGGCCAGGAACCAACAAACATATACGGCTGCGAAGCTTTATGCGGCTGAGAAATGCACATGCGGCTGCAAAACTTTATGCGGCTGAGAAATGCACATGCGGCTGCAAAAGGCTCATGCGGCTGGAAACTGGTTTATGCGGCCGGAGAAGCTTATGCGACTGCAAAGCTTTATGCGGCTGAAACTGCCTAGCACCATGCGACTGGGAAGGCTTATGCGGCTCAAAATGCGGCTGAAAGCATGCAGGTCATATGCGACAAAGAGTTAAAGGACAGCTTATGCGGCTCAAACTGCTTATGCGGCTGCGACTACTTATGCGGCCAAACTGCTACAGGCCATGCGGCCATGGGGAAATTTGTCGCATGAAGGTTCATGCAGTCAAGCACTGTTCTTCTTCTCCACTTTTCGAGAAAAAAAACTATGGAAAGCCATGGCTTCAAAGCTTCATAACTCCTCCATCCAAGGTCAGAATCCAGACTTCCATAGGTCAAACTTGAGTAGAACGAAATTCTCTACAACATGGAATCATCAAAACTTGAAAATAACAAGGTTTACTAGATCAAACCCAAGAAAAACAAAAATGACATAAACTTAGATCTACATGAATTAAGCCATGGAAATCAAAAATGCTAAGTACTAAACTTGTAGAGGATGATGAGAAGAACAATATAGACAAATCATATCAAAAAATCAAGAAATAAAAAAAGTAAGAATCTCTCCATTTGTTGCAAGATGTACTTGCCTATTGGTTGGGAGGAAAAGAAATGAAAAGAGTGAATGATGAGAGAGAGTGAGGAAGAGAATATATATAGGGGTTGGGTTGACTCAAAGAAAACCCTAATCTCAAGCATGCTCTTAACTATGTGACTGATGACATGTTAATATCTACATGATACAACTAATTAAATTAATTAAATAAATAAAATCCTAACCACAACACGGTTCAGAAATCCTATCATTGAAATAGTGAACCATGTCTACAACCAAACAAGGACAAGGGGTGGCACACTAATCCGCGACGAGATATTGTCCCATGCCATGGCCAGTTACAAACATACGATACATACAATCAAGATACAGGTGCCGGATACCATATACAGGAAAAATCAAAATTTACGTATTTCGGGAATGGAGAGTGACACTTAGTGACTCGGACTCGGACTCGGGCTCAGGCTCGGACTCATGGGCTCATGAGGCGTAATGTGGCATTTTGTTGGCGCACTTTGCACTTAGCACGTCAGCATCGTCGCTAGGTGCATAGTGCGCTTAAGTTACGCTCGTTGCGCGAGCCACTTGCGCGACCACGTTGCGCGCCTACGTTGCGCGGCCCAGTTGTGCACCTGGTTGCGCAGGGTGTACGCGTGCGCGGGGTGCGTGAGGTGCTCGAGTGCGCAAGTTGCGCCAGATACGCCAGTTGCGCCGCAGCGTGCGCAGTACGCGCAATGCGGTTGTAGGCGCACGTACAACTCGTTCATTGGCGCAATGCGCACGGGTAGTAGCTGTCCTCACTCAAACTGATCCGTAATGTGTGATAACTGATCCTGAAATAGTGGATCTGACGTTATTTCGTGGCGCACATTGCGGATCTGAGCGGTTATAGCAGTAGCTATATATTCAGGGCCTCACTTCTCTCTCGAAGGGACTAAGTATTATCATTCTGAAAATTCCAGAAAGAGAGAAGAGAGAGTTCCTCGAGCCACAAGAGTTCCAGCTCCTTCGACAGCACTTCGAGTATTCCTTTTCTGTTCTTGTCGTTCCGAGCAGTCCGTCTTAGAGCATTTTTCAGAGCGTTCCAGAGTTCTCTCGAACTTGCTGGTTCCTGGAAGCTAACCGTGTGGGCGGACCTAGCTTTGAGCACTGGTGTTTTTAACACCCCAGCAGGCCACTTTCATCTATCGTCTGTCATCGCTGCTGTTGCCTTTAGCAATTCGGCCGACATCTTCTTCTTAGAAGTGTCTTCGTCGTTTGCTACGTATACGAAATATTTTTTAGATTCTCGTATTCCATAATTCTCGTAGGATCTCTGGTTGTGCACCTTCCTTGAACTGTTGGATTGAAACATTGTTCTTACAATTGTTTCATTCAGTTTTCCATTGAAAAATTGTGCCCCGGTAATAACAGAGAATTCGTCTATGGCTCTCACGAGCTCAGGACCGACTCTGATGTCCAATGGCTGACTTAGAAACCCTACTTTCTGATATTTTTGTCTATCAATCTATAATGACTTACCGAACTTGGCTGGCTCTTGTGGTCAACGAAGAGAAGTATAATCTCCTTGGCAAGGCGGACGGCCTCGGAATCGAACCGCGAAAAATGTGTAGATGTGTGTTTAAAAATTGGAAGCAGTGGTCCAAATGACATGCAACGCAGCATATACAAAATCTCGTGCGTTTTGTCGGACATTTAAAAAACCCTACAATGACTTATATATGACAGGTTACATAAGACATGTAGAAATATCTAAGACCAGACCTAAAAATGACTAAAATACCCTAAAGACCAATAATCAGGACTAAAACAATAATGATCTCTCTAATTAGGCTGTTTATATTACCACATTAGATTACAAGCATAAGCATGGTTAATTCGTAACAAAAAGTTTGTTTAACTAGTTTGTCTACAAGTTTCTCGTCTTACACATGTTGGGTAGATCAACCAAGTGGTTTAGTATATGCTGCTAATACAACTAATTTTGTCATTGGACTACGTCATTGATTCAATTCTTTGATATTAATCTCCATTTTTATTGGTGATTAAAAATAGACATTATATCACTACTTAAATAGAAGTTATAATAACCGTAACAAAATTGGGTTCAATATATGAACTAAATGCTACAAAATATTCATTTTTCTGCTCAACATAATTAAGTTTAGCTAATAAATGGGGTTTGGTACAATTTGATTTCTTCTCTTATTAAACCACCAACATTGAAGCAATACTTGTCCTACAAGCCATGTGTTGATGACCACCACAAGAAAGCAATTAGGCAGTGGACATTGTCTTTATGAGTCTTTTGTCATACGTTTCGTGTCACTTCGACACCATAAGCAAAGAGCATTGACCAAACGATGAGTGCGCTCTTAAAAAACCTACAACTCCTTAATAAGTTAACATATTACATCTATGACTAAGATTGGAGTAGGGGTGAGCGTTACTCGGTGTTAGACAGAAAATCGAATTGAATCGAATCGAATTACAGTTTTGGTTCAGTTTAGAATTTTTTTTTTTCCTGATTGAAACATTATTTTTTTGTGATCGAATTGTGTACTTTTGTTGTTTTGGGCCTTCGACTTTGTTTGTAATATTTTCTTGTTTAAAGTCCATAAATTCAAATTTGGACTGACCCATTAACAAAAACGTCCATCTAAAAAGGCCCATATTTATAAACCGAAAAACCGAACCTATTATTTCGGTTCGCTTTAAATTCGGTTTTTGTTTAGTTCGGTTCGGATTCCTTTTTACTTTTTAAAATTTGGTTTATTCGATTTTTAGAAATTCGGTTCGGTTTGGACCGAATAAACCGAATGCTCACCCCTAGATTCGAGAGCTCTCGTAATATCATTTGGAAGGAAATATTTGAAATATTGTCGATGGCCGAAAAGTTATTTGGTAATACGGTGTGATCCGAATCGGAGTTGGCCCGTGAGGTACAATATTGAATTGGGCTCATATGCCTCAAAAAGAGAATTCTCATGTAATTCCTTAACCAATTTCAATTATCTACATCTCATGATTTTACCTCCTACCGATGTGGGACTAAATTAACAACACCATTGTCATATCCTCTTTTGAGGGCTCAACCGGAAACGAGATAAATCCAATATCTACCTTAGCTCTTTGTTCGTTTCCGCTAACCGAACAACCTTAGCACCCCTGCTATCTTTATTCGTTCTCATTAGCCGAGCACCCAGGAGATCCAATATATTGTCATCTCGAATCGTTCGACCACAGAAACAAATCGACACGTTTATCCATACTACCATTGTGTGCCAACCATAACGTCTTGTTTCACCTTGAGCGCGTCAAACCAATCTTTAAAGCCAATCCGTGACCGCCATTGTGTGCATATCCGTGTATATGCATGAACGTTCACCACCATCTGTCTCGAACAAATTAGAGTCAAACCAGCCCTAAACTATGGGTTCTGATACCACTTGTTAGGAATGAGGTGTGACCGAACCGGAGTTGGTCTATGAGGTACAACATTGAATAGAGTCCATAATTTTTTTTTTTTCATATAAGACCTGAACCAATTTTAATTATATACACCTCATAATTTTACTTTCGACCTGATGTGGAACTAAATTAGTAACATTATTGTTATCTCATTTGAGGACTCAGCGAAAACGAGATTCAATCCAATAAGACATACAAGAACTCCATCGAAATGGTTGGAGTGCAGCTACACTGTTTAGTGTCATAAAAGTTCTGGTATATAGACTTTTTTATAGTTTTAATCAATTAAGATGCAACGGTTGTTCGTTTGGTACCTCCAAGAAATAAAAAAAAAATAAAAATTGAGTGGCACTCCACTTTGTTTATCTTTATTTAAGGTATATCCCATCACTTTACACTATTATAATTTACCTCCCACTTTTGATGGATTTCGTCCAAAACTAACGGTCAACGCGTTTGACTGATAATTTTCGACGAAAATATCCTCCGTAATCTAAGTCCAAATCATGCCCCCCTCCTCCTCCCGCTCCGCTGCCGTATCCCCGCCCAAGCCCAAATCTAGACTAGCCTATAGTCTATATTGTCTTAGTATAGATAATAAAAAAAAAATTGTACATATTAATAACAAATTAATATATTAGTATACAAATAAATATAGATAAAAATAAATTAATTTAGAATAGCAAATTAATATATACAAATAAAATATATTAGTATAAACAAATAAATATAAAAATAGGTAATAACAAATAATATATACAATAAAAATAAATATATGCAAATTAATATATATACAAATTAATAAAAAAAGTAATTTGTATACTAATAGATTTTGTTATTATCCATATTAATTAATATACAAATTAATATAGATAATAGTAAATTATATATACGTATATTAATTCATTATTATCTATGTTAATTTGCATATTAATTAATATGGATAAGAGCAAATCTATCACTTAATATATATTTTTATCAATTTGTATTTATTAATTTGTATATATATTTATTTATATTATTTGTTATTATCTAAATTTTATATTTATTTTTATATATTAATATATTAATATAAAATTAATAAATATATATATTATTAATATATATATAAATAAACATATTAACCAATATATTTTGTTATTATCCATATTATAAATAATATCAAATTAACAAATAGATTAAACCAAACTAAAATTTTAAATCAAACCAAACTAAAAGATAAACCCAAAAAAAAACAATACCAATTTATGTCCAAAAGAAGGACGTATATCAAACATCCAAGAATTTTATGCCCTAGTAACTAGGATGTAAAATAATAAAATAATCAATTTTACTTGGTTTAGTATTAAGAAAATGTTAACCGGGGGAGAGGAAAAAAAAAATACAATTCACGCCAAAATATATTTTACGTCATATTTTAGGGCGTACTGGGACTGAATTTACAAAATATCAAAATTTTGTATCTTTTATACAATAAACAAAAATTTTGATGCTTCCTATACAATTTTTTGTTTTTATAATGCTAGTCAATGATTAGTCTAAAAATGAACGTACTGTTAGTGCCGAGGCACAATTTTCGATGGAAAATTCTGAAACTGAAACAATTGTACACACAACGTTTCAAATGCAGCACCTTAAAGAAGATGTGCAACAGAGATCCTGGAGGATTCTGAATTACGAGGATCTAAAAAGATTCTACGTAATACACAAAAAATCTAAAGAGACTTTGTGCAAGCAACTATCGGCAGTAGAGCTTCTAAAAAGAAGTTACTGTAAAAGGCAACAGCAGCGATGACTGGCGAGAATGAGATGCTGGGGTGAATGAACCACCGTTGCTCAAAGCTTTATTCGCCCCACACGAGCACGAACAGCTTCCAGGAACCAGGAAGTTCACGAAGAACTTATGGAACGCTCGTAAGTCAATATTTGAGACTTGAACGGGCTTCCTGGACTTAACAGACTCCCTCAACTCTCTTCTTGGTGCATCTTTCAATGGAGGCCAAGGGGCTCTATTTATAGAGTGGAGTTGAGACTTCACCTCTTCTCCTATCCGATGTGGGACTAAAATACCAATACTCAAAAATAGAGTTTGATATTTTAGATCATCCCACAATCAGCATAGAAGTGTGCCAGTCCACGCCTACCTCCCGAACACTTCCGTGCATGCACGAGACATCCTGGAGTCCATGTCCGAGTCCGAGTCCGCACAACAAAATTAACTTGCATCCTTGTTGGATTTAATCCTTTTTTCTTCTAGAAAAATACTTCCACATGGCACAAACTTGTGCTCCACTACACCTCATGTGCACACCTCAACACAAGCAATGCATTATATTGAGATACCATTTGGTGTAGCCGATGTGGGACTATCTTTTCTAGTCCAAAGGCAAAAACACCAACAATCCCCCACATATCTCAATATATGGGTTGAGCGTTCCCCACAGTGACTGTCCATCATGCATTAGGAGAGATGTCGCTGCGACTTGAATCTTCCCGCATAGGTTAAATAACAGCATGATACAAGAATGGACTAAGCCTTGAATTCTGCACCATAACTGCAATTCTTCTTACTCACATAATGACATCAACTGTGCTTTTGGCTGCACATTTGAAGGCCTTGTGCCAGCCTGGTTTCAGTGTATAATTTTGGGTGTCTACAAGCTTACACTCAAGAGACGGCCTGATATCTCTTTCCATACACTATAGGTGAGTTCTTTATTAAAGGGATATGGCATGAAGCCTTGCGCTTCCTTGCGGTGCTACGCCGCTATGACATGACCTGAAGTCGAGGCATTACCCCTACCTGGGAACCTCATCGTAGTGTCATACTACTGTAGCATGAGGTCTCAGCCTCTTTGTAGTGCCAATCTACTCAGCATGAAGCCTAAGGCTTCCTTGCGGTGTTACGCCGCAACGACATGGCTTGCAATGCCAAGGCTTTACCCCTACCTGGGTACCTCATCGTGGTGTCGTGCCACTGTAACATGGGGCCATCATCACCTTTGTAGTGCTGTCTACAACTCTTTAATTACGTCATACAGCATTAGGCTACCTGCCTATTTGCGGTGCTACGCCGATATGACTTGGCTTGCAAAGCCGAGGCATTACCCCTAACTGGAAACCTCATGGTGGAGTCACCCCACTGTAGCATGGAGTTTCACTCCTTGTAGTGATGCTCTACCGTGCTTCCTGTAAAGCACACCAGGCATTCACTCTGCCTGAGAACTCATTAAGGCGTTTAAGCCAACCTTCTACAGGATCTGTTTTTTTCGCAGAAAATTCATAGTAGACAACAGTGGTTATGGGTCTGTATCCCTTCCACGTTCCAGAGAACAAGTACCCACTGTTACCTGATAGTTTCCCAGTCAGTGATCCTCCTTTGAACCAAAAGTTAGATGCCTAGTAGATTCTCTTTGAACTAATAGCATAAAACTTTATGGTAGGATTACAAAGACACACTATCAGAATACCTTCAAGCCCATTTTACAAGCTGTGTCATCGACCAACTAGCGCTTGAGGCCCTTTGTGAACGGACCTGCCAGGTTCTCCTGACTCTGAGCATCAATCACTGCAATAACACCTCTCTTGATAAGATCGTGTATTGCTCTGTGCTTCAACCGCACCGTTCTCTTCTTTCCGTTGAAGAGTTTATTTGATGCCACTGCTGCTGTCGCCTGGTTGTCACAGTATATCGGTATTGCCGGTATCTGAGCCCCAACCACCGGAAGATCATACAGGAGCTCCCGAAGCCACTCTGCTTCATCTGCAGCAGCATCCAATGCAAAGAATTCAGATTCCATGGAGGAGCGAGATAACATAGTCTGCTTCTTCGACTTCCATGATATAGCAGCTCCGTCCATGGCGAATACGAATCCACCTGTGGAATACTCGCTCTACATATCTGAACACTAGCTAGCATCACTGAAGCATTCCACTACTGACGGATCTTCGCTGTAGAAAAGTGCATATGTCTGAGTTTTCTTGAGATATCTCATAACACGCTTCACAGCTTTCCAGTGCTCAACGCCTGGATTGCTAGTGAACCGACTCTGCATTCCCACTGCGAAAGCTATGTCAGGCCTTGTGGCAGTAGTAGCGTACATCAAGCTTCCGATGACGCTAGCATACTCCAACTGCCTGACGCTTTCCCTCGAATTTGGCTCCAGCTTCTGATCGCTCCGGTACGGTGTATCAATAAAAGGAAGATCTTGATACCCGTAGCGAGTGAGCATCTTCTCAATATAATGAGATTGTGACAGCGCTATTCCAGTGCCTGTCCGGATGATCTTGAGCCCCAAGATTACGTCGGCATCCCCCAAGTCCTTCATACTGAACTTGGTCGAGAGGAATTTCTATGTCGCTGTGACGCAGCTTAAATCCGTACCTAGGATTAGCATGTCGTCCACGTAAAGACATACAATTACTCCTCTTCCGTCAGCAAACTTCGTATAGACACACTTGTCTGTTTCACTGACCCTGTAGCCATTTGACCTTATCACCTTGTCAAACTTCTCATGCCACATTTTGGGAGCTTGTTTCAAACCATACAGAGACTTCATCAACTTGCAGACTTTGTCTTCCAGACCTCTGACGACAAAACCTTCTGGTTGTTGTATGTAGATCTCTTCGGTCAGCTCGCTATTAAGGAATGTCGTTTTCACATCCATCTGATGTATCACCAGCTTGTGTATTGCTGCTAGAGTAATTAACAATCTGATGGTTGTCATCCGAGCTACTGGAGCATAAGTGTCAAAGTAGTCGATCCCCTGCTTCTGAGCAAACCCCTTGGCCACTAGTCTGGCCTTGAACTTGTCAATGGTTCCATCTGCTTTCATCTTCTTCTTGAAGATCCATTTGTATCCGATGGGTCTTGCTCCTTCTGGCAGGTCAACCAATACCCATGTGTTGTTGGAGGTGATCGAGTCAATCTCGTTGTCTATCGCCTCCTTCCAGAATACAGCATCTCTGGTCTTCATCGCCTCATCATAGGTAAGCGGATCTGCTTCCATATGATAGGTGACGAAGTCATCTCCGAAGTCTTTCGGCCTCCTCGTTCGCTTAGTTGACGGCTCAGCGAGTTCTGGTTCAGCTGGTGTCTCCTTGACGACAGCTTCATCTTGGACTACTGGTTCATTAAAGACTTCTGTCTGCTTTGTACCATCATCATTCTCCGGAAGATCCGCGAGAACAATATTCTTGTGTTTTGCAAACTTGTCTTCAAAGTATTCAGCATCGCGAGATTCGATGATATGGTTTGACTCGACATCAAGGAATCTCCGAGCATCACTCTTCTTGGCATACCCCAAGAAGATCGCCTTCGTAGTCCTTGTCCCCAGCTTCTGAATCTTCAGATCCGGGAGCTTCACATAAGCCAGACACCCCCACACTCGAATGACATTCAAGTTAGGTCTGACTTTGAACCAGAGTTCATGAGAAGTTGTGTTGGAAGTTGCATATGGCACTCTGTTCAGCATGAACGTTGCCGTTAGTGCAGCTTCTCTCCAGTAACACTTTGGAAGACCCGCAGTCAACAGCATGGAGTTCATCATCTCTGTCAACGTTCTGTTCTTCCTTTCTGCTACTCTATTGGATTGAGGAGAGTACGGAGCCGTTGTCTCATTGATGATTCCATGTTCTTTGCAGAATGATAAGAATTCATGAGACCGATACTCCTCGCCTCGATCACTCCTTAACCTCTTGAGTTGTTGTCCAGTTTGTCGCTCAGCCTCGGCCCTGAACTCCTTGAACTTCTCGAATGCTTCGTCTTTAGACTTGAGCAAGTAGACGAAAGCATACATTGAGAAGTCATCGATGAACGTAATAAAATACTTCATCCCGGCCTTTGTAGAGAATTGTTTGAAGTCACAAATATCTGAGTGAACCAGCTCCAGAAGATCTGTGCTTCGATGGACCATGTGAAAGGGTTTCCTTGTGATCTTCGTCTGAGCACATACTTCGCATTTCTCTACCTTACCCCCACACTTGGAGATAAGTCCTAGACTAGACATTCTGTTAATCCTTTTACAATGAACATGTCATAGCCTATTATGCCACAACTCAAGAGAATAGCATTTATATTATCATGCTGGGTTACAACAAGCTGAATCTTGTACATTCCTTCAGTTTGGAAAGCTTTCCCGAAGAATGTACCCTTCTTGGATATCACCAACTGGCCAGCATTGATGTCCATCCTCAAGCCTGCGTTGTAGAGCAAACTTCCAGAGATCTGGTTCTTAGCAATTACTGGAACATGCTTCACACCTTAAAGCGTCAGAGTGTTCTCCGATGTGAGTTTCAGCTCCACCGTTCTGATCCCCAGTACTTCAGCTTGTGCCTGGTTTGCCATTATGACCTTCTCTGAAGTTGGCTCATAAGAGACGAACCAGTCTTTGTCTGAACAGACATGGCAGGTCGCACCAGTGTCTATCCACCAGTCCAAGTCAGCCCCCACAGTTGCAACCTGTGCTATCATGGCAACTAGATTAGTAATCATAGAAACCTTACTAGGCTCACCTTGTTCTTTGGGCTTGGACTTGCATTCGGATTTGTAGTGGCCCTTCTTGCCACAATTGAAGCAAGTCACATGGGACTTGGACTTCTGCTGCTTGAAAGCAGGACCCTTCACTTTCAGATTCGTGAAGTCCTTCTTTTTGCGATGAGAAGCAGCCTGCTTCCCCTGGTACTCTCTGGTTTGGACCAGATTTGCCTTCGCCAGTTGTTTGGACAGAGTATCCATCTTCTGTTGAGAGCGCATCTCGTCCTCAACATGGATCTCTTGCAAGAAATCTTCCAAGCTAATTTTCATCTTCTTTCGATGCATCCTTGCATAGAAGTTGCTCCATTCTGTAGAAAGTTTCACGACGATCCCTCCAACGACAAACTTGTCGACGAGGGGCATGTTCTCGTCTTCTAGTTTCTGACGCAACTTCAGAAACTCCTTCACTTGGGGCAGCATCGCCTTCTCGTCTTCGAAGGTCCACTTGTGGTATTTTTCTACCATGAAGATCTTGGACCGGTTCTCGTCATCTTCATAGAGCTTTCCCAAGGAGTCCCATATCTCTTTGGCAGATGTCTTCTTGGAGTAGGACTCTGCCAGAGAGTCTTCCATGGAATTGAGTATCAGTAGTTTGCATATACTGTTTTCTCTCTTCCACTTCGCTTGCTTGGTCGTAGCAGCGGCCATAGCCGCAGCAGATCCAGTGGTTGGAACGATCGGTTCTTCTTCTGACAGCACGTGATCAACATTCACGAGTTGAAGATTTAAAGTGACCTTTCGTCTCCATATCTGGAAGTGTTCGCCATCGAATTTCTCCAACTTGTTAAAGCCGGTATCGATGAGCGAAGCACGAGAATTATCCATCTTCTCAATAAAGCTTTGAGATTGTTAGTGCCGAGGCACAATTTTCGATGGAAAATTCTGAAACTGAAACAATTGTACACACAACGTTTCAAATGCAGCACCTTAAAGAAGATGTGCAACAGAGATCCTGGAGGATTCTGAATTACGAGGATCTAAAAAGATTCTACGTAATACACAAAAAATCTAAAGAGACTTTGTGCAAGCAACTATCGGCAGTAGAGCTTCTAAAAAGAAGTTACTGTAAAAGGCAACAACAGCGATGACAGGCGAGAATGAGATGCTGGGGTGAATGAACCACCGTTGCTCAAAGCTTTATTCGCCCCACACGAGCACGAACAGCTTCCAGGAACCAGCAAGTTCACGAAGAACTTCTGGAACGTTCGTAAGTCAATATTTGAGACTTGAACGGGCTTCCTGGACTTAACAGACTCCCTCAACTCTCTTCTTGGTGCATCTTTCAAAGGAGGCCAAGGGGCTATATTTATAGAGTGGAGTTGATACTTCACCTCTTCTCCTATCCGATGTGGGACTAAAATACCAATACTCAAAAATAGAGTTTGATATTTTAGATCATCCCACAATCAGCATAGAAGTGTGCCAGTCCACGCCTACCCCCCGAACACTCCCGTGCATGCACGAGACATCCTGGAGTTCGTGTCCGAGTCCAAGTCCGCACAACAAAATTAACTTGCATCCTTGTTGGATTTAATCCTTTTTCCTTCTAGAAAAATACTTCCACATGGCACAAACTTGTGCCCCACTACACCTCATGTGCACACCTCAACACAAACAATGCATTATATTGAAATACCATTTGGTGTAGCCGATGTGGGACTATTTTTTCTAGTCCAAAGGCAAAAACACCAACACGAACGAACAAATAAATATCTCAAACTATAATCCAAACTATCCTACTGCTGCCCATGATCTTGTACCGATAGACCATGGGTAGAATTAGTTAAGAAGAAGAATAAGGAAAAAAAAGCCGAAGGCAAAATTCGGAATGACAAAGTACGAATATAAATCGACAGAGTAAAAAAGACAATACGCTGTGTTTGATTGAGTTTTTTTTTCATGAAAAATATTTCTATCACAGATATTCCACCAGTTGTAGTGTTTGATAGCGTATATTTTTCATGGAATTATTTTCAAAAAATCTATCATTTTTTATATTTTCCTTCAAAATGGTGGAAATAAAACTTGCTACAGTGACAATCAAACACTCAAATTAAATCCATAAAAAAAATTCATAAAGTTTTTTTCTAGTAAAATAATTTCGTGGAATCAATTTATTTTCCATCTTGTAATCAAATGCACCCGTTAAAATATTCGGTCAAATATTTGTCACATGAAAATATTGAAGTTAGATACTTCACATGTTTAAATACATTCTCAAATTTGATTAATTAAACAAGTTGTGACAATATTTTTTGTGCCATGCCAAATTTGTCTATATTTTAATAGCACACAAATATTATATGTTTCTGAACGATACGAAATAATTTGCCTATAATAAGAGTTTTATTCGACTGATTGCAAACAATGGTGGCCCGGAACAGGTTAACAAAAAAAATGTTATAAATAAGAAACCTCCAATACTCGTGATAGCTACCCTATCTAAACCACGGCCTAATGCTGGCCGTCCGATCAGCAGCCCACAAATCATCGGACGCATTTCATATATGCAACTGTTGGTTGGCACGCGTTGACCAGAGGGTGCTGGACGTCACGTGACTGCAAGGGAGTTTGTGGACCTTTATAAGGACAGAAATGTTCCCAAATCATTTCTCAGAATGGCCTCTATACTTATGGATGAGGGATTAGGGGTGGGCATTCGGTTTATTCGGTTTAAACCGAACCGAATAACCCAAAATTGAATTGGACCGAAATCGAATAAGCAAAATCGAAACCGAACCGAATTGGCCCGAAATCGAATCAAACCGAACCGAATTAAATCGATTTGGTTTTCGGTTTATTCGGTTTATTCATATTTTTTGATTTTTTTGAGCTTTTTTTGTTAATATATATATAGTAACTAAATATACATAGACATATTTATTATATACCTATATATATTTAGTATATACCTATATATATATTAATACTTATATATATAGTACACACACACACACACACGCACATATATATTAATTAATTAAATTTTCTTATTCGGTTTTCGGTTTTGGACCGAAACCGAAACCCAAAACCGAAACCGAATAAGAAAATTTAGTATTTTCAAAACCGAAACCGAACCGAATTTTTTTAAAACCGAACCGAACCTCTTATTCGGTTCGGTTTTCGGTCCAAAACCGAATAATGCTCAAAGGACCCTTTTTTTTCCTTTAAAAACTTAAAACTAATAGATCACAAATAGAAGGAAAAAAAATGCTACTGTACTCAAGTTTCTGTTTACATGAGTAGAGGTGAGCATTATTCGGTTTTGGAACGAAAAACGAACCGAATAATGAATTCAGTTTGATTTTAAAAAAAATCGGTTCAGTTTCGGTTTTGAAAATACTAAATTTTCTTATTCGGTTTCGGTTTTGGGATTCGATTTCGGTCCAAAACCGAAAATCGAATAAAAAAATTTAGTTTATATATATATATATATATATATATATATATATATATTCATCATGCCCAGAGCTACTCCCCCCGTTTCCCTCACCCATGGATCTCCTTCTCCGGCCAACGTCGGATGACCTAACCCCCCCTCACCCTTTTCCCCCTCCTCCCCATCCTCCCCGATGTTTCCTCGTCTCCCCCCTTCATCGCCCGAACCTCCCCTTTCGGACGTCCTTGGAGTTCGTCTTCTCCAGAAACCCCACCCCGCCTCTCCATCCAGAGCTCGGATCCCTCACTCCTTATCCCGCAGTCGCCGGAGTTCCCGGCCTCCTCGCGCGCCACGGCGCCCCCCTCACCTCAGCATCCGGCGGCGGCCCCCTCGCTCCTCCCTCCCCTTTATTCTCGGGTCTCCCCCCACCCGGCATCTGCCCTCGTGGACGGTTGACCTACTCGTCGAAGCCGCGCGCCCTCCCCCGGCCGCCCTAGCTCCTCGCCGCCGGGCGATCTCCCCCGTCGCCTCCCTCGCCATCCCTGCGGTGGCTCTCACCCCGGCGCGGGCGACGGCATCCGCCCCCGCTCTCTCGACGCTTTACTCCCCCCGGTCCGAGCTGCCACCCCGTCGCCCGTCGGCGGTCGGCAGATGCCCCCAAAGCGGGCCCCTTCCTCAGTTTCGTCTTCCCAGGCGCCCTCCTCCCCTCCTTTCTCTTTCCCTTCTCTGCCCACCCCTCACCCCCGCCCCTCCCTGACCTGGTCGAGCGATCAGCTCGCCATGGTCGGCAGGCCCCCCACCACGTCAGCCGAGTCGCTCCGGCGGGCCCCCTCCAAGTTTCTCCCGCCTCGTCCGGGGATGTCGTGCCTTACTGGTGGCCACTTTCGCCACCCCCAGGGGTCGGCCGGCCTGCTTTGGCCCCCCCTTCGCCGGCAGCCAGTCCCCACCGCCTTTTCCCGGCCTCTCGCCCTCGGCGGTCCCGGCCTATGCTCCCCCCTCGGTGGGGTGCGTGGAGCCGAGTCACGCGCCTCGCCTCGTGTCGGATCCCGTACCCGTCGGCTCTCCCGAGGGACTGGCGCCTCGTTTGGCGTGTCCCGCTCCCGTCAGATCTTTCGAGGGTTTTACGTCTCGATCCGCAAGCGTTGACTTTTCAAGAGCTCTGCTTTACGCCAGCTCTCCTCCCCCTCCGCTTTACGCTTGCACAGATTCCCTGCCTTTTACGCCTACGCAGTCTCCCCCTGGACTTTACGCGGTACTGCCCACTGTTGGGCCTTCCTTTGCACCTATTGGGCCTGCGGGCCCGGGTTTGGCCAGATCCCCTTCCCCTCGGGTGTTACCGCGGTTTTACGCTGATCCCCTTACCCCGGGTCCCTCCGCTCCCCGCTTCTCGTATCCGCCCCCCTTTTGCGCTCCCCGCGTATGTTCCATAGGTCCCCCTTGATGGGTATGGTCGCTGATCCCCAGGTTGTCGCCTGCGCGGACCCCCCTCTCCTACAGGCTGTAGCCTGCTCAGGTCCCATCTTGGCGCCAGCCTCTATTTCCCAGGCTAACGCCTGTGTGGACCTCTTCGCCTCTATGGCGTCTTCCTGCAAGGTATCTCTGTCCATCCGGGCGGCCCACCAACCTCCCCAGGCCATGGCCTCCTCTCCCCCCGCTTTGGTGCCTTTCCTGCCACTCGGCTCCCCCTCCTACCCCGTTCCTAGTATTGGTCTTACAGCCTCTGTGCCTCCCACGGCTTCTCAGCCCCCTTCTTCCCAGGATCCACTCGGCGTAACCTCCCCTCCGGATAGTTCGTCTGCCCCCCCTCCCCGTGCGTCCTACGCAGAGGCACTCCGCCCTGACCGGGGCCGGCGATGTCCTTTGCCGACGGCGGAGATCCAACTCCCTAACGTTGAGATCCCTCCTCCCGTCGACGGCGATCCCATCCGGGTTCCTTTCGCCGCGTCAGAAATCTCGTACCTATCCTCCTCCTTCTCCAAAACGTTTGTGCTCAAATTCGGATCCGGTTGCCCAAAGATCTCAGTCGCCTCGGAGACCGTTGCCAAGTGGGGACTATCCGTAGACCACCGTGTCGCTCCGTTTGCCCCTAAGCATATGCTCCTATACCTCTCATCCGACGGGGACTTCGCCATTGTCCGAGCCAAAAGCACGACCAGAATGGGCACTCAGATTGTCAAGGTGGTCAGATGGTCCCCAGAGTTCAACCCGAAAATCGATTCAACAATCATTTCGACATGGATCACCCTACCCAACCTCTCCCTCGTCTGCTTCCCCGCAGCCGCTCTCAAACGAATCTCCAACTCTTTCGGGACTCTGGTTGCCATCGGTGAAGAAACTCGCAACATGTCCAAGTACAATTACGCAAAGATTTGCGTCGAACTAGACCTTGTGAACGACCCTCCCAAAAGAATCGAGATCGAGCTCGACGAACAAACCCACAACCAACAGCTGCTCTACGACAACAACATAATCTTCTGTAAACACTGCCAAATGAGTGGACATCTAATACAGCAATGCTTCCGTGCTCACCCCGAACTAAAGAAGACCACCACGCGCCCTCCTCGCGCGACAACAGCTCCAAGAAACCAGGCCACGCCTGCCACGACCGCCACGACCAGCTCCGCCATTATCTTACACAATTCCAATCCAGACCCCCTCCCCAAAATCTACGACCCAAATCGCCCACACCCTCTTCCGACCGCCGCGATCTCCTCCGCTATCGTCCCTTTCACCCTCTCTAACCTCCCCCTTCTCAATCCATTCGAACCCCTGTCAGGCATTACTTTCGATGCAGATCACAATGACGCCAACGAACTCAACTCCAGCATCCTCGAGCAAAAAGATGGCCCCATAATCAGCGGTCTCACTCACCTCCCAGACGATGACACAGCCCCAGATACCCATCTACCCAACCCAACTGACTCCACCATCACACTCCCCCTCAGGATACACCACCCCAAGGTCTCGTCGACGAACAGCTAGGAGCAAGATGAGACATCCGTAACCCCTCAACCTGACCTCTCGGCTGATCCGGAGGCCACTCGATCACCTAATCCTCACCCTCTGGACGCTCAAACCAAGTTTAGCCAAGCCTTAACAGGCAGATTTTGGCAAGCCAAGGAAGCAGGTTTTTTGGATCGCGGCAATCCCCTATGCACCCTGGAAGAACAAGACACCGACCCAACCCTCACCTCTGCTGACGCCGAGGGAAGCAGTTACCCGAGTCGGACTAACAAAATAATCGGAAGCAACGAATCCACCAACACTCTCAACAAAAAAACCTCCTCCAAAAAGAACAAAAATAACCAAAAACAGACGTCGGGAAGGACCACAAGGTCCGCCACGAAGCACGGTGACCCCCAACCCATCACCTCATCATATGCTTAACATCATCTCCTGGAATTTGAGGGGCCTCGGCAACAAACCAACGATGAACAGAATCCTCCTGGAATTTGAGGGGCCTCGGCAACAAACCAACGATGAACAGAATCCACCTGGAATTTGAGAGGCCGGCGGCAATGACATCTGGATTTTACTAGCTCACGACTTCAAATTTGGTCTCATCCAAGACTCGCCCCAGGCCCTCACATGCTGGATAGAGCACCCGGCCCTCAAGTCTCGCTCCGTCCTCTCCGCAGTCTATGGTAGCTGCGACATCCCTGAGCACAGACAGCTCTGGGCAGACCTGCTGGCGGTCCACCCCAGGGCCTCCCGTGGCTTTGCATTGGAGACTTCAACACGGTGTCTAACAGAGAGGAAAAGTCCGGAGGGCGCCCTACCCCACAACCGACGATGGACGATTTCAACAACTTTACCTTTCTCGGGAACCTCACCACCATCCCCTTCCACGTCAGCGAGTTCACCTGGTACAACATGCAGGAGGGCTATCGACGACAGTACTCCCGCTTAGATCGTGCGATGTCCAACGACGGTTGGTCCGACATGGGCCTGATCACCAACCTATCACACCTGAACTCCACCGAATCGGACCACTCCCCCTCCTAGTCCAGATCAGCAATAATCACATCAACAATAAGAAAGCTTTCCGCTTCCTCGACTTTTGGCGACATCACCCCCAATTCTAGCACATCGTCGCTCAGGCCCGGAACTCCGTATCGATTCCTAACCCTATGGGCCGGATGGCGGCTAAACTCTCAGCCACCCGCAAGGCCCTTTCGGCTTGGAGCAAAGAGGCGTACGGAGACATCTTCCAGGCTATCAGAGAGGCGGAGGACGACGCCACCCGTGCGGAGATCACCTTCACCAGATCCAGATCTTCGGAGGGCCGCGCCTCTCTCAACCTCGCCAGAGCTCTTCTCAAATCCAGGCTGAAAGTGGAGACCGAGTTTTGGAAGCAAAAAACCAGAGTGACATAGGACACCGACGGAGATCGGAACACCAGATTCTTTCACGCCTGCGTAAAAGGCCGCAGAAACAAATTAAAACTTTACCGGATCCTTGACGACCACGGTAACCTGGTGGACGACCAGGTCGACATTCAGGCTGCGGCTGTGAACTACTACTCCAACCTCTTCACCAAAGAGCACGTTGTTATGCGTCGTTACTGTCCGTTGTCACTTCTATCATTAGCGACACGACAACGATACCCTGATAGCCACCACCTCTGAGGAGGAGGTTAAAGCTGCGGTCTGGTCCATTAATGAGTACAGCGCCCCGGGGCCGGACGATTTTAACGGGGTTTTTTTCAGAACTTGCTGGGATATCATTAAAACAGACTTAATCGAAGCTACCACTGCATTTCTCCAAGGGGCTAGATATCCCAACTCTGTTTCCTGTGCCAACATCATCTTCATCCCCAAAAAAGACAACCCGGAAACCTTCAGAGACTTTCGGCCGATCAGCCTCTGCACCTTCACCAACAAAATCATATCCAAGATCGTCGCCAATCGTATGTCTGATCTTCTTCCCAAGATCATTTCTGAAGAGCAGAGCAATTTCGTCAAAGGACGCAACATATCGGACAACATCCTCCTTGCTCAAGAGATAATAACGTGCATGAAGTTCCCGTCGAGGGGGGGTAACGTGGCCATCAAACTTGACATGGAGAAGGCGTACGACCGGTTAGACTGGCAATTCATGATCTGGGTTTTCAGGGCTTTCGGTTTCTCCGAGCCATGGATAGACATCGTTTTCAGATCGATCAACAATGCGTGGTTCTCCACTGTCATTAACGGTCAGGCTACAATTTTTTTTTGCTCTACCTGCGGGGTTAGACAGGGGGACCCGCTCTCTTCCACCATTTTTATTATCGCGGCCGAAGCCCTAAGCAGAAGCCTTAACAGTATGCCCAACATGCCTGGCTTCAATCATTTCCATACCACCACCGGCTGCCCTCTCATCACTCACCTGGCTTATGCTGACGATATTCTCATCTTCTCCTCTGGAGACATCGGATCGATCGATGTCGTCCTGCGCACTATCACCAAATACACCGCCTGCTCCGGTCAGCGGGTCAACAACAACAAGAGTGTCATCTATACCCATCACAAAGCTGACATAACCTGCTCCACTTTGCTCGCCAACATGACCTCCTTCCGTACAGCATACCCTCCCTTCCTCTATCTCGGATGCCCGCTGGTGTACGGCAAGGCCAACTCGGGAATATACGAGCACCTCATAGAAAAGATCTGCAAACTCATCGCGGGATGGCACAACGCTATCCTATCCTCGGAGAGGAAAACGGTCCTCATCAATCACGTCTTATCGTCCATCCCGATGTACACCCTTCTTGTCTGCTCCCCCCTAAGAAGGTGCTCCACTCCCTCGAATCCCTTTTCGCTAAGTTCATCTGGGGGCATCATGACGACAAGGACAAGCATCACTGGACCAGATGGGAAACAATGGCCAAACCCACTGAAGAAGGTGGCTTGGGCTTCAGCAGATTAGCCGATACAGTGCACGCCTGTTCCATTAAGTTGTGGTGGAAGCTTCGCACCGAGACCTCTTTATGGACTAAGTTCATGAGAGCGCGATACTCTAGATTCTCTCATATATCGGAGGCGTGCGCCAATAACAGATCATCGGCTTCGTGGCGTCGCATTCTTCAGGGCCGCGTCACTGCCGAACCTCTCATCCGTCTCCAGTTGGGTGACGGTCGATCTCTGGCACGCCTGGAGCGATGGATCGGAATAGACACCATACATCCCAACGTTCTTACTCCCCCGAATGTGCTATTAGAGATCTCTGGAAGGGCAGTTCCGGATGGAATTGGAGGAAGGTTAGTGACTGGCTTGGCCAGCCAGCTGCGACCCGCCTTCTCGCTGCCAATCTGCGGATCACAGACGCGAACGACACTTGGAGTTGGGCCCCCAACCCACATGGGATATTCACTTTGGCGTCCGCCAGGCTTGTGGCCAGAGGCAGCGGGGCCCAGAATCAGGTCTTCGCCAGCTATTGGCAGGCTTGCATTCCCCTCAAATGGTCTATTCTCATCTGGCGTGCCCTCCGAAGGAAGATTTCGACAGACGATATCATCAGATCCATGGGATTCAGCCTTGCCTCGAGATGCCACTGCTACGAGGAGCATTCGTCGGAATCTGTCGAGCACATTTTTCTTTCGGAGGAGTTAGCCGCCGGACTTTGGTTCGAGCTCAACAATAGACTCACTATGGTTCAGCCAACAGGGGGCCTCTACGATCTCCTGGCCTCCTGGAGCCGTACCCTCAGCCATCAGATCGTTGCTGCCGCCAGTTTTTGGGCTCTTTGGAAGAACAGAAACAAATTCAGATACGAAGGCCGACAAATCCCCCTTCCTCAGTTGCAAAAAGAGGTCATCAGACAATGCTACAAAGTTCGGAGATGTCGCCCCCACGTCCCCCTCTCGTTCTGGGAGGCTCTGGCTTAAGTCACCTTCCCTTTTTTTGCTCGCGTGCTTCACGCTTTTCGCTTTCTGTCCTTTCGTCGCGCTAGCGCGCTTTCTTGTATAGGCTTCGGCATTTTGCGTCTATTTTCAATAAAGATCGGGTTTCTCTAATATATATATATATATATACATGTGTGTGTGCGTGTGTGTGTGTGTTAATTATAGGTATATATTAAATATATATAGATATATGTTATAGGTATATATTGAATATATCTAGCTATATTTAGTTATTGTATATATTAACAAAAAAAATACAAAAAAACCCAAAAACTGAATAAACCGAAAATCGAACCGATTTAATTCGGTTCGGTTCGGTTCGGTTCGGTTATTGACCAATTCGGTTCGGTTTCGGTTTTGTTTATTCGGTTTCGGTCCAATTCGGTTTTTGCTTATTTGGTTCGGTTGGAACCGAATAAACCGAATGCTCACCCCTATACATGAGGGCAGCTTTAACCACATGCATTGCACATGTTGGCCTCATTTGGTTTAGCTTGAAAAAAAGTTATTATTTTTCTATATTTGGATACAAAGAAAAATGTAGTAAAAAAATAATTTTCAAAAGAAAAAAAAATAGTTTTCTAAGGATTTACTTTCCTCCTTTAAGGATTCACTTCATCTCTCAATTTCTTCGACTTTTAAAGAAAATTGATTAAATTTGTCATTTTTCAAAGAAAAGAAAAGAACAAAGAATCGATTTATTTTCCTTCCAACAAATCAAATGAGGCCATAGGGTTAAGTAAGTGTGCACAATTTCATATGAATGAATGGATTAATTTGCAAAGTTTCATTGTGTACTTGAATGTATTTACTAAGTTGTGGGATTATATACGAGGAGGATAGACTGCAGGGTACCACTTGATAAATGTAAGAGAGAAAGTAATATTGGAGAATTATGGCGTGTTCATTATGTTGAATTAACTTGAATATATACAATGCAATCAATCTAAAATGGGTAACTAACCAATCTTTAGTGGGTAATTAATCTCATACAATAATGTCTCCAGAATAGGTAACTACCAATATATAGTAGCTAATTAATTTTCTACAAATCTAGGCAAAATTTTAAATCAGGATCATATTGATTCCAATGTAATAAATTCCTAGATATTGACATTTATGGTCAAATATCTTTATCATGCCCCTGCAAGATGGATCAAGTAAGGTATCAATCTTGTTCGCCAATTGTTGGAAGCGAGAGCAGAAAAGAGGTTTGGTGAGTGCATCAGCTAGCTGGTCAGCAGAGAAAACATGAGCAACTCGAAGAGAACCTCCTTGAACTTGTTCCCGAATGAAGTGATAGTCAAGAGCAACATGTTTCATGCGAGAATGGAATACCAGATTTGAGTACCAATTTGTTGCACCAATGTTGTCACAGTAGATAACTGGTTCTTGAGGTAGAAAAACATAAACCTCGTTGAGTAGAGAACAAATCCAATAAATTTCTGCAACTGTGGTGGCCACAACTCGGTACTCGATCTCGGTGGAAGAGCGAGCCACGGTCATTTTTTTTTTGAACTCTATGATATTGGATTGCAAACAACGTAGATGATATATCCACTTGTTGAGGTGAAATCATCTTTGTTTCCAGCCCAATCGATATCTGAAAATGTATGTAGTAACATCGGTGAGTTGTAGTAGTTAACAACACAATCAGCAATAGTACCACAAAGCTACCGTAGTAGATGCTTTATTGTATTCTAATGATCAGTCCTGGGGCAGTGCATGAATTTTGATAACTTGTTGACAGTGTAAACAATGTCTGGACGCGTGAGTGATAAGTATTGGAGACAACCAACAATGGCTCTATATTCAATTGGATCAGAAAGAGATGATCCAGAATGAAGAGTGAGTGTTAGAGTAGTGTCAAGTGGCATAGACACGGGTTTGGCATCGTTCATGTGAGTGCGAGTAAGGAGATCATGGATAAATCGTCGTTGAGAAAGAAAGATGCCCTACGGATGTGGAATAACTTCAACTTTAAGGAAATATGAAAGGGGCCAAGATCCTTGAGGAAGAATCTATTGGAAAGAAGATGAATAAATTTTCGTACTGTTATATCGTTGTTTTCTGTGATAATGATGTCATTGACGTAGACCATGAGATATATCATAATGCCATAAGCATTACAGACAAATAGTGATGTATCGACATGAGAGTTAGTGAAGCCAAAATTGATGAGGAACTGACGTAGCTTATGGTACCATGCACGAGGGGTTTGTTTGAGATCGTATATTGCCCTATGTAGTTTGAAGACATGATGAAGATGGTCTTTGTCAATGAATCCTTGTGGTTGTGCCATAAAATATCCTCTGAGAGAGAGCCTTGGAGAAATGCATTATTGACATCAAGTTGGTGCAGTGACCAACCACGAGTGACGACAATAGAGAGACTAAGTCGTACTGTTGTGGGTTTGACCACATGACTGAAGGTGTCATGGTAGTCAACACCTGATCGTTGGTGGAACCTTTTAGCAACTAAACGTGCTTTATACCTGTTAACAAAACCATCAAATATATGTTTAGTCCGAAAAATCCACTTGCAGCCAATGATATTTTGGACCACTTGAGAGGGAACAAGGGTCCATGTCCCATTCCGAACAAGAGCATCAAACTCCTCAGACATTGCTTGACGTCATTTTGGATCTTTGATAGCCTGTGTTACTGTAGAGGGTTCTAGGTCAGATTTGGTGGAAAGTTGGGCATTGAGACTGAGTTTTTGGATTGGTTTGTGGATATTATTTTTGGTTTGAGTAACAATACACTGATGTGGATATGGAATAGATATCGGTTCTGGGGATTGTGGTGATTGGGGTATGGGTGAGTTGGATTCAGATGGTGGATTTTGGGAGGGGTACGTTGAAGGTGGATTCGCGGAGCTGAGTCTCGAGTTTAGTGTAAGAATGATACTTTTGGATGGAATAATAAATATGGTGGGTATGGTTGTGGAGTCTTGATTGGATTTGATTGAGGAGTGGATACTAGATTGACAGATGGTGTGATGGTGACCTGAGACAATAACTCGGAAGAGATCCAGACATGGGACGTAGAAGAGGAAGGACGTGGAAGGTTGAGTTGCTTGGTTTTAAAAGGCATAATCGACTCGACGAATTTAACATGACGAGATGTGTAGAGACATGAGGTAACTGGATCAAGACAGAGATAAACACTCTGGGTGGAGGAATAACCAAGAAAGACACAAGGGGTGGAATGGGGAGATAGTTTGTCAACGAATATGGATGCAACCAAGGATAGATAGACACCCTTTGTAGTTTAGAGTAGTTGGGAGATGTGTCAAAGAGTTTTACATATGGTGATAGAAGTTGAAGTGTTGGAGTAGGTAGACAGTTAATGAGATAAATATTAGTGGAGAATGCATATGACCAATATGACAAGGGCATGAATGCATGCGAGAGGAGTGATAAGCATGTTTCTACAATATGACAATAACGATGTTCATAATGCCCATTATGTTTAGGAGTGTGTGGGGGTGAGGTTAAGTGAGATATTCCATTAGAACTGAGATATGAAGAAAGTGCTTGTTATTTTCTCTCATTGTCAGAATGGAGCGTGATAATTTTTTTGTTGAAGTAGTTTTCTACGAGTGATTTGAAGCAGATAAAAATGTCATAGACATCAGATTTTATTTTAAGTGTATAGAACCATATGTATTTTGTAAAATGATCGACAAAAATAACATAATATTTGAAATTATCACTCGAATATATGGGAGAGGTCCACACATCAGAAAATATTATTTCTAGCAGAGAAGTTAAAACAAGAGTAGAAACAGAGGAAGGTAACTTATGACTTCTATTGCATTGACATGCATTGCAATTGAAATTCAAAAGATGACGAACTTGAGACTTCTAATTGAAAGTTAGGCATAATATGTCTAAGAATTGTCGGCGACAGATGACCTAAGCGATGATGCCACTCGGACGAAGTGGTCTTAATACTGGAGAAAGTTACCAATGGTGAAGACTTGACTGAACTAGTTGGCCATGTATACACACATCCTTAGTCTATCCTTGCAAAAGTGTTGCCCCCATGCGAATATCCTTCACACGAAATAAAGAGGGTAAGAATTCGACGGATGGATTGTTAGATTTGCAAAATGAGAAATAGAAATAAGATTTTTACGCATGGTAGGAACACAAAACAAGTTATGAAGTGAGAAAGCATGTGAAGAAGTATGTAAAGATGTAGAACCAGTATGCAAAATAGGAAGTCCCATGCCATTGCCAATCACAACGTCGTTATTCCCTGAATAAGGATCTCGAGTTGAGAGATTACTCAAGTCGGTAGTAACATGGTGCGATGCACCACTGTCAAGAAGTCAATTGGTTCTTTTGGAGTTGTTCGTTGTTGTAACATTAGCACATGGGTGCCGTGGAGCTGGAGGTTGAGTTTGTTATTGACAAAATGCACGTTGTTGTGGATTGGATTGCATATTTGTTGGTGTTAAGCGAAATAGAGAACCTTGTTGAAATGTGTGTCCTTGAGCACGACACCCTTGACACTTTCTAAGATATAGATGAAGAGAGGGACAATCAGTCCGCATATTGGATTTGGTTTGTGTACGTCCCGACGATCATTGGAACCTTGATCCATTCGGTAAAAAAGATGGCTCTGATACATGAATGCAAGAGAGAAAGTAATATTAGAGAAATATTGCATGTTTATTATGTTGAATCAACTTGAATATATACAATACAATCAATCTAAAATAGGTAACTACCAATCTTTAGTAGGTAATTGATCTCCTACAATAATGCCTCTAGAATAGGTAACTACCAATATATAGTAGCTAATTAATTTTCTACAAATCTAGACAATATTTCAAATCAGGATCCTATTGATTACAATGTAATAAATTTCTAGATATTGACATTTATGGTCAAGTATCTTTACCACCACTTGCTCTTCTTTTTTGACTAGCTAGGTTGGACTTCTAAATTTTTGGTGCAAAGATAAGTACTATATTACACACTTAAATGTTCGCTCTCTTCTGTCATACAATATGGCTGGGTGATAAGGTCAATTACGAATTCACCGAAGTACTTACAATCTGAAAATACACTTCTTTCATTTCAGATGCGGAACATAATTTCTCTTCTAAATGAGTCAATGTTTCCTAAAGGGTAATGAATATTTCGAAATTTATTGCTTAAGATAGATTTAATTAGGTCTTTAGTGTCAAAATTCCTCCACCTTACTTCTAACTTTTTTTTATGATTTTCCATTTTCACAGACTACAGTTGTTATTTTTAGTTTGGATTGCACTTAAGCTTTATTCTAAAATTTGTCAGGTTCCAAATAGAAAGAGAAATCAAATAACAACGACTAGCGGTCTGGATAAGTACTTTTATCAAACATAGCAAAACGGTTTAGTGATTTAGATGAACATTTTTGAAATGCTAGTTCAAATAATTAACTTTCTGGATATATATATTTTTATAAACGTGTCATTAATTTAGAGGCTAATTTGGAAGACATGTTGTAAGAAAAGAAACTTCATATAAGTGAAGAATTCCAATAGGTCTTGTTGAACTTGTGAAGTGGCTTTTGGGGAATGCATTTGTTGGGCTACGTTCTGGTATGTGGGTTGCTTCCCGTGGTGGACATGAATGTCGGATCAAAATTGCGCTGTTAAACCCCTAACCTTGTTTTTTTATACTCTCAATTTTTTGGTTTTGAATTTTGAATTTTTAAAATTTTTTAAATGATTTATTGTACACTAACAATTGTATTTGTTTTGTGAACATATATTACAATTCTATTTGGACTTTTATAGGGTCCCGAATATGTACGTGATCCATGTATAAAACAACTATCTTCTTTATCGTTTTATGTTTTTATTACCATTTTGTTACTTCTTTATTTGTGTGCAGGTTCTATGAATAACAAAACCTCATCCAAAGCATCAATAGGACCAAATGATATCACTAGTATATTTGACGACTTATACTGGAAGAAGATACTAGACCGGAGGATTACCGTATCTTTGGATTAGATTTCTACTGATAACCTGTAAAAATAGGAGGCTGTTAGCGTGAGTCATGATAATATTGTATTTACTACTTACCATAATATCAACATATATGATAGTACTTGTATATGATAAGAATATATTATGTTTAGTACTTACTAATACCATCATATATGTAATACTTATATATGGTAGGAATATATTGTATTTAATAATTACCATATAAGAATATAATCATATATGGTAATACAAATCCTTTTATATATCCTTCATTGTGAGATGAATAAAAATCCAAGAATTCTTTCTCTCAAATACTTCTTCAAGCTCTATATTTGACTTGGTATCATAACAAAGATCCGTGAGGACTTTGTCTCTTTCTTTTTAATTTGATTGTTTCATAGATCAGTTTCTGGTCAAGAATTTTTTTTCTTTCAATTTGATTGTTTCTTAGATCAGTTTTTGGCCAATAACTTCTTTTCTAGATCTCAAAATACTGATTTGACCCGTCGAAATTTGTCTATCTAGTTGATTCCACTGCAATTTTTCAATGTATGATACAAAATAAGGCTCTTCTAACATCAATGAAACCCAGAAGGTTGAGGTCTCTGTCAACATCTCGTATTCAGGTTCTGGATCATTTGGAGGTACCAAGTTCAATGGTACTAATTTTCAAAAATGGAAGAAAATCATGTTTGTCTATCTCTGTTGTATGCACAAGATAGGACATGTGACTGGAGCAATCAAGGCTTTGGATGAAGCTAACAAGGAAGCATATGCAAAATAGGAAGATGTTGATGGATATGTGATAAGAGTCCTGTTTAGAGCCATGACTGATGATATAATGCGGAGTGGAAGAGTGTGAGACTAACGAGGCAATTTGGAAGACATTTTGAGGACTTATATACTAATGCATCTAATTTTATACAAGTTCATGAGTTATTGTGCAAGGCTGCTAGCAAGATACAGAGTGGACAACTAGTGTCCATATTTTATACAAAGCTTAAAAATGTGTGGGCTGAGATTGATCAGAAAAATTATTGCATGATCAAAAACCAGGAGGATGTTACGTGGTACTAGAAGGAGAAGGAACTCGAGCAGGTTCATGTGTTCTTTAGAGGGCTAGATGTTAAACATAGCAGTGCCAAGAGAGAGAGAGAGCTACGTAAGATAACATATCCTTCTAGCTTGACTATAACTTTTACATACATCCACAAGGATCACTACCAAAATAAGACACTTTAGCGACGCATAAAAATGTTGATAAAATGTTCAAAAAAGTCGCTATTCCAGTTTAGCGACGTTTTTAGCGACAAAAATCTTTTATCGCGTATTTCATGGTCACTAACAAAAAAATTTTGCAGTTCGCCGCTATTGCGACGTTCTGCGACGAGGAGTTGCTAATCCGCGACGTCATTTTTCGTTGCTAAATGTCGTCAAATTTTCAGTAATTAGCGACGTTCTTTGCGACGTTTAGCTACGACATTGCTGACATGGCATGTCAGCCACTTAGCGACATTTGGCGACTATTTGTGATGTCTCCGGTACATGCTAGTGACGTTCTGATACACGATTAGCGACGTTTAGCCGCGTCGCTAGTCGTCGCTAAACTGCAAAAGAAAATAAAAAATAGAATACTGTTTGTTTATTTTTCATCCAGAATCAACCTACAGTTTAAATCACAGTTTATAAATAGTGGACCCGAAGCATCCCTTCATAGAATTTTCTGGTTTTGCCGACCCCTTCAGTGGAACACTCAACACTGGTAAAAATTATAGAGTTATAATATGTCATCCACACAGACAAACGACAAAAATGTTCCAACAATGAAATAAATAGAGTCAAACGATAAGATAGCCATAAGATAGTCGTGTTGGCACATTGATTTTGATAACTTTAACTGCATCTTTGTGTTTTAGTTTCTCTATCATTTTCAGAATCAGATACACCGCTAGAGTCTCTCAAAGGCAACTATAATTAGATCGGTGAAAACAAAGACATTGCAATAAGTCTCTCGGAAGACTAAAATGCCGATAAAAGAAAGACTGAAGAGAAGCTATCAGTATACTCAAAGATCAAACTCAAAGATTCAAGTTCCTAGAGTCTGTACAACGTCTAGGACAACTGTGAAACACTTAAGGTGGATGACAAACCAAAAGCCTATATAAATATTTTCCAAAGTTCTATTTTCCTTACAGAATAAAATATTGACGGTACACCGGTTCGTACCGACGGTATACCAAATTTTGTTCACATAAAAGCTTATGTCTACAAATTTGACATACCGACGGTATATCGGTTTATACCGACGGTATACCGAATTTTGTTCACAGAAAATTTTCTCTCTACAAAATTGGCATACCGACGGAATACCAGTCCATACCGACGGTATACCGTTTTACAAATATTTTGATTTTCTGAATGGCCAGATCCACAGCATTAAATGCTCCAACGGCTAAATTTATTACAGTTACTGTTGCAGAACGGTATACCGACGAATTCTGATTGGTACCGACGATATACCGATCGCTGAATGAATAGAGCATTAAATGACTAGCTCTCTTGGTTGTTCTATTTAAAGTGCTTCTTCTCTTTGAAGACATTCACTTGAGCTTTAAATTTCTTAACCACAAAGAGCTCCACCATTACTAATCTATAAAAGTTTTAATTTGTCATCCAACCAAAAGTGCTAGAGTATTCAAGAGTTGTAATATTAGATCTTCAAAGTGTTCTAGAAGATCGAAACCTTTCTTTTTCTTAAGTTGAAGTTGACGAGCCTTCAGAAGAAAACTTGTGTATAAGAAGTTGACGAGCCTTCGAAGGAAAAATCGTGTGTAAGAAGTTGACGAGCTCTTCGGATCCAAACTCGTGTTAGAAGTTGACGAGTTCTTCAGATCCAAACTCGTATGTAGCTATTTACTCAAATTGTGGATTAAAGCCGAAGAGAGCTCCGGGACTGGAGTGTCCCTTGGGAGGATACCAGGATACATCGAGTATTTGATTCTCTCTTCCTTCATTATCCTTTAAATTGCTTATTATTATTGATAATCATTTTATACCCTATTCACCCCCTAGGGTTCTACAATTGGTATCAGAGCCTTGTCTCTTGATTTGAATTTACATCCTTAGAATGATCTATGGCCACTAATCCTAGTACCAACTCATTCCATAATGAGGGACACTCCACAAATAGACCTCCTGTATTTGATGGAACCAACTATAACTATTTGAAAATTAGGGTGCACATTTACATGAAATCCCTAGATTTCGATCTATGGGATTGCGTTGTAAATGGCATCCCTAAATCTTCTATAGTTATTGAGAAAGTAGTTTTGGAAACGCTTAGAGATAAACTTTTCGAAAATGACAACAAGGTCGCAAGTCGAGATGCAAAGGCTATGAATGCACTCTATTGTGCTCTTGATAGTAATGAATTCAATAGAATTTCTACTTGCAAAACTTCCAACAAAATATAAAAACTTTTGGTAGTCACACACGAGGAAACATCACAAGTAAAGGAATCAAATATTAGTAGACTCAGACAAGAGTATGAATCTTTTAAAATAAAACACGATGAGTCTACTACTGTTATGTTTACTCGTTCTTTGATACCATTAACCCTCTCTCTTCCCTTGGTAAGGTTTATCCCACTCACGAAAATTTTTGAAAGATTTTCAAAGGATTAACCAAGGGATGGAACCCCAAAGCTACCGCCATCATCGAAGGGAATGGCCTAACGACAATAAACCTTGAGACACTCATGGGGAAGCTGATGACCCACGAGCTGGACATGAAGGATCAAGAGGAAGCCTCTATACAAGAAAAAGAGAAAGAGAAGACGAAAGAAAAAAAGAAAATTTTCTTGCTCTCAAGGCCATCAAGTTCTCCTCAAAAGATGACTTTGATGATAACGATTCAGATGACAAAGAAATTTCTCTCACTGCCAAGCACTTCTGAAAGTTCCCAAATTCAACAAAACAAATCGGTCAAGGAGGGACACTGATAAAAAAATTTCTTGCTACAACAACAAGAAGACCGGACACATCAAAAGGAATTGTCCAATGGGAAGAAGAGAATCTGGCAAATACGAGAGGCCAAGCAAAAGAAGCTCATCCTCAAGAAAGTATGCTAATACTAGCATCTGGTGTGAAAGTGATACTAGTGACTCGGACAACGACAAATAATGCAAACACAATACAAATGTTTGCCTCATGGCAACGGAATCGAATCAGGTACTTGATGACTTTTCTATGGATGCTCTCTCTTACACCGAATTAGAAAATGCCATTTTTGAACTATACGATGAACACAAGGTTATAAGAGGTAAGCACAAAAAATCTCTCAGAGATATTGACACACTCAAGGAGAAAATATAAAGACTCTCTAATATCATCCTTGATATAAAAGGGAAGTCTCCTACTTCTAACACAGATGAGATTGAGTCTCTTCGACTAAAAGTCTAAGACGTCATCAAGAAAAAGGACGTTGAATATCAATCCCTCAAGGAAGGATATGAACTTGCTATGCACAAGACACTTGTCGCAAACCAAAGAGAAATGCAACCTCTATTAAATACAATGAATTTCTTACAAATAGTAAGAAACAAGTTGATAGAGATATAGCTCACACAAACACACTACGCCATAATCAAAGGCACACCAATACACATCACAATACTAGCCACAAGAATCACACTCACAAGAACACAACACATAGGTCCTATCCCAAACATATGCACACATAAAGAGAATCCTTTGAAAAGAAAAATACATCACATCATGCTTTCTACTATCATCACCACAACACTCATACACATAACACTCACTCACTTTCCTCTAGACCTATGACACCCATGATGTGCCACTATTATGGTTTACTTGGACATACATCTCATTATTGTCAAATGAGAAAGCATGTTGACATGAGAATGTTTAAATGGGTTCCTAAAACTAACCATCAAGGATCCAAACATTTATGGGTACCAAAGTCTTCATCTTTAACTTGTGTTGTAAGTGAATCTTCCATCGCATGCTAGAAGAAAATGGATTCTCGATAGCGGTTGCTCATGGCACATGATCGTGATGCTTCATTTTTTGCAACGCTATCGATGAAGAAGGAAGGACATGTATCCTTCGACAATAATCTAAATGGGTATATCATTGGACATGGTAATATCGGTTTCCCTCCTTATCCTTGTATTAAAAATGTTTGTCTTGTTACAAATCTTAAGCACAACCTTCTTAACATTAGCCATGTCATGGATAATGGCTATGATGTTAACTTTGTTAAACACAAGTGCTTCATCTCTGATAGCATAAGTGGTTCTACTGTGTATGAAGGTATTAGAGAAAATAACATTTATGTTCTTTGTCTTGTTGAAAGCACTAACAATGACGTGCTTAGTAGCAAAGAATGATAAGAGTTAGCTTTGGCATATGAGACTTGGACACACCAATATGGACACCATCTCCCGACTGGCCTCCAAGAAGCTTGTTAGACTCCCAAGCATTCCATTCAAGAAAGACATGGTATGTGAAAAATGCGAGAAGAGTAAGTTAATAAAGTACTCTTTCAAATCCATCAACTCAGTGAGCACTACTAGACCTCTCCAACTTATTCATATGGATTTATTTGGTCCTAGTAGAGTAGCTAGTCTTGGTGTAAAAATATATGCTTTTGTTTTAGTTGATGATTTTTCGAGATTCACTTGGGTTATTTTCGTTGCAAATAAAAGTGATACTTTTCGTAAATTTGTTGCTTTTTGTAAACAATTTCAAAATGAGAAAGGCATTATGATCAACAAAATTAGAAGTGATCATGGAGGAGAATTTGATAATGCTAATTTTAAAAGATTTTATGATAAAATAGTTCTGGTCATGATTTTGCTTGCCCTAGAACTCCACAACAAAATGGTATTATGGAAAGAAAGAATATAACCCTTGACGATATGGCTAGGGTCATGTTAAACCAATACAAGCTTTTACAATACTTTTGGACGAAAGCCGTTAACATAGTATGTTATGTTATATATAGAGCCTTGATAAGACCTATTTTTAAGAAAACTCCATATGAGCTTTGGTTTGACAAATTTCCTTCTATTGAATATTTTAATATTTTTGGATGCAAATGCTTTATCTTGAACACCAAAGATAACCTAGGCAAATTTGAAGAAAAAACCTATGAAAGTATCTTTCTTGGCTATTCTATGCATAGCAAAGGTTTTCGTGTATTCAACAAAAGAAGTTTTGTAGTCGAAGAGTCAATCGGTGTCTCTTTTGACGAACTTAACACTTCTACATCTAACTCCTCGAATGATGTTGATGACATCTCTTTGGGTTTGAAAAACTCCTCTCTTGGAGATACTAGTACTCCTTTATCTAGCAATGAAGTTGAGACTACTCCACCCGAAGATGCTCCGCCTATAGAGCCTCCTCAAGAGGATCTCCCCTGAGAATGAAGATTTGTTCCTCATCATCCCAAGGAGCTTATCATTGGTGACCTTTCTTACGGGTTAGCACTAGATCCTCTATACGAGATTACTGTGCAAATGTGGCTTTCATTTCATAAATAGAGCCTAAAAACAATAATGATACTTTTAATAATAAATTTGGATGATTGTAATGTAAGAAGTGCTAAATCAATTTGAGCGAAACAATGTTTGGAAACTCGTTCCTTAGCCCCACAACTATCCCATTATTGGGACAAAGTGGGTATTTCGAAATAAACTCAATGACTATGGTATCGTCACTCATAACAAAGCCTGATTGGTTGCTCAAGGCTATAACCAAGTGGAAGGCATTGACTATGAAAAAACCTATGCTCCGGTTGCTCGTCTTGAATCCATTCGAATGCTTTATGCTTTTGCTTATTTTAATGATTTCAAACTCTTTCAAATGGATGTCAAAGTGTCTTTTTGAATGGTGTTATTAAATAAGAGGTGTATGTCAAGCAACCTTCCGGCTTTGAAGATTTTAAATTTTCTGATCACATCTTCAAATTACACAAAGTCCTATATGGCCTCAAACAAGCTCCTCGTGCTTGGTATGAGCGTCTTAGCTCTTTTCTCATCTCTCACAATTTCTCCAAAGGCAAAGTTGATACCACCCTTTTTTATTAAAACACACAATGGCACACTTATATTAGTTCAAATCTATGTTGATGATATTATGTTTTGTTCCACTAATAAGACACTATGTGTAGAATTTGCCAAAGTTATGCATGACGAATTTGAAATTAGCGTGATGGGAGAACTATCATTCTTCCTTGGATTACAAATCAAGTAAGGACTAAACGGCACATTCATCAATCAATCTAAATATATAAAGGATCTTCTCCGGCGCTTTGAGCTAGACTCGTCCAAATCAATGATAACTCCTATGGCCACAATAACAAAACTTGATCAAGATGAACATGGTGTCTCAGTTGACATTTGTAAGTATCGAGGTATGATCGGTAGCTTACTCTACTTAACTGTCAGTCGTCCCGATATCATGTTTAGTGTTTGTCTATGTGCACGTTACCAAGCAAATTCCAAAGAATTATACTTATGTGTCGTTAAGCGCATTTTTTGGTATCTTAAAGACACCATTAACATGGGACTTTGGTATCCGAAATCTCCATCATTTGAGCTTATCGGCTACTTGGATGCAGATTTTGTTGGATACAAGATTGACCGAAAAAGTAATAGTGGCACATGTCAATTCCTTGGAAAATCCTTGGTTTTATGGTTTAGTAAGAAACAAAACTCAGTAGCTCTTTCCACAACTGAGGTCGAATACATAGCAGCTGGATGTTGTTGTGCACAAATTCTTTGTATGACACATACACTTGTAGACTATGGTATACCTTTAAATAGTATTTCTATCAAGGGTGACAACATTAGCTCTAACCCGATTTGTCACTCACGCACCAAACATATTGAGATTAGACATCACTTTCTAAGAGACCAACAACGAAAAGGAGACATTCATCTTGATTTATTGATATTCATATCAACTTGCAGACATCTTCACTAAGCCTCTACCCGAGGATCGTTTCATCTTTCTCTGCCAAGAATTAGGCATTCTAAACCTTAAATCACAAATTTGAAATCTCTGTTGACCGGTACACCGATGGTAGACACCGGAATACCGAAGTTATACCAAATTTTGTTTACAAAAAGTTTATGTTCACAAAATTGGCATACCGACGGTACAAATTGGAATACTTCCGGTACACCGTTCCACGGCAACCCTGCCAACAACCGCCTCATTATTCTCTTGGGCCCCACAAAATCCTCTCATTTATTTTTCTCCTTCCTTTCATATCTCCCTCATTAAATTTCATATCTCCTTTTATCACACCACATCACCTTCCATCTTATCACCTATACCTTCCATTACATCTATTCCCTTTTCATTAACTACACCCATCCAATCAACCTTTTTTTTCAAAACATCTCTTCATCCTTTTAACTTCCCTCCATTAAACCCTCTTAATTTCCAACCTATTTTTATTTCTTCCCCATATGAATATAACTCTTCCTAACAGCCTCTTCACCTTTTTTTCTACACTCCTCTATTTAATTCCTCTTTCCTTTTCCCATTTCCACTCTATCTCCACTTCCTCCATAATGGCTGACGTAAAATGCCTACGCTCCTCTTCCTCCTACAATCTTTTTATAATATCACCCCTACCCAACGGCGCTTATCATCGGAATGTAGGAACGAATCGTAAACCACAATACTCTATAGAGGTGAATGGAGTAGGCAGCAGAATTTAGCGAATTAAAAAGTTAGCAACAAGATCACATGAATGTATATATCACAAGTAAATAAATGTAAAGGAAGAGATCAGAAAGCAAACGCAAAGACGGCGATGTATACTGGTTTTCCTCTTGTGAGGACTATTCTAGTCGAAAGAACTCTAGCTTCCAGTTGAATCCACTATTGAAAAATACTGCAAGTTTTCATACGAAGTCCTTGCAACTTCTACAACGCGAGCTTTGATACGAAGTACTTGACCAACTTCAATTGTGAAGTGTATTTCTTCAATCAAGCCTGTAATTATAATCACTCTGAAGCTTCTAGACTGTACCGTACTGGCAAATCGACTAGAGGATTGTAGCTGGCTTGGGATTTGAAAATGAAAGCTTTATAGCACTTTGGAAAACATTTAAGCTTAGAGAGAAGAGATGGAAAAGTGAATGAGTGAGTTGAAATGATTAAAATCCTTCTCTATTTATAGGTTTTCCAAAGTCAGAACTCTAACAGAATTCGGGCAAAATTTGGGCAGAACTCTATGAGAGAATCTGGGCAAATAGTCGTTGCATCCGTAACTGCAGGAAGACCAAGTTCAAAATCCAGTGTACACAAGGCGAATTCGGGCCGAACTCTGGCCGAATTCTGGTCGAATACTTCTAGGGTTATTTTGAATTTTGGTCATTTTAAAAAGCAGATTTTGGTTTTGGCTTTTTGAAAAGTTTAAGCAGTTAGGAGCTTTTGTAAAATGGGCTATTTTTCAAAACATAGGATATTTTTGAAAATATTTTTGGGTAGCCTATTTGCTAGTACGACTCGGTGTACAAAGTATTCCTAGGCTCAATAAATATGAAAATTACATTGCATACAGACTCATACGACACTATCGACTTTGGTCTTGAACAGACAGGTAGCAGTTCTTTAACAGTTGTCCAAGTTGTCTAAATAGTCCTAAGTAGCCCTTATATCGAGACAGAGTTTGATCAATTATTAAAATCAGGTTCAACCATGACCAATGGACCAACAATCTTCCCCTTTTTGATAATTGACAAACCTTGACAGATATAACATCTCGATCGTTTAAGATTTGAAAAGAATCAAAATATTGTACTGTATCCTGAAAAAAATTCTTGTATCCTGTAAAAGATGTTAGATCCTATTTCTCCTCCGTTGTAACTTAACAAAACAATTGCAAATAGAGAAGCTCCCGCATAATTCATGCATAAGAAACAAACGTTGAAGAAATACAAAAAAATATAGGGATAAACATGTATTTAGGCAGTTTATATGTTGAAGCATAAAAAGAATATAGTGCTATAACATGAAATGAGGAATAATGCTAAGCTGAAAATAAAAACATGCTAAGAAAAGCATAAAGATGTTCAGTACATCAACTCAGCAAATACATTCTCAATGCAAATAAAAAATATAAAGTACTAAATGATATCTTGGAATGTCGGAGCATTTCCAAGTAAACATAGACAAAAATAAAAGTCTAACTAAATGACATCTAGACAAAATACATCACATCTAGATCACATATCCTCAGAGTCATCATCAGCAGCAGCGCCGATAGTGCCACCTGTTAGGGTTATATACTAAAAGCATCACTTTTGTATTAACTTTATTTCCTTAATTTTTGAATAAGAATCATATGGGCAAATGTTTGCATATTGTATTTGTTGCAAGTGTTAATACAAGTGTTCGATATTCTATATTTTAGATACTTGGCCACAGAAGATCATATTATCAGTTTCCTATCGAATATATAAATAGTTTACAACTTAGATGGACTTAGACAATCCATTGGAAAGATTGTATTGTAATATGGTATTAGTCTATCTTGACTATAGGTTTACACTAGTACACTTTGTGTGTATTGAACATGACTACTTGAAGTTGTTCTCTTTGTACTGACTACATAAGAGAACAAACGCCTCAGTTATTATGGATGCTTGTGCTCTTAATTCGGATATAATAACAGACATGTATATGCAGCGTGCATTACTTTGACTCATAAAAGAGTGAGATTCATTATGGGTCAACAACCTCTATGAATTGGGTAATAACATTGTGTGTATGATGTGCTGTTGATTATAAAATGAATCCATGTCCCGACACGTCGGGTTGATGATGTCCCCTTAACGAGCTCATAAGGATTATCATGTAAACCTTGCAGGTGGATTATATCCGACATAACAAATAAAGTTGAGTTGTACTACTTAAGGATAAAAATGTCGATCAATATAGTTGTCAGTAACTTAATTTGATCGACGGACATTCGATATCTTAACATGGGGAGCCAAACGAGCATATAATAAAAGGAGCCCACAATCATAATTTGGGATTAGGAAGATAGTGCTATAATAGCTCATTAGTGGACCGAGCTATTGTTAATGGGCATGGGTTGTGTGTTCGGACTGAACACGGGATACCCAGATCCGTTAGGAGAACTAATCCTAATTTCTCCTCATGGTCCTTGTCGTAGGCGCCTTATATATATCCTCTATTCTATGGCCGTCATATAATTATCAAAAATAAGAAGCGCTTTCTCCAAATTCGTGATTCACGTCAGGAGAGAAATAGAGGCTGCCAAGGAGAAGAAAAGGTTGAAAGATCGTCACCCACACGACGTTCAACCCGATGAAGGAATACGTACAGAAGATCTTGGGGTCGTGACCGCTCGAGATTACTAGGAACTGTTGTCTTCTTTCCACTGTAGGTATAATTCGTGAACCCTAGTTTCCGCCTATGAAAGATTAAAACACATTTATATCTGTTTATCTTTCTATCGATCAATACGCACACCAAACTAGGGTCTTGGAAATCCCCAGTTCCATTACCACCATGTCCAGATGGACCAGCTCCAGAAGTGCCAGCTCCAGACGGGTGTGGAGTAGCACCAGAACTACGGTACCAATCATATACGTTACCGAGCTGAAAGAAAGAACGTACCGCCTCATCCTTATAGCGGTATCCTGAAACAGCTGGATCTCTAGAAAAAGAACTAGCAGAATGTCCAGTCTGTGTGAATCGAAGGTCGGCAAAAGAATTGGAGAGAGCCTGAAACTGACTGGCATTGCGGAACTCGCATTCTCTAGATGTGTCAGTGATAAATGCTCACAAATCTGAGGGATACTGATGGACACCCTCAAATAACATAGGGAAATCCTGAGGTGGTCGAGCAGGAGCAGTAGGAGGAGCATAAGAGACGGCTGCGATGCGACGTGACAGCTGAAGATAGTTGGGCTCAGACTCAAGAGCACAAGTGGATAAGTCAATATCGAAATGCTGAAAAATAAAGGGGATAATTATTGCATAAACAAGGTTGCGATCCCTTTTGCAACATCGACCCATCATCTGAATAATAGTCTTGGGGACAGAAAATTGAATACCCTTAAGAATATGATAAAGGGAAGATATTTCAAGGGTGGTAACATCATCTTTTGAGGTAGATTTGGGTAAGATAGTGGAGTAGATGATGCAGTGCAACTCATAGTTGAATAAGTTCAAGTTAGCAGCCTTGAACTAACCAGAACGAACGCGGGCAGGAGAACAGAGTTCGTTCTTGAAACTGCTTAGAGTCGTACCTGCGGGGAAATCAAATTCAGTGATATCATTAAGCGGGGCGCCTTCGTTAGGGATACCAAGGATTTTTGCTAAAAGGATATCATTAAACTCGATACTAATTCCACCGACACGAGTTCTAACAACAAAAGTGTCCAATGTGAAGTTGTAATAAAAGGTCTAATAGCATTAGTAGCGATAGGGAATTGTTTGGTAACAAAATGATGTAACCCTAATTCTTCAAAGAATGGATGGTGGTCAAGAAATATAGTCCATTTAATCGGGGCTCCGGTGCATATGTTACGCATCGAGAAATTCGCGTACCATAGTAAGGATTGATCATGATTTTCAAAGTAAAATTTATTATATGCACCGTCGGCCGATTGGACTGGGGAAAAGAGTGAATCCACGTAAGGATTTGAAGACGAACCTTCTTCACTACCCGTGGTCTTCTTCCTCTTGGATGGATTGAAACGCAAAGGCATTGTGTCCAAAAAGATAAAATACTAAGAACTTAAAAGAGAAGAAAGAAGATGGTTATACCTTCCAAGATTGGAGTATATGGTAGAGGATGAGAATCTCCGTACGAATCTAAAGCTTGGATGAAAATCTCCAAGTAGATTGAAAGAATGGACTTGGAGAAGTTCTAGGGTTTGAAGGGGGCTCGGGCGGCTGCTGTTGTGTTTGAGGAGTTTTGGAGAATATGAGAAGAAGGGGGCCCTCGGTTCTGACTTAAAACATATACCACCAACCGAACTCTGGCCGAGTTTGCCAGGGGTTCTAGTGAGGTAATTTTTCAAACAAAAATTTGTAGGCCACTTTTTTTTCATCAACTCTTTTCAATTATTTAATTCCAAGTTTAGTTATTTTAAATTTCAATTAATATAATTAATATTATTTTATAAATTAAATTTTGTAACACATCGACTGTTTCAGATTAGCTGTAGGGGTACTGTCCCAGCTAACAGGAGTTTACCGGTGTTTGCAAAAATAAAAGTTGATCTTTATTTCAATAAACTTTGTAAGAAGATTACAAGAATTCTGGGAAAGTACAACTATAGGAATCCGATCTGAATGACGATCGCTTTATCCCTTGGACGATGTGAACTTTGAAGATGGTAGCCTCTGAAGATTGCAGCAGCACTTTGGCAAGAACTCCTGATCTCTGGTGATGATTTCTGATCTTTGTACGTGTGTGTGTGATCCTCTCTAGGAAGGACTTGAAACTCTATTTATAGAGTTCTGGAAATAACTACTTTTTAGTTATTCTGGACTGCGCAAGATGGATTGTGCTGCATTGAACCGCACAGACATCAGACTGCGCTGGCAGTTATTTGATCGTCGGCCAACTGTATTGGACACATGGCATTATTTGATTGAAGTGCGCATGATCGTGTACAGACGGTTACCACGTAATGAATTATTGATGGCATGAAGGCCACGTGTACTTTGTCAGTTGTATTGATGGAGTGCGCCAACTGAAATGTGCTGGCTTCGGATTGTGCTGGGATGGACCGCGCTGGGATGGACCGCGCTGCAGAGAGTCTGGCAGATTGCGCTGAATGTACAGCTGTCCTCGAGCGCTGTGCTGCACGATAAACGAACAGTTTTTTCATTCTCCGTGCTGTCAGTTGTCAGAAGATCTGATTCTCTGTCAGGTAATGATGACGAGGCCACGTCAGCTTGCGCACTTGGATGAGTACACAGTTCAGCCTGCACAATCGAGTTGGTGCGCAATCTGTCTTCTACGCAGTTCACTTGAAGGATGCATAATTTGATTTTTATGACTTTTTTGATGGGTGCAACTTGATTTTTAGGACCTACAAGACCCCCTTCAAAGTTTTCAAAGTTTGAAAATAGTCAAAGCTTCGAAATACTTTAAATTTTGATTTAAAATCAAGTTGCGCATATGATGACCTGTCTGCGCAATCGGAGGAATTAGCCCCTGTTTATTCGGCGCAATCTGAGGAGTTTGTTTATTTTGGAAAACTATAAATAGTTCTCAGTTATCTTTCTACCATTCTTTACTTGCTTTCAAACTTTCGAAAGAGAAAACTTCCCGAGATTTTCTGACTCTTCTTCTTCTTCCCATCGATCTCAATGGCTCCAAAGCGCTCTGCTGCCGAGAAAGGCAAGGCCCCCGCCAAGTCTTCGGCTCGGGCTGTGCCACGCCCTTCTCGTCATGAAGTTGCTCACCCAGCACTGCAAGGTAGTAAACCCGATCGAAAGACCCTTTTTAGGGTTCTTTAACACTGTTGATCCTTCGAACCTGTCTCTTTTTAGAGATTTGGTCACATTATGTCGCCTTATTTAGGGTTTCGGTTGCATAAACCCAATAGTCTTCATTTTTATGAAGACTATTTTCTTGCACAATCGGTTAGAACGTGCTGGCAAAAGTCAGCACAATCTGCTCATTTGCGCAAGGCTGTCCAACGCAAACTGATGCTTTGCGCAAGTTATTCAGTACAATCTGATGGATTGCGCAAGTGGATGAGTTGGCGCCACAGGATAGTTTGCACATAGAGGCTATTGTTACGCAATCTGAGGCTTGCGCAATCTGATGCTTGTGCAATTTGCTGACAGAATCTTTGATTTTACTTGTACTGAATTCTGTTTTTTCTGTTTGATGCAGTTAACATCAGAGAGGACCCAGAGTATGAAATATTTGCAGGGTCCCTTGCTGAGCCAGAATTTAAAAAAGATTTGTCCCATGTGCTTTTCCCCCAGTATGCTCTGCCATCCTCCCGCCAAGCCATCTTGGTAGCTCAGGACAATGAGACTTTGTTAAGTCTGATGAATGGGCAGCCCCTGCAGTCTGCTGACGCCATTACCCATAAGAAACCTATGTTCTTATTTGGCGAAGCTATTGACAAGAGTTCTCAGCCAAGACCCCGTATTGAGCAGAGACTCTTCCAAAGAAAGGAGAAATTAATCCTATTACCGGATATTGCCAAATGCCTCCCTTTGGCACGCTATGCCCATGCAAGCCATCCCAGGAGAATGGACTGGGATATTACTCCCCTCCAGCAGGCAAGGACAAGAAAGATTTGTGTCAAGAAAGGCCCAAACAATAGAGATATGTTCTATAGCTCATTTGAGCGTCATTGCACTTTGCTTAGAGGGTTGAAGCCAGGCTGTATCCCTCCAGAGAACTCCTCTTTGTTGCTGCCAGTGAGGACACCAATCTTTGCTAATGAATACGCAAAGGTTGAGGGCAGATACCCAGATCAGGACATCCGGCTGACAGGTCTGGTGAACCCATACAACAGAAGGTGGAACTGCATAGCCAACTGGATATTGGCTCAGTTCGAGGACAAGCTTAAAGAGATCGAACTATATCATGTGGTATACGCTACCGTGTATGGATTCCACCCAAACCCTCATCTATTTCTGGCCTTGGCAGAGAGGTATAATTTCAGGACAGGGACATTCATGACACCCTGCGGGGAGATTGGATTAGCCCTCCATGAGATAAAGTACATCTCATGCCTACCAACGGGAGACTTCCCTTATGAGGAGTATGTTCCAACAAACGACGAGTTAGATAGACTACGTCAAGAAAATGCAGAGATGGTGGCAGTTTTCGACGAATACTGTGCCATTACAACATATGCTCCCTGTACTATAAGAGAGGTTCTTCCGACACCTGTTATTCATCAAAGTGGTTGCCTTATCTTTTCTTAATCATATCATTGAGAAAAAGACTAAGGATCATGACACATGCAGCCCGACTTTCTTCCAATCCCTCAGCCACAGTGAAGTAATAAGACTAATGGAAGAAAATAAGAAAATGGATATCAAAGTTAATGATGAACATCAATACCATCCACTCAAGACCGGAGACTTTGTCGAGAGTTTTATAAGAATGGGCTACAGGTCCATGTCAAGAGAAGCCCAGCTGGCGGGTTTTCTGACATACTGGCTCCGTCGATTCGTCGTACCCGGAGCGAGCGCCGCGGATCGATTCTACCGCGGTGTACTCTTTGCTGCCGTCCGGTTAGTCTTTGGGTACCGGATGGATTTGCTGTCAGCGATGACCTGTAGAGTGAATGCAGATCTTCGTATCTATGTTGACTCCATAATCAAATGGAAGGGTGAGAATGGGAACTTCCCTCGACTGGAGTTGCCTTACACCTATTTATTCGGATGGTTGCTTCTGCACCATCCGTCATTGATGAACCCCGACATGGGAGCAGTCGGCGGTAGCTTTCTGCGGAGATTCTCCCGGAGCAAGTGGGTGTACATTAGTCTGAAGGACTGCAGACGTGTCCTGAACCTTGGGAAGGGATGGAATTTTTACTGCGTTGCCCCTCCAGCCGGTTATGAACATATGTCGGCAAATTTAGTTGACCTTAGGAGGCAACCGTTGGGTCGAGTAGCATTTGACTGGCTGAGAACGATCAGGCCGTCCCACTTGGTATATAGATTTGAAGAGGAGTGTTATCTGGAACCATATCTTCCGAGCCGCTTTGCTCGTCAATTTGGTTATGACCAGTTCCATATAGACAATGCTATAACTTGCCTACAAGGAAAGGGGTATCTGATTGATGGTGCCAGAGCATGGGCCTACTACAACGCTCGAGACACAAGGACAGTGTTCTCGATGCCAACCAAGAATGATCATGGCCCTAGAATGTTATATACATATTCACTATTTTACACAGCTGCAAATACTTTCGCAGAGAACTTCAATTTGGTGGATAGCTTCGCGACGGCGACGCATTTGAAGAAAGGAGCAACTGCTATGCTAGCTCCAGGAAATGATGAACAACATGAACCAGTGGATGATCCCTTGGAAGCCTCAAGTGAAGCTAACTTGCCTGAGGAAGTTAATGAACCACTAAGAATTTCTTTGAAAGTTGTTAAGTCTCCGGCCAGGGAGAGGAAAAGAAGGATTGACGTACCTTCTTCTCCTGTCGTAAAGAAGAAACTTATCTTGGATCAATCAGAGAAAGTTACCACTAGATCACAGTCTCGGCAACTGGCCGAGTCGACCCAGCGAGAAGAAGCAACTACACCAACTTCTCTTCTACAGCGGGTTGATGTGGTAAATGTTGAGCGTCCAGAGAGACCTCTTCATCGAAAGAAGCTGGCTTTTAGAAAAAGAAAGAAGGCGATCCTGTCCTCGGTGGTGGCCAGTGCTGCTGCTGGAATTACTATGTCATCTCCTACTCCTGTCTCTGAGCCTAGGCATGAAACTCCTAGTCCAGAACAGAGGGACGAGACTGATCAGAGAGAGGAGGCTGCAGAGCCTAGAGAGGATATTGTAGAGGAGGAGCATGAAGCTCTGCGATCTCCTTCACCGGCGGTAGAAACTACTCAGCTTCCTGTTACACCAGGAACAATCCGCGAAGAGGAGGATCGTTTAATGATTGAAGCATTAAATGATTGCGACTTCGGTCTACAAGATGATGTTGATCATACCGCTGCAACCGCCAGCGAGTAAGTACCTGAGGATAGCATGAGTACTGAAGATACATTAATAGAGGCTATTGATGATACCTTGAATCAAGACGAGGATATTGATGTCCATATTTCTCCTGGAGCTGTTGAAGACACACTAGCTCCTGAAAAGGATGTTGAGGTGGATGTGTCTCCTGAAGAAGATGTGGGTGAGGAAGTAGCACCGGAAGAAGCTACTACCGCTGATCCCAAAGGTATTAAATAAAATTATCAACTTTCTTTTCATAGATTAATGGCTGACATCTCTATTTTTGATCCATGAAGAAATCGAATCATCTCCGGTTCCTCCTAGCACTGATATAGTATCGATAACAGTAATAGCAAGTGGTAGCCGACATCTGTCGGGCGGTTCTGAGGCCAGAAGTAGCCATACAGTAATGTCTGAGGCTACCTCTGCTAGACTGGAATCTGTACCAACAGACGAAAGGCTTGTTGTTGGGGCAAGTCATGGTAAGATTGCCTTTGATCTTTTGATCCTTTTTAATTAATTGTTAATGATAACAACAATCAATGATAGATTCATTTGTCCTTGCAGAAGAACAACCGGGAGGAGCAACCAGTTCTACTTTAGCTCCCTTGTTTAAAGAACCCTCTGTTCAAGTACAAGAACGTCCACCTGCACAGGCACATGCTGCTTCATCATCAACGGGAGTAGCTGCTACCCCGGGTGCTTTGGCAACTAACCAATTTATCATTAGTTCTTTCAGCAACCTCTTCTTTAATGCATTAGGACCCCTAGTAGATAGGGTACTAGAGAAAGAAGTTGTTGATTTCACTACTGTTAGAAGCCCAACTTCTCATTTGATAAATGCCATCCGAGGTCAAGGAGATGAAGCTCAAGCTGTTTTTCTTGAGCACATATTAGATGAGCTAGAAGCATCAGTTAAGATCTACAAGGATCTTAATCGAGGGGAAGTGGAATCCTTAGTACAAGCTGAATTTGAAAGGATGTCTCAAGAAGTTGCCATTGAGAATGCTAAGTTCCAGACTTTTATAGACACTTATACTGCCAAGGCTTCAGAATATGATTCTCAAATGGAGATAGCCACCTCTGCTGCTGGAGAGAAGGAGGAGAAAGTTGCTGAGTTGAAAGCAAAATATGTTCGTCTTCAAGAGGAGATTGTCCGTCTCCAAGAAGAGTTGAAACTGGTTCAGCATACTCTAGAAGATGAAGTCACACAGCATCAAGCTGCCACTCAGCAACTGGACCTTCTGACTCAGGAATGAAATGAATATGTCACAACTCATCAGGCAGAAATCTCTCGCCGCTTAGTGACCTTACCGACTTTTAATGAAAAGTCTGGAATGGAGGAAGCTAGGAGGCGCGTGATGGACTCCCGTGAGGAGCGACTAAAATCTTTAAAGCAGCAGATGGTTAACTTGATGAAACCACCAACTGAATAGAAATTTTTTTTGTATCTTCTTGTTTTGTAATATGTATCTTTGTAATGTCTTTCATCTTTGATCAATAAAAAGACATTTTTTGTGGCTCTATTATTTATTGCATATCTTATTCAGATATAAATAATAGCGATAGAAAAATATTCAGAGGTGCAAGACATGATATATTTCTTGATTCTGGAAAATAATCATATTCAATTATATCTGCTCAGAGGTAATATGGACGTAGCAAATATAGTTTATTAAATATCAATATTTTAAAATAGACAACTTAATCAAAGATGACAAGTTGCTCATATGAACGAAATAGATGATTCGTCAAAATGTGTGAACGAAATAAATGAACGAAATGAATCGTTGGGATGAACGGATGGACCGTCAAATGAATTAAATGAACGGATGAACCGTCAAATGAATGTGATGAACGGGTGAACCGTCAGATGAATGATTATGAACGGGTGAACCGTCAGATGAATGTGATGAACGGGTGAACCGTCAGATGAATGATTATGAACGATTGAACCGTCAGATAAATGTGATGAATGAACGGGTAAACCGTCGGATGAATTAAATAAACGGGTGAACTGTCAGATGAATTAAATGAACGGGTGAACCGTCAGATGAATGTGTCGCTTTATTGTCTTACGACTCTCTGTCTATAAATAGAACAGAAAATTAGATGGGATGGTCACTTTCACTTTTTAACATAAAAATGTCGCCTGGAGATGCATCCAAGAAGGCTGAGATTGCCTCGAAGGTGGAAGCGGGTACTGAGGAACATCCAGTTGAACCGGACCAGCCAAAGCAGATGGCAGCGGGCGAATGTTCGTCTGCCCTCGAACCGCCAAAGGACATCTTCTTGAACCAGGAAAGACTGAAGAAGAACAAGCCATGAGGATGGCTGCTTGCAAGTTCCTGGTGGGTTCCAACAAGAATGTTCTCGGCTCTTTTGCTGATGATATCTTTGATAAGGACGGTAGTGGCCCACGTCCCAATTTTGAGAAGGATGATAGTGACCTTCCCTGATATTATATACTATCATTCAAGATAAAATAAAATTGAATTTTATTTATGAACTTGTCTGATGATTACAAACAATGTCTTTTACATTTATACATAATACTTCTTGAGGAACTTGCCATTGATAGGCATCATTGCAACTCGACTGTCTAGCTCTGTGAGTTGATAGGCTCCATTTGAGAAGACTTTGCTCACGATATATGGCCCTTCCCACTTTGCATCGAACTTGCCTTTGCTCGAGTGAGTCATAGTCATAGGACGTCTGACTGTTAAAACAAGCTCTCCTTTCTGAAAAGCTCTGACTTTAACTTTGCGGTTGAAAGTCTTTGAGATGCGGGCTTGGTATAACTCAATATGCTGTTGAGCCATTAACCGCTTCTCATCGAGCGCTTCTAATTCTTGAAGTCGGAGAAGATCATTGTTCTCTGTAGTGAGCTCATTAGTGATGGCAATCCGCAGAGATGGGATCTGAAGTTCTAAAGGTAGAACTGCTTCACAGTCGTACACCAAAGAAAAGGGTGTACAGCCTGTAGGGTTGCGGACCGTAGTACGGTAGGCCCATAGACATTCTCCAAGCTTTTCACTCCAATTTCGTTTGTTAGTGGATACAAACTTTTTGAGGAGATTGATGATAGTCTTGTTAAAAGCTTCAGCTAAGCCATTAGCAGCAGGATTGTAGGCTATCGAAGCGACATTGTCAATCCGACAATCGTCACAGAATCTTGTAAACTTTTGGCTGATGAACTGAGGTCCGTTGTCATGGATGATTCATCGAGGTACACCAAATTGATAGATGTCATGGTGTTTGACGAAGTTAATAACGCTGCTGGTCTTGACTTCAGCCAATGGTATAGCTTCGGCCCATTTGGAGAAGTAGTCGGTTATTGCCAGTATGAACCGATGTCCTCTAGAAGAAGGAGGATTGATGGGACCTATAATGTCCATGCCCCAAGCTTTAAAAGGCCAGGAAGCAGCAGTCGGATGAAGAATTCTGATGGTTGATGAATAAAATCTGCGTGGATTTGACAAGCTCGACACTTCCTTACATATTCGATGGCATCAGATACCATAGAGGGCCAGTAGTAACCCATGCGTCGGATACGATCCTGTAGTTTAGGACCGGGTTGATGTGCTCCACAGACACCGTCGTGAGCTTCACGTAATACTTGCTTTGCTTCATCACCAGTAAGACAGCGCAAGAGTAAGCCGTCATAAGTCCACCGGTAAAGAGTTTTGGTGGTTTGATTGTAGTAGAATCGTAGAGACCGCCGACGAATACTCGTAGCCTCCTTGGGATCTTCAGGGAGTATGTCATGGACCATAAAGTCAATAAAAGAAGTTCTCCAATCTTCATTGATAACATTGGCTTCAGTAAAATTACTGAACTCAATATTACGATTGTTTTTGACACAAAATAATTCCCGATTAGAGATAACCACCACCTGCTGTCTTTTGATAGGGATGGCTAAGACAGCTGCAAGATTGGCCAAAGCGTCGGCTTCAGTATTGCAAGCTCGACGAACATATTCGATGAAGAAGGCTTTGAATGATGTAGCCATATTGATTGCCGCTTCAAAGTAAGGCACTAGATCTTGATGGCGAACTTCATAAGTCCCTCTAACCTGTTTAACAACCAGCTTGGAGTCACCATAGACTTCAAGATACTCGACGTCAAGTTATTTGGCTAGCTGAAGACTAATGAGTAGAGCATTGTACTCTGACAAATTGTTGAAGCAAGGCCCATCTAAGGAATATGCTCTTTGAATGGTTGACCCATCTGGAGAAATAAGGACAACTCCAACTCCTGCGACAATGGCACCATTGGGTCCAATCCTGGATGCACCTTCAAAGAATAGACGCCAAGTAGGAAATTCTTCGGAGATTGTATTTGATTCCAATGTCTCATCTGGAATTTCATCATAGAGTTTAGATGTCTCTGGAACAGGATGAGCTGCTAAGAAATCTGCCAGTGCTTGACCTTTGACAGACTTTTGAGGAACATATACCATGTCATATTGGGCTAGCAGAATGGCCCATGTAGCCAGCCGAGAATTGAGTGTGCTAGGCTTCTTCATTAGTACCCGAAGAGGATTAACTCGGGATATGAAATGAATAGTTTGGCCAATGATGTAATGCCGAGTCTTTTGAACAGCAAACATAAGAGCTAGGCATTCCTTTTCGACCGGACTATAACGGTGTTCTGCACCAATCATAGTACTACTGAGGTAGTAGATGGCTTGTTCGTGGCCTTCTTTGTTCTTTTGGGCAAGTAAGACACCCAATGAATAGTCCATAGCACGGACATACATTAAGAATGGTATGCCAGAGATTGGTGGCACCAAGACTGGTGGATTCATGAGATATCGCTTGATGTCGTGTCACGACCCGCACCCACCGTGAGGGTACGAATACGTAACAACGCCCAGCCTACGCCGCAGTGTCGGCGGTAGAACGCTGTTCTATGTCATGAACTATAACTAGCATAATATGAATACTCTTCATAAGGAGGCCAACACAGAGGTACAACTCAATCACAATCTAAGGTAGAATGATAAAGATAGATAAACATAAAATCCAACAGAGATACAGGAGATAGAAGTCTAAGTGTCTAAGATACATAATCCCAGAAATACATCTCAAAAACTCAAATACAGTAATCCACAAGTAAATACAACTCCAGACAAAATGAAATAACTATCTAAACAACCTCTACTGTGTCTCCTCTAGGCTAGCAGGCAATCCCAGGCTATCTGTAAAATTTATCAACAGGTCCAGTCAGGACAGGAACGAGCACATATCTCTCAAACAGTTCATAGCAGGTTAGGAGTATAAATCATGCAATAGAGTAAAATACAGGAAGTGTTGAATGGAAGTACGAGTAAACAAGAGATATTTTGTAACTGAAAGTAAATACATGATAGTAGAGACTGTAAGTGACTACGTGATTTAGAGTACAATATGGTTATGTAAACGGCTTAGGGGCACATGAATACAAATAAGGAGGCACATTTATACAGCTACTGGGGATAGTGTTCACATAACCAATTCTACTCACCCCGCCCCAATCAATACACAAGGATCCATTCAAGTTACGTTATAGGCACATGAATACAGCTAAGATACGTGAACTCATGTAATGAGTAGTACATGAGGCACATGATAAAGCACATGAAAGCATATGAAGCACATGAAAGCACATGAGAACATGTAAAAACATGAACTAGTACGAGTACAAGGAGTACTTGATGCACATGATAAAATACATGAACATAAAATACCCGATGCACCCGTAGAGGGATAACATCTCAGGAAGGGATCCATATAGTATTAATCCGTGAAGATACGTGTCAGCATCATGTAGAGTAATCTAGAGCAAGAATATAATCCAGGTAAGTATGAAAAGATCAGAGAATGTACTCGCCTGCTATCTGAGTGTCCAAGAAAAATGTACTGTCCGAGGAGTGGTGTCTGGCTCCTAATTAGAACAGCACAAGTCACAACATGTCCAGAAGGGTAATATCACTACAACAAATAGGACTTATTATAGCACATTTTTAATAGCGTTCAGGTCTAAATGCTATAAAAGACTATTAGTAATAGCGTTTTTTTATGGAATGCTATTGTAAATGTGTAACAAAAATTACAGATTCAGTGCTATAGCATTTTATGAATGCCGTAGCTTGTATAGCGTTACCATATTGCTATTTATTTGAAAAAAGTTCATCCAAACGGATCCCATGTTCAAATCCTCATAATTTAGCAATTTTTTAGAAAATAAAAAAGTATACATATTCACAAAACGGGTCCCATGCACGAACCAAAAGTAGCAGATCCTTTTGGTCCTTGGTATGTTAAGATACAAGAAAAAAAACCATATAAGAAAACCATATAAGAAAAAAACCATATAAGAAAACCATATAAAAAAACCATATTAGTAATAGTGGTGGTGTCATACATATTCTAGAGTCTTATAATATAAGAACAAAAAACCCATGAATTGAAAAGCACAGCCGGCCTCTCTCCACACAAACACAAACAAAAGTTGGGCACAGCCTCTCTCCACACGAACACAAACGTAGATTGGGGTTTTAGGCGGGTAATAGGGTTTTTTGGCGCACAAAAACCCTAGATAGCAGAGGCAGCGTTCCCTCTTCCCCCCTCTCTCTCTCTCTCTCTCAAACACATACAAAGCACAGCCTCTCTCGGTCTCATACAAACACGAAATCTGGTCTTTGAAGGCATTAGGTACCCCTCTCTCTCTCAATGGTTATCTCTTTCTCTCTCAATCGTTATCTCTCTTCGGTCTCAACATTAGGTTTTAGATTTGATTGGGTTTTTAATTTGTGTTTCAGGGTTCTCGATTTGTGTTTCAGGGTTTTCGATTTGGGTTTTGTTTAATTGATTTTGGGTTGTTCATATTCCTGAAGATTAAGGCTTAATTTCAAGGTAAATAATCTTTTATTTCTTTATTACTTATTTTCATCAAAGCAATTCAATTTGTGCATCTATCTATCTTCATTATTTGTTTTTTTTTCAGGCTATCAATACAAGGGATTCACCATTTTCAGTTTGGAAAGAAAGGTATAGCAGAAACAAAACCCTAACCTTCTAGTATCGAACAATACTTTTTTAGTCCATGCAGTTTCAGTCTATTTTCCTTAAAATCCTTCATTGTTTTAATATATTTGTTTGTTTGGTGTTATGAAGTTTTCTATAGGCAAGTGGTGGTGTCATTATGATGAATAAAGAATGGGTTCATCTTAACAAGTATTGAAATCCATCCCTATATTAATTTGTTCACGTAAATTAAATCCATTTGTATCACTTGTTTAATTAATAATTTCTTTTTAAATTTTTTATAGAAACACAACATTGTATAAGCAATCTATTCGTCAGTTTGTGGAAATTGCCAAGTCAAATACAAAGAATCCAGACATGATCATATGTCCTTGCGTAGATTGTAAGAATTTTTGTCGTGGAAATGAGGATATGATTTTACTTCATTTGCTAAGACGTGGGATGTATCTATCTTACACAACTTGGATTTGGCACGGGGAAGGATTGAAAAAAGAAATTTCAAATATGGAAGAGATAGAGACACCTAAAATAATTGAAGAAATGGAATTTCAAGACGAAGCTAGTTATGAACCCATTGAAGAGGAAATGGAGGATGGATTCACAACCTTATTGAAGGATGCCAATACTCCATTATACCCAAGTTGCAAAAAATACACTAAGTTATCAGCAACCGTTGTTCTATACAAGCACAAGTCTATGTATGGCATTTCTGATAAATGTTTTAGTCATCTTTTAGAAATATTGCATGATATGTTTTCTGATGAAAATAAAATTCCAGAATCCTCACGTGCCGTTGAATCATTGCTTAAGACGTTTGAGCTTGATTGTGAGAAGATAGATGCATGTCTTAATGATTGTTGTCTATATAGACAAGAATTGAAAAATGAGGAAAAGTGTAAAAAATGTGGATTGGATCGGTGGAAGAAAGATAAGACTGGTAAAATTCAAAAAGGAGTTTCGGCAAAAGTATTAAGATACTTTCCGATAATTCCAAGGTTCAGAAGGATGTTTCAGTCAGTTGAAATGGCTGAAAACTTAAGATGGCATCACAAACACAAAAGTGATGATGACATCATGAGCCATCCTGTGGATTCCTTAGCATGGAAGACAATTGATATGAAGTGGCCGTCTTTTTCAGAAGATCCACGCAATATTAGACTTGGTCTTACTGCAGACGGGTTCAATCCGTTCAGCAATCTTAGCTCGTCTTATAGTTGTTGGCCAGTGATGCTCACTACATACAATCTCCCACCGTGGCTATGCATGAGAAAAGAACATATAATGTTGGCAATATTAATTCCTGGACCGAAGCAACCTGGCAATGATATAGATATGTATTTACAGCCACTCATAGATGATTTGCTAGAGCTAAGGAATAATGGAGTGTATGCTTATGATGCATTCAACAAATCATTTTTCAACTTGAAAGCAATTTTGATGTGGACAATAAATGATTTTCCGGCTTATGGCAACCTAGCTGGATGTACTACCAAAGTAAAAACTGGATGTCCCATATGTGGAGTGAATACATGTTCAAAATGGTTAAAATCTAGTAGGAAAACCATTTACATGGGACACAGGCGTTTTCTTCCATCCAACCATCTATTCCGGTTGAAAAAAAGTTGGTTTGATGGTAACCAAGAACATAGGGAGCCACCTAGATTAATGACTGGATCAAAAAATTTGAAAGGGCTGAAAAATATGAGAAATGATTTTGGGAAGGGAAAAGAGAAGGGCAAAAGAAACAGACAAACTTCAGAGATGTGGAAGAAGAAGTCAATATTTTTTCTGCTGCCGTATTAGGAGGTAATATCATATTATGTTTGTATGTTTTTTGTAAAATATTTTTCAATTAAGATTTTCATTGCTTTAACAAGATTTCTAATATATTTTTGATTTTCCAGCATCTAATTTTGCACCATAATTTGGATTTAATGCACATAGAAAAGAATTGGTGTGATAGCACGGTTGGTACGCTGCTAAATATGAAGGGAAAATTAAAAGATGGCATTGAATCGCGTAGGGATTTGGAAGAAATGGGAATCAGACATGCTTTGCATCCAGAATTACAAAATAAGAGAATTTTTCTTCCACCAGGACGTACACACTTTCAAAGAAAGAAAAGAAAACTTTTTGCAAGAGATTATATAACTTGAAGTTGCCCGATGGTTACTGTTCAAATATCGGGAACTGTATATCAGTGGAAGAATGCAAAATGACAGGCCTCAAGTCTCATGATTGTCACATGTTAATGCAACAGTTGTTGCCTGTGGCATTGAGAGGTCTTCTTCCAAAAGGGCCACGGAATGCAATATTTCGAATATGTGCATTTTTTAATGTCTTGTGCCAAAGAGTCATTGATAGAGAACAAATGGAGAAATTAGAGGAAGAGGTTGTTGAGATATTATGCTTGTTTGAAAGATATTTCCCCCCATCATTTTTCGATATCATGATTCATTTACCAATCCACTTGGGACGTGAAGCAAAATTAGGTGGCCCTGTCCATTATCGTTGGATGTATCCATTTGAAAGGTGATTGTTATAATTTCTTTTTATTGATTTCCATTCATACATTTGCTTACTCTAAATAATTATTATATTTTTTTGTCTCTTAGAAATATAAAGGTGTTGAAAGGTTACGTTAGGAATCGTGCACGTCCTGAAGGTTGTATAGCAAAATGTTATCTTGTTGATGTGAGCATGCGATTTGTTAGTGGATACATGAAACAAGTGGCTGAGATGGATAATCGTCCAAATAGAAATGAAGGTATTCAGAATGATGCAATACTTGAAGGCCGACCAATTTCGAAGGGAACAATAGTGACATTGGAAGAACAGAAGCTACAAAGTGCTCACCGTTATGTATTGTTCAATATGGCTGAAGTTGAACCTTATCTTGAGTAATTTATAAGAAAACATATTAACTTCAAAGTAACTTGTCTATATAATATCGTGTAACAATTGTTTTCCCTCTTACGATGCACTTGAAGGAGTTGAAACTTTTGGATAGACGCCTTGCTAAAAATGAGAATTTACTTCAAGATCGTCATTCCAAGGAATTCTCAGCTTGGTTAAAACAAAAGGTTACAACTTTTGTTTTTTCAGTACCTTAGCACAAAATTTTAAAAAGATGTTGTCTTTACATTTTATTTTGATTTTGAACAGATTGAGGGGCAACCCAGTGATAACATATCCAACATGTTACGAGGGCTTGCACATGGCCCTTCAAAACATGGCATGTCTTATTCAGGATATATTATCAATGGTCACCGCTACCATAAAAAGGATGCTGAGAAGTCTAGGCAGAACAGCGGTGTTTCACTTGAGGAATCAACTAGTTATAGATCTAGCTCGAAGGATAGAAATCAAGTCACTGATACAGTTTCCTACTATGGAGTGATTAAAAACATAGTTTGCTTGGATTATCATACTTTTCACATTCCTATTTTTGATTGTGATTGGGCTAGCACAACAAATGGTGTCAAAGTAGAAGACGGGTTTACCTTGGTTAATCTACACCAAGGAAAACACCACTTTGAAAGAGACTCATTTATTCTAGCATCACAGGCAACACAAGTGTTTTATTCTAAGGACACTACTTCATCTAATTGGTACGTTGTGTTAAAGGCACCACCAAGAGGTTTTCAAGAGATGGATATGGATGATGATCAGAATGTCTATACACCATCATTGGCCCCTGTGGATGTATCAAAACTAGATAAGAATATTGAGGATGGTAGTGATAGCTACCTTAGAATGGATTGTGAGGGGATTTATGTATAAGTAGGATCTCTTTTTTCTATCTTTAATCTTATGAAACCAATTTGATATTCCCAAATGCTCATCATATGGCATTAGGTAACAAAGGATTTGTTCACGTTATTTACAATTCAGAGTTTGATTTGGTTTAATTTGAATTTTGTTGTTTGCATAATATATTTGGTGTCTGATCTTAACTGAGATTGTGTTCCATGGAAGTCGAACTGTATGACAAACTACAATCCAGCCCCTGCATACAGTTGAACTTCCCATTTCTGCTCTTAACTTCCCATTTCTGTGTACGTTCTTTACAATTCAGAGTTTGATTTGGTTTAATTTGAATTTTGTTGTTTGCATAATATATTTGGTGTCTGCTCTTAACTGAGATTGTGTTCCATTTTTGTGTACGTTGGAAGTTGAACTTTATCCATTTGTTAATTTTCTTTTAGAGATAATGTTGCTTCTTGTTTCGAGATTGTGTTCCTTGGTTTTCCCCTTTTACAAAGTGCTGGCATATCCTTTTTTGAGGGCCTCAAGGCAAGTGGTGATGCAAAGGATAGACTGCTCATTGATCAAACACTTAGCTTTCAATAAGGGTTCCATGTAGGCCTGTTGTTTGCTAGAGCAACTCATTGTGTTGGTGGCCTGGTATGTGTAGGTAAACATACTCTTTAACTCGTACAGATGCTTGCTTGTTAATGTAAAGTGCTGCTTACTTTAGAATTTTAAAATGACAAAGGTCTTGTTAATTTTCTTGAACATACTACTATTCTATTACTGCAATTGGATGATAGAACAGGTAACAAGTATTTTGATACTTGCCCAATTGACAACATGTAGTCTGTCATGAAAATTTCTCATGATAGAAGCACATCTGTTTGTCTGCAATATATATGAGTTATTTTGCCATATTGATTGCTATGAAGAAGAAGGTAACAAGTATAGTTTTTGGATGTGAGTTTGCCCATTACTGGAATATAGTGTTTGAAATATAGTATTTGGATGTGAGTTTGCCCATTTATATTAGATGATAGACATACTCATGAGACCAACATACTCCTAACTGTGGTAAGGCCAATAAGCTTCATTTTTGAATCTCCTAGCTTCAAAATTCCCTTCATACAGAGATAAAATTAAGGACCAACTTGCATAGAGGGGCTTTTTGTGATCATATCTTAACTATCTTTCTCAATAAGGACTGATCATATATACCATCATCTCTTTTAGAGATAATGTTGCTTCTTGTTGGTACTTGGTTGTCATACTGAATACAAGTGATGTCCTGCTTGTCACCACTTAGATATCAGACTATTGATCAGTATTTATATGAGAGTATAGCTGCTAGCAAATATATCAGCTGTCGATTCATTTCTATAATCATCCAACATGTAAATACTATACACAACACAATTAGTCTGCACTCTGCCATGCTTACTTACACAAATAGTTGCACAATTTGATCATGAATCTCCTTGTATGAGCTTATTTAGAAGAGTGGTCAGGAGGGCATCCCTCTTCGCTGCTCGATTCTCTTCCCCTATCCTCCTGTGTTCCTCCCTCTCCTGCCATGCTTGCTCCAGCATCAACCTCTCCCACTCCAGCTTCTCCATCGACCGCCGCCATTCCTACTCGACCGTCCGCTGCTCTAGAGCCCTCCTCTCCATAATTTCCTGCCACTGAGCGTCGGAGCGCTGCTGCTGCTGCAAGAAGTCCTGCAGAAGCTCGTGTAGGCTAACGTTCGCTGCCTTCGATTTGTCTGCTGCACGCTGCTGCACTTTGTCTGGCTTCTTTCTACCCAATTGACAACATGTAGTCTGTCATGAAAATTTCTTATGATAGAAGCACATCTGTTTGTCTGCAATATATATGAGTTATTTTGCCATATTGATTGCTATGAAGAAGAAGGTAACAAGTATAGTTTTTGGATGTGAGTTTGCCCATTACTGGAATATAGTATTTGAAATATAGTATTTGAATGTGAGTTTGCCCATTTATATTAAATGATAGACATACTCATGAGACCAACATACTCCTAACTTTGGTAAGGCCAATAAGCTTCATTTTTGAATCTCCTAGCTTCATAATTCCCTCCATTTTTGTTTGTCTGCAGATCCCTTTGTGATTAGTTGGTGCATAACATGGCTCTAGCTGAGGTAATATAACCCTTTAATTCTAAAGTTTAGAGAAATCTCATTTATTTGTTAATATATTAATTTGTTGCATATTCATAGAGTTCAAAACATGCAAAGAAAAGGGCAAAGAAGCAAAAATGAAGCCTTGAGGCCACTCTCATGAATGATCCTAATGCTGGATTACGTATAAGTGAGCAAGAAGGTTCAAATGTGGTAAGTTAACAATTCTTTGTATACAACAATGATGAAAGTAGAACATAATTGTATTTCTAATATATGTTTGCCTTGCATACTTACAGAGTGCAAATCAAGGAAAGGAAAAAAGCAAAGAAGAAAAAACGAGACAAGAACAAATCTTGTGAGCAAGAAGATTCAAATGTACTAGCTGACGAAATGCCAAATGATTCTAGAGACCAAATGTCTAATCCATCCAATGAGACACATACAACAAGGACCGTGGACCTACGAGGTGCAGTGCTTTGCCAGTGGAAAGTGGGAATAGGCTAGAGGTGGAATTAAATGAAGATGGTCAACCCATTGGAAAGAACTCGAAAGATCTATCAACTTATGTAGGATGTTTAACATGTGAAATGGTGTCGATAACATTTGATAATTGGAGACACGTACCTCATGAGAACAAAGAATATTACTGGCAAGCAGTCATGGTAAGATAAAAAAGCTTATAAGGTTAAATGCAGTTTGAACTTCTTTATTGCTAATAACTATTTCTAATTTTATTTTACTTGTAGCAAAAGTTTACATTCAAGGAGCGAGAGGAAGAGGCGAAAACTTATGTTCTGCAACAAATGGGAAGACTAGCTAGAGCAAACAAATCAAAATTAGGAAAAAATTTGAAGAAAAGGCCGAATGACATTGACGCAACAGAGTGGGAAGTATTTGTAAAGAAAAGATCAACAAAAAAGTTTAAGGTAAAGTAAATACATTTTGAAGGGTTTATATAAAACTTTTTTTCCTATATAATAATATGCATATGAGTGTATGTAGGAGAAGTCTACAACATTCAAGGAAATGAGAGGGAAACAAACTATGCGTTACCTAGAAAGTCGAAAAGGATTTGCTCGCATTGCGGATGAAATATTAGTAAGTATACAATTCATATTGTTTTTATATTTTTATTTATGTACCTATCAATTGAAAGTAGACTTTATCTAACTATAATGCAGAAAAAAGAGGGTCCATGTCCTAAAGAAAAAGTAAGACTTCGTGCTTGGATTCGAGGATATACTAATGAAGAAGGTGAAGCTAAAAACCCAAAGGACAATGAACTCATCGTATGTTTAACCCAATTATGTTCATGGCTAATTCAGTGATGTTGTAAGTGATAAAAATTCAATTAGGATGAAGAATTAATTAAAATTTTAATTTATTGTAATTTCAGAAAAAGGCTAAGGAAATCCTACTTGCACCATCATCAGAGGGATCCCCAAAATCAGGTTGTGATGGTGATGCACTTTCACAAGTAATTACACAACCCAAACAATGAGGTAGGCTTAGAGGAGCCGGGGCTGGAGCAACTAAATCTAAATTAGTGGCACAAGCGAAGTATTCTGAAAAAGTTGTTAGGCTTGAAAGTAAAATTGAATCAATGCAAGGAAAGATTGACTCAATGTCTAATTTAGTTGAAAAACAAGCCAAGTTGATAAATACTTTAATAAAAATCAGGTAATTAGTTCTTATTGTGCCTTTGATAATTTTTTTTTTCACCTATAGCCTATGATGTTTGCCTCCTTTAGAAATGTGATCAACAAGAACAAGATAATGACGATGAGGTGAATATGGATGAAGATATGAATTCCCAAAGCAAAGTTGATTCCATGCAAGGGCAAATTAACTCAATATCGAAGTTACTTGAAAAACAAAACAATTTGATTGATACTTTACTGAAAAATCAAGTAAGTTTACTAATTCTAATATGCATGGACAACTTTTTTCTTTTTTGGTATATGTATGATTCCTTATATGTTTTTTCCTATAGGGTCATGATCAACAAAAGCAAAAGGAGGATGAGGAGAATGACGATGAAGATAGTAGTGATGAGGAGAACACAGATGAGGAGGAGAAAACTGATGAGGAGAACACTGATGAAGAGGAGAACGTTGATGAGGGGAATCTACATTCAAAAGAAAACAATATAAAATCAAATGAGCAAAACAACGTTTCAACAACTCCATCTACTACTCCACAGGTAAGATATACGATATTTTATCTTGAAGAATCCATTACTTACGAGTATTAAATATAACATTTCTTCATTTTTGTTTTAGTCACATAATGGAAGTATTAGCCGTTTGTCGAAAGACAAAAAATGCAAGTTGCTAAATTGGAAGAAACCGAAGGAAATTGTTGCAATTGGACGTTGGGTTACGAATGACCCAAAAACGGTGGTTCATGGTAAAGCTCTTGGAAAAGATGTCTCTCGAGTTTGGGTAGATCTGATTTTACAACCCAAAGCACCATTATATAGACCATGTTTCGGTAATGAAACAATAGAAGAAATACAAGGAAGTGCTACTGCATGGCCGACCAAACACATTGTGATGTTGGATGAATAGGTATATATATGCATGATAAATATTGTTGTTTATATTATTTTTTCATTGTAGGTACAAATTTATCTTTTCAAATTTGTGTAGGTTGGCGATGAAGTAGATACTTTTTGGATGTGGATAGAAGCTACAAGTAAATTTGGGATGGAAACTAGACTTGTTGGGTTTTTTTTTGATAATTAGAGTTGGATACATAGTGATACATTTTTAAGTTTTCTATCATTTACAAACTTAGTTTTCTTTTGTGCCCCTTTACGATTAATGGTACAATTTGAATGTTGATAACATTTCTTCAACTCTTTGCTTTCATATGATAACGTTTATTTTATATGATCGACCCATGACCATATGGTATATATGGCTTATTATCTGGAGTACATTTTAGAGCTGTTTTTGGTTATCTAGCTTATTATCTGGGGAATTGTACAGCTGTATTGGAATAGTATATTGGAAAGATGCTTGGTTATGAATGTCCATATACATGAGTCTGTTCTCAAGGTAAGATTCTAACTACACAACTTATCTAATGTAGTTTTCGGTTAATGGTGACTTCCTTGACTGTTATGTTTCAGAAGTTACATCTCAAGTTGGTATTTCACATATTATCGATTATTCTTCTTAATTTTTTGCAGTAAAGAACACCTAAAGTACAAACATTCAAGTATTTTCTTTGCCAAGTCTGTCAGGGGAGTTGTATACAAGAGGAACATGTACAAGCTAACAGACACAATGGAGGGTCCAGATCACACCATTATTTCCTCACATGGAAGGTAGTTTTGTATCAAATTCTTGTTTAAAATTGAGTAATTTGCAGGCCAAAGACTTCTACGTGGATATCTTGATTCATTGTATAAGACAAATTTTGATCAATATACATCTAAAGCCACTCTGAATTATGCAATCAAACTTCGAGAGGTTCGATCGCTGGTGCATGGTGAATTGACTGCGTGTCTTCTATTTTATTATACCATAAACTTGTGCTAAATCCTTTCTTAAAATTTTGATCTATTTTATCCTTGCTTACCTCTTTCTTAGTCTTCTGGATAAGCTGAAGAATCTCTCTATTTTAAATCCTAGGTTTACTGAAAATACAGTTCATCATTCACCATTGATCGTTATAACTCCTATGCCTCTTACTATGTCCTTACTGCAAATCAGCTTGCCTTTTACTTTTGCCTCATTCATCCAAACTTTCTCATTTCTACCAACAACTCTTCATCTTCGGACTCCTATTGGCGCAACATTAAATACCTGTATATTATAGGGTGTTGGATATATGCCACTTATTCTCTGCCATAAGTTTATACTGTGGGTTTTTGTTAGGAGATAATTTAATGTGGATCTGATGTCTTTCTCTTGGTGTGATTCTAAGTTCTTGGTGCATTTTCAGGATATTTATTTAGTTCAATGTGATAGTGTGATTTTGTTGTTATATGCGGTGTGAAATCATTTGTTTATTTCCTCTGAGTTATCTTGTTTCTACCTGTTGGTGTTAGATAGCCCTATTTTCATTCGATGATTCGGCGAAAATTCTATCCAGGGTTCAGGTCTTAAGTGGAGAAGGTTATGGGGGCACAATTTTGGGTGACATACTCGACCATTTTGTGCATCAAATTGGAAATTTTGATTCCAGATAAGTTGCTTCCTTTTTATCCAATAGGCATATACGTGAAGACGATGCATTGTAAAATCTTGAAGAAAAAAGAGTAGAATTACCAGCAATTAACTACTTATGTTACCCTATATTATTGTCTGTAACCAAGATGCCTTCTTCAATTCTTACACAAATCAAATTATAATAATATACCAGGGTTCTAATAGTTGTCAAATGTATGGTTATCAAATTTCCTACAATCATGACACAACAGCTATGTACAAGTATTACTGAAACTGAACTCAGCCCCCAAATAACCTGCATAAAATTCAACAAAGAGATGTCTTTTCCTTCTCATGTTTATTGTAATCTGTTTATTGTATTTGTCACTAGTTGCATTTCAAAATTTTCTAATCATGTATCTTGAACACAAATGCCTTGTCCTTTGCTGTATAAGCTTTTGAGGTATTCAAGGTTTGTAACTTTTATAACAACGTTAACAGGTAGAGAGTTGACAGACTCGTGTATAACCTTTTGTTGCCTTTTCAGACTTCCAGTTATCTGCATGATATATTTTAGTCCTGGATATACTTAAAAGTGGGAAGTTATCTACATGAGATATTTTAGTCTTTAATAAGTACTATCTGCATTCTTGGAGAATTTTGTGCATACATTAGGAACCTTCCCAAACCCGTAACATAAAAAGTTAAAAAAATCAAATGAAACATAAAAATCAAATGAAACATAAAAGTGAGGGTATCTTCCTTCCCAGGTGGAACACCCACTAGCTTGGTATCTTCCTAATTTGATGTGGGTTCTACAGGTTGTGTTGCATGTTTAAGTCCCTATTAATCAAGCCTAACTACTATGAAAGATATACATTCCCCTAAATAGACAGATCTTAGAATTATGCATTACTGGATTATTTTTAGTATGGTTGGAATAGGTCTTCATCAGCTTTCTTACAAACTTCGGTAAGTTGAAATATTATTTCAATGACAGTTGCTCTCCTCTTGTTATTTTGTTTTGCATTTTGGACCTTATTCTTCCTTGCTGGCTTTGACAGGGTCTTCTGCCGACCTATACTGGCAACGACAATGGCAGGGGTAGGCTTGTGCTTAGGACTGATATGATAAAAGGAAACAATGGTAGGGGTGGCAAGAACAAATCCATCAAATACGATAACTTCATCGAGTAAGTTCTCAATATCTCTAGTTGTAATTAATGTATATATCAGCAAACTAATTTATTACTGTTTGGTCTTCTGGATGCCTGTGCAGAGGTGTGCTGCCTCACTACTGAGAAATTCAAGGAAAATGTGCAGGGACTGACTGAGAAATTCAAGGAGAAGGACATGATGTACTGATCAGATCAGCAAATTTCACCACCGAGTCCTTTATCTGTACCCCCGTTCCTCATTACTTAATTTGTTTGTGTGCCCATGGAAGCTGCCCTTCTGTTCTCCTCTCTTCTCTGAGGCAATGTAAAGTTCTGAGGAAGTGATGAGCTACACCTTTGGGAAAAATTAGCAAAAGGCTCATGTTCCAACAATAAACTGCTTGAAGAATTCTGAATCATTATGGGAATTGAACAATGTAAAATTGTAATAAAGTTCCATATTTGTTTACGATATTTGAATTATTAGCTTATTATATGACAATATGTTTTAATACTTTACATTTGATATCATGTTATGTATACGATGTTCTGGGACAAAGAATTTGTGTTACCAAATACTTTTTCATATGATTTTTGGCAATACAGGCCTATCATTGTTCTACATAATATTGGTTGTTGTTGAACCTGCATTTTTTTGTATTGACAACATCAGAAATATTGCAATAGAATATCATGTTATGTATACGATGTTCTGGGACAAAGAATTTGTGTTACCAAATACTTTTTCATATGAGTTTTGGCGATACAGGCCTATCATTGTTCTACATAATATTGGTTGTTGTTGAACCTGCATTTTTTTGTATTGACAACATCAGAAATATTGCAATAGAAAATGCTATAAACTACGTTTGCAATTGTGATGCTTATTTACTTTACTAAGCTATAACTCTATAGCGTTCGTGTACGCTATTGGTTGCATGTGTACGCTATTGTTTAATAGCATTTGCATACGCTATTGGTTAATAGCAATTTGTGTACGCTATTGGTTAATAGCATTTGCGTACGCTATTGCTTAATAGCATTTTGTTTCAGAACGCTATACCAGTTAATAGCGTTCATGAACGCTATAATATTATAGCGTTCGGGTACTATAGCGGGGGCTATTATAGCGTGCACAATATGCTATAGTAAGGATTTTATGGCGTTTCCTGCATGCTATTATAAGTCATATTTGTTGTAGTGTATAAAGCACTACAATACATTCTACATGAATCTAGGTCAAACTAGGCCAAAGTCAACCCTTGGTCAACTCTGGTCAACTGCACTAGTCAAACTAGGTCAAACTAGGTCATGTCCTAACCCAACAAGTCTTACTAAGCCTAACCAAGACTATCCTAGCAAGCACACATCAATACAAGGCTATACAAGCCAACATACACCCAACTCTATATAGCATGCAATTATTCAATACTCAAATAGGCAAGAATTCACATTGGATATACACTAGGTAATCTATTACTTTAAACTCTATATGTCTACACATATATACACATGCATATATTGGTATTCAACATTAGGTCTATAATCATGGCATTTCAAATGGTTATATAAACTTATATATTACAACACAATATGCTAACATATATATAATATACATACATAGCTAAGTTAACTGTATTCATAAATACTTATTTAAGAGACTATGTGTGTGTATGTGAACATGGAAAAGGGGCAAGTAAGGATTAAATGGGCATACATAGTGTATACATATCAAAGAGTGTCAAAGTGTAAGTGAACAAAGTGTCAAGTGTGATAGTGTCTACATAGTGTAAGGGGTACATGAGGTAATATAGGATTTGTGTTAACATAGAACATTACATCTCATTAACTTGTATATTGCATACATTATATCTATTATTACATTACATTCATGCTTGCATTCATTCATCATTCCTTTATTCTCTTGCACTACTATATGCACCATACATTACATACTATAGAACCTACATATTCATTACAAGCCATACTTATACATGCTTACATTAGATAGGATACTTACATCTCATGCATCATTTATTTAAATATTTACTCATGCTTGCATTCTCTATTTAATTACATAATGTATATACATTAACATGGGTTAAAATCAAATAGAATATTATATTACACACAAGGGTGCACAAAATGTATATGCCGAATAGTAACTCCTACTAATAATCAATACTGTACCATCTCAGCATGAATTAAAATCTAGGATTAAATTATGTTATAGATCTATGTGTTAGCTTTCCGAAACTTCAAACGGATCGCATTTTCGTTTCCGAAAACTCCCGGAATCGCGAAAACACCGAGAACGCGTTTGTCTTTCGTACAGCTGACACTCAAATAATTCTCTAGAAAGTTACAGAAAGAATTAGGCCTATTAATATATGTTTTTGGAAATATAACTTCAATACACTTCTTTTAAAAAAAACAGGAGATTAAACCGAGCTTTGAGCTAGAAGTTATGACATTTCTAAGTTAGGGCTGAAATTAAAAACGTGGATAAAAATCATGACGGATTTGGATAGTTTCAGACAAAAGAACACAAGTATATAATATAATATATCAAGAACTCACTCTCTACACTAATATATATATATATGAGACACTATAGAACACATCTCCAATACAAAAATATGAGATTAAACATGTAATAATTCATTCATACATAACAACAACACATAGTGTGTCCAAATTTGGGATTTTCCCACATGGACACAACCACAACACAAAGGACACTCCTATGACCTCCAAATGGACACGAAATGGACACAAATGGAGATACAACCATAGGGGTCATTCCTATGGGTACAAAATAGACCTATATGCATGAGGAAATGAAAAGGAGAAGGGATTTATACCTCCCGGTAGATCGAATCGAAGAAAAGCCTTTCCGGAGCGACACCGACACGTAGAGATTCCAAAAGGACACGAACGAGCTTCGAATCCTCCCAAACTTGGGTAGCTTCCTCCTTGGCTAGAATGGAGAAGGAAAAAAGAAGATTTGGTGGCAAAATGGAAGGATTTGGTGGAGAAATTGCTAGGGATTGCTCTCTAGGAATTTGGGGAAGAACAAGAGAGAGAGTGTGGATGAGAATAATGAAATGAACTTGAGCCTATCCTCTCCCAAAGTGGCTGGCCATATGGGGCTATTTGTCCTATTATGGTAAGGTCCAAAATGCCCCCACTAACCTATTCTATGAGTATTAGGAAAGGGCTAATTGGTTGGGGCTAAATTAGTCATTCTAAAGTCTCTAATCACACTAACCTTATCCATAATAATTAGTCTAACCTCTAACTAAAATATTTCTATCATGTGGACTAAAATTAATATCATGTGGGCCATGCCTAACTAGTGTGTGGGTCCCACTAGAGTCAAACTACCCCCGGGTCCCCGTTTCAAGTCGGATTGAGTTGAAATTCGAACCCGACTCAAATAACCCCAAAACAATATCATAAATAATAAAATAAATTTCAACCCCAAAATAATATCATAAATAATAAAATAAATTTTAAAAATATTCAATAATGTAAAATGACAAAAATACCCCTATTTTTGAAAATTGGGGGTGACAAATCTATCCACCTTAAAAAAATTTCGTCCTCGAAATTAAAACAAAGCAATCACAGGAAACACATGCAGAAAACAATCTCATTCAAATACCTTTCAAAAAAAAATTCAGCAATAAAAAAATCTCTTTGGGGAACATCAAACATTTGTAAATAAAAACTGATACATGTCCGATACGGACAAAAAAACCATCACAAAATCACACCTATCAAAGGTCAAAATCAACAATCAGCAACGCAATAAATATCAAAATAATTCAAAGAGGTCAAATGCAAAATATCCTTAGGCCAGAAATGATATTAAAATATCCTAATCACATGGTTAGGCTCTAGGTCAAACAGTCTCTAGGGTTTCACTAGCAAAACATCAAAATCACAAGTCATGATTTTAAATAGTTTTAAAATGATTTAAAAATTACCAAAAATCATATCATGATTTATAAAATGTCAAATCAATAAATGATTAAAATTACAAAATTTCAAAATTATCCTCATTTTAGAGAACTGGGTGTTACAAGTCTACCCACCTTAAAAAAATTGCATCCTCAAAATTAAAATGTTCATACTCCTTCTAGGTCAAACCCCCCACAATCAAAGTCTCAGAACTTAAACAATCATACGATTTAAAAGGATGACATACAGGGTCATGGCATACGGTGGTAGTGAAAGTCTCATCTAGGTATACTAGTCATGCTAGACCAAAACGGTCATATGGTATCAAAACACACAAGCAATCTAGGGTGCTAAACTAAAAAAGATACAGAAATAACAATCATCAAGACTGTAAGGCAGTCTACCATCCTATATAAAAACTGGTACTTATCAAAATAAAATAAAGTTAACTACCATTTATCTAATAAGGGGTACTATTCAAGAAAATTAAAATCAAAAGTTAAAGAATGAAAGCCAATTGCATGGAAATACAATCACAATATATTTATATATATAGCGTTAGAGAGGAAAAAGCTAGCATTATGTACAAGTTATGTAGTTCGTGTGTGTATGGGTGTATGTGGACATATTCATATGGTTAGATAATAGGCGTGTGTGTATGTGAAATATACATGAAAGTGCATAGGGGAATTTGGGATTTCAAACAATAACTATCAAGTTACACTAATCATGGCATATTGGTTAAACAATCTACAATACACAACTCATTTGCTCATAACATGCATGGCTAACCATGTATATATGTTTATATAAAGAGGTAGAGATTTAGTTATGTATGTATATACATTATAATATGTATGCCTAAGCTCTATATATATATCTATATAGATATATAATCATGACATAGAGAGGAAGAGTTAGGTTACATGACAGGGTATACTAAGTTAGGGTGTGTGTGTGTCCTTATACAGGGTTATAGCTTAGTATTGAAAGGTTAAACCCAGTTTTAGTTCAGCATTTACATACAAAATCTGAAAATAAGCTAACATTTAAACCAGTGCAATATTAACATAATGCAATTTCAAAATTTAGGAGTTTGAAACATCACAACTAATCTCAATGCTCCCAATACATCCTAACATGATAGAAATGAAACCCTAATATACTATCAATACATTTATCTACGCATACAGTTCAATATTACATGTTAAATCTGAAATTGAACTAAACATGGAAATCAATGTAAAAATGTTAACATGTATTCAGTTTTCAGGATTTTGGAGAATTTGTACATCAAAACCAACTCAATGTTTATCACAACCTAACATGTAAGAATATGGAACCTAAATTTATATCCCTACAACAACAATGTACACAGCTCTAAATATTACATTTAAAACAATCAATTTGAACTAACATTTAAAATCCCGTATTAAGGGTTAATATGCACACAGTCTCAGATTTGACAAATTTAAACACAAAATTCAACCAAAATTTTTTGTTGAATTGAAACCCTACGTATAACATACATGTGCAGTGATATAAATAAAACTATTATCATAAAATTTTATATTTAAATTATGAGTTAAGCTAGGAAAAGCAGAGAATCGAAAATATTAGGGTTTTGAAAATTTAAACATTAACGACATATTAATATGTATTCAGATAGGTAGAAATCAAGTGTAGCGTGCATAAGTGTCAGGAAAGTGTCCACTATATATATTCATATATATTCTCATGTCCCAATATAAAATTTTAATTCTACGTTAAGACCAATAATTAGATTACTACCAAGGTTGCAAACAGGTGATTGACGTAATCAAGACAGTATTATTATTATTATTTAATACAAAAATAATAGCAAGAAAGAAATAACGATAAAATCTGTTTTTGCTTATCTGTTTAAAAGAAAAACCCATTTTGAAACCCAGAGCTAAATTTTCAAATCCAAGATAAAGTCTAGCAAAATCATCGATTCATTGTATTAAGAAGAATTTCATAGTAAGAAGTTACACAAAGTTTATAAAAACAGCTAAAGCTACGCCTAAGTTAAATAAATGAGAAACAAAACAAAACAAACAAATAACAATTCTCTTTTTTTTTTGAAGGACTGAAACAAAAGTAGAGAAAACATGTTCAAAAATATTTAAGGTACAATCTGATAATCATATGCGTCTTCTTGAAATTATGTTATCAGAATTCTGCTACGCCAATAAGCATTTTTCAGCTGCAATAAACGATAGAGTCCATAATAAGGCATACACCCTATAATCATGTTATCTAGAATTCTTACCACGCCATCCGGTATGGCTGCAAGAAAATCTAGATTTCATAACTAAGATAAGTATAGCTATATCAGGCTCTACGTCCTTGTCATGCTAGCAAATATGACTGCAATAAATTCTAAATTCCATAATAAAGTAGACTTTTACCTTTCTCACTGTCCTTATCAAGTATGTTATCAGGTTATACCTTAATTCCAAAAAATGTACATATACATATAAATACAAACTCAAATTTAACAACTAACATCAAGATTCAAAATTCAACAATAATCCATCAAAAATCATAAAAATACAGACTCAAATTCAACCACTATCATCAAGATTCAAAATTCAACAATAATCCATCAAAAATCATAAAAATACAGACTCAAATTCAACCACTAACATCAAGATTCGAAATTCAACAATAATCCATCAAAATCAAGTTCAATAACATGAAGTAAAGGTAAAACAAATCAGGGAAAAAAACACATTTCAAATCAAAGTTAAAATAAGATTCTCAAGGGTCGTCCCAGGAATCTCTCAAGGAATCCTAACCATGATTGAGTACCTTCAAAATATATCCTATTCCTACTGCAGGCTGTAGTGGTACTCTAGTTCGAATACCATTACATAAACTCGACCTGCATGGGCCACCACTAAAAACGTGTCACGATCCGCACCCACCGTGAGGGTACGAATACGTAACAACGCCCAGCCTACGCCGCAGTATCGGCGGTAGAACGCTGTTCTAGGTCATGAACTATAACTAGCATAATATGAATACTCTCCATAAGGAGGCCAACACAGAGGTACAACTCAATCATAATCTAAGGTAGAATGATAAAGATAGATAAACATAAAATCCAACAGAGATACAGGAGATAGAAGTCTAAGTGTCTAAGATACATAATCCCAGAAATACATCTCAAAAACTCAAATACAGTAATCCACAAGTAAATACAACTCCAGACAAAATAAAATAACTATCTAAACAACCTCTACTGTGTCTCCTCTAGGCTAGCAGGCAATCCCGGGCTATCTGTAAAATTTATCAACAGGTCCAGTCAGGACAGGAACGAGTACATATCTCTCAAACAGTTCATAGCAGGTTAGAAGTATAAATCATGCAATAGAGTAAAATACAGGAAGTGCTGAATGGAAGTACGAGTAAACAGGAGATATTTTGTAACTGAAAGTAAATACATGATAGTAGAGACTGTAAGTGACTACGTGATTTAGAGTACAATATGGTTATGTAAACGGCTTAGGGGCACATGAATACAAATAAGGAGGCACATTTATACAGCTACTGGGGATAGTGTTCACATAACCAATTCTACTCACCCCGCCCCAATCAATACACAAGGATCCATTCAAGTTACGTTATAGGCACATGAATACAGCTAAGATACGTGAACTCATGTAATGAGTAGTACATGAGGCACATGATAAAGCACATGAAAGCATATGAAGCACATGAAAGCACATGAGAACATGTAAAAACATGAACTAGTACGAGTACAAGGAGTACCTGATGCACATGATAAAATACATGAACATAAAATACCCGATGCACCCGTAGAGGGATAACATCTCAGGAAGGGATCCATATAGTATTAATCCGTGAAGATACGTGTCAGCATCATGTAGAGTAATCTAGAGCAAGAATATAATCCAGGTAAGTATGAAAAGATCAGAGAATGTACTCGCCTGCTATCTGAGTGTTCAAGAAAAATGTACTGTCCAAGGAGTGGTGTCTGGCTCCTAATTAGAACAGCACAAGTCACAACATGTCCAGAAGGGTAATATAAGGCACTATAATACATTCTACATGAATCTAGGTCAAACTAGGCCAAAGTCAACCCTTGGTCAACTCTGGTCAACTGTACTAGTTAAACTAGGTCAAACTAGGTCATGTCCTAACCCAGCAAGTCTTACTAGGCCTAACCAAGACTATCCTAGCAAGCACACATCAATACAAGGCTATACAAGCCAACATACACCCAACTCTATATAGCATGCAATTATTCAATACTCAAATAGGCAAGAATTCACATTGGATATACACTAGGTAATCTATTACTTTAAACTATATATGTCTACACATATATACACATGCATATATTGGTATTCAACATTAGGTCTATAATCATGGCATTTCAAATGGTTATATAAACTTATATATTACAACACAATATGCTAACATATATATAATATACATACATAGCTAAGTTAACTGTATTCATAAATACTTATTTAAGAGACTATGTGTGTGTATGTGAACATGGAAAAGGGGCAAGTGAGGATTAAATGGACATACATAGTATATACATATCAAAGAGTGTCAAAGTGTAAGTGAACAAAGTGTCAAGTGTGATAGTATCTACATAGTGTAAGGGGTACATGAGGTAATATAGGATTTGTGTTAACATAGAACATTACATCTCATTAACTTGTATATTGCATACATTATATCTATTATTACATTACATTCATGCTTGCATTCATTCATCATTCCTTTATTCTCTTGCACTACTATATGCACCATACATTACATACTATGGAACCTACATATTCATTACAAGCCATACTTATACATGCTTATATTAGATAGGATACTTACATCTCATACATCATTTATTTAAATATTTACTCATATTTGCATTCTCTATTTAATTACATAATGTATATACATTAACATGGGTTAAAATCAAATAGAACATTATATTACACACAAGGGTGCACAAAATGTATATGCCGAATAGTAACTCCTACTAATAATCAATACTGTACAATCTCAGTATGAATTAAAATCTAGGATTAAATTATGTTATAGATCTATGTGTTAGCTTTCCGAAACTTCAAACGGATCGTATTTTCGTTTCCGGAAACTCCCGGAATCGCGAAAACACCGAGAACGCATTTGTCTTTCGTACAGCTGACACTCAAATAATTCTCCAGAAAGTTACAGAAAGAATTAGGCCTATTAATATATGTTTTTGGAAAGCTAACTTCAATACACTTCTTTTAAAAAAAAACGGGAGATTAAACCGAGCTTTGAGCTAGAAGTTATGACATTTCTAAGTTATGGCTGAAATTAAAAACGTGGATAAAAATTATTACGGATTTGGATAGTTTGAGACAAAAGAACACAAGTATATAATATAATATATCAAGAACTCACTCTCTACACTAATATATATATGAGACACTATAGAACACATCTCCAATACAAAAATATGAGATTAAACATGTAATAATTCATTCATACATAACAACAACACATAGTGTGTCCAAATTTGGGGTTTTTCCACATGGACACAACCACAACACAAAGGACACTCATATGACCTCCAAATGGACACGAAATGGACACAAATGGAGATACAACCATGGGGGTCATTCCTATGGGTTCCAAATAGATCTATATGCATGAGGAAATGAAAATGAGAAGGGATTTATACCTCCCGGTAGATCGAATCGAAGAAAAGCCTTCCCGGAGCGACACCGATACGTAGAGATTCCAAAAGGACACGAACGAGCTCCGAATCCTCCCAAACTTGGGTAGCTTCCTCCTTGGCTAGAATGGAGAAGGAAAGAAGAAGATTTGGTGGCAAAATGGAAGGATTTGGTGGAGAAATTGCTAGGGATTGCTCTCTAGGAATTTAGGGAAGAACAAGAGAGAGAGAGTGTGGATGAGAATAATGAAATGAACTTGAGCCTATCCTCTCCCAAAGTGGCTGGCCATATGGGGCTATTTGTCCTATTATGGTAAGGTCTAAAATGCCCCCACTAACCTATTCTATGAGTATTAGGAAAGGGCTAATTGGTTGGGGCTAAATTAGTCATTCTAAAGTCTCTAATCATACTAACCTTATCCATAATAATTAGTCTAACCTCTAACTAAAATATTTCTATCATGTGGACTAAAATTAATATCATGTGGGCCATGCCTAACTAGTGTGTGGGTCCCACTAGAGTCAAACTACCCCCGGGTCCCCGTTTTAAGTCGGATTGAGTTGAAATTCGAACCCGACTCAAATAACCCCAAAACAATATCATAAATAATAAAATAAATTTCAACCCCAAAATAATATCATAAATAATAAAATAAATTTTAAAAATATTCAATAATGTAAAATGACAAAAATACCCCTATTTCTGAAAATTGGGGGTGACATGTCGTCAAATGCTCGTTGACATTCTTCGGTCCAAACGAAAGATACACCCTTCTTTATTAGTTGCGTAAATGGTCTGCAGCGTCCAGACAGATTCGAAATGAATCTCCTGATGTACGCAAGTCGACCTTGGAATCCTCGTAGCTCTTTTAGGTTGCGTGAAGGATGCATCTCTTGAATGGCTTTGATCTTCTCGGGATCCACGTGTATACCCTTAGAGGTAATGACGAAGCCGAGAAACTTGCCACTAAAGACACCCAAGAATGACTTGGTGGGATTTATTTTGAGTTGATGTTGGCGCATGAGGTTGAAGATAGTTCTCAAGTCTTAGATGTGATCTTCCTTCAGACGACTTTTGACAGCAATATCGTCAACGTAGCATTCGACAGTCTTGCGCAGATGATCTCGAAAGATGGTACTTATGGCTCGTTGGTTAGTTGCACCAGCGTTCTTGAGACCAAATGGCATTACAGTATAGCAGTAGACTCCACGAGGAGTGCAGAAAGAAGTATGTTTTTCATATTCAGGATTCATCCGAATCTGATTGTATCCGGAGAATCCGTCCATGAAAGATATTCTTTCGAACCCACAGGTGTTGTCAATCATAAAGTCCGTGATAGGGAGAGGAAATTCATCTTTTGGACATGTTTCATTAAGATCACGAAAGTCGATGCAGACTCAAACTTTGCCGGTTTTCTTCAGGACTGGGATGACATTGGCTACCCAATCAGGATGCTGCTCTTCTCGAATAAAGCCAGAAGCGATGAGCTTCTTGACTTCATCATCGATGGCATCCATCATTTCTGGCTTGAAGCGCCGTTGTTGCTGTTTGACCGTTTTGCATTAGGCAGGATGTTCAATTTGTGAGTAGCAACTTTAGGATCTAGTCCTGGTATGTCTTCATAGCTCCGGGCAAAGACGTCTATGTATTCCTGAATAAGAAGAATTAATTCTTGCTTATCTGCCTCGGGGAGGTTCTTGCTGATGAATATTGGACGAGGTGACCCGCTCTCTCCTACATCAATTTGAACTAATTGATCTTCTGTAGGAGGTTCCTTTTGTTCGAATCGGAGTTCCCATTGGGTATCCATTCGTTGAGCCCAAGGATCTATTTCAGGATTTTCTTCAATATCCTCGTCATAGCCTTTTGGAAGTTCGACGGAGACCATGTTAGAAGATACAGTCAATCGATGAACTTGACCGATGCTGGTGTCAGAATTTCATGATCTGGAATCAGAAGAGTTAGAGCACTCCTCGCTATCGGATTCAGAAGCTGCTGGAGATAATACTGGAGGAGAAGCATATCCGAGACCTCTTTTGGTCCTGCTGTAGTACATCTCTGACTTCCCTTTCGGCACGGCCGTACGGATAGGAGTTCTTCGACCTTTACCGTAGTTGAGGCCATTTTTGAAGTCATAACCCATTTTTCGGATGATGTCTTTTGATTGTTGACTGTAACGATGAAGTTGAAGATGTCCCGTGTCGTTATTTTTGCTATCATCCGTATAGCTAAATTGTTGTTCCGGTCCTTTACTAAAAAGTATTGGACTCTCGCCTTTCTTTCGAGCGGGAACAATACGATATGAATCTTTTGGATGTTCGAATGAGACTTCTGTTTGAAGAGACTGCACAACTCCCATTGTAAATGACTGATAGCTATCTAACATATCCAAATAGCACTTAGCATGATAAATGACATCAGTATACTGGAAAGTAGATGCTTTTTTATTAATTTGTACATCCGTATTTACAGCAAGACCTTTAGCCTTAGCAGGCTTGGTCAGATTGATTACAAGAGGGGGAGAAAAAGAACGTGGAGGAGGATTGGCTTTGTTACGACGGAGGTCAATAACAAGCGGCTCAGAGGAGGTGAGCTCCCTTTGATCCTTGTTATGAGATAAATCAATAACAAGTGGCTCAGAAGAGGTGAGCTGCCTTTTTTCTTTGTTACGACGTAAGTCAATAACAAGTGGCTCAGAAGAGGTGCGCTCCCTTTGATTCTGATCATCATCAGTTGGTTGCTTCTGGACTGGCAAGTGAATAGCCAGTGGCTTGGAGGACTGAGGACGAGAAACACGCTCTTTGACAGGTATGATGAGGGTGTCATTAGGCACTGTAGAAGCATGGAAAATGATCCATGCGGCTAGGAAACCCCATGCGGCTCATAAAGCCCATGCGGCTCAGAAAGTCATGCGGCATAAGGGACTATGCGGCCCAAGACATCCCAGGTGGCTCAGAAGACACGTGGCGCAACAGTGTTCCCCTCCGCCCTATGCTGCATTAATTACTTTGGTGGCTGACAACTCTGAAAAAAGTGACAGCCCTGACGCAAGAGAGGCAATTATGACTCTGTCGTAATGACAGACCCGTAGGAAAGAGAAAGAGATCTCTGACACAATCCCCCGAGATCCATAAAAATGCCATGTGGCCTTGCCACGTGGGCGTTCGTATGCGGCTCGAGCGAAGACTTCCCATGCGGCTCAAGAGGACTATTTTCGTGCGGCTCAGGTGGATGCATCCCTATGCGGCTCGTAATGATTATCTCCATGCGGTTCAAAGGTTCGAAGGGGGGGCCACTACCCAAGCAGCCCTGACACGTGGCCCAAACCTTATGCGGCCCAAATCTTATGCGGCTCAATCTTCATGCGGTTCAGATCTCCCCAGTGGATCCTAGGACACGTGTCCTAAGCCGATCAATTTCCCTGATTTATTGCAATCAGAGATTGGGTCAAAACCCAATAATCTAGGGCACGTGGCAGGAGAATAAATCAAATTTATTCGCAGACATCAGAAGATCATTATGAGGAAGATTTATTCTAATTAGCATTAATTGCTGATGAGATTTGGTGTAATCTACACTTAATGGTCCAGATTCATCACACTCAAAACTAATGGCCTAGATTGACCAATCCACAGGCCGCCGCCATCTCCAGGAAGCAATCATTTGCAACCCTATTGATCATACCCCATTCCTATAAATAGCAAGGTGCCATTCCCTTACAAGATATACATTCCCTGGCAATATACACAACGGAGAGAGTGTGACCAGAGAGACCCCTTTTCGAGATCAGAGAGCATTAAAAGACTTGGAAGAAAAAGCAGAGAGGGAGCAAAGAGAGCATTTCTTCAACGCCGAGCAAATCTTCTGGAGCCAAGGCTGCATACCGATCGTCTAAGGAGTAAGGCAGGGCTGCCGTCGCCTTCTCGAGTCTCTATCGTCACCCCCCAAAATCTAAAACAAACAATTGTACTTAGTCTGCTGTACCTAGGCTTTCGTCCCTAGGCTTTCTTTGTACAAGCGAATTTGTATTGTGAGTCTAAGTTCAGTCCTCCCATAAAACTGTTATGTACTTTTACAATCAATGACAAACACGATGGCGACTCTGCTGGGGACAAACTTCTCCACGGCTAAGGAGTTGGTGACGCAGTCGGATGAAGCCAAGCTTGGCTCCACGCAACAGAAGATGGTCGTCCGTTTCGACCAACAAGCGTTTAAAGAGATGCTCTCTGAAGGAAGTGCTGGCCCGATCCAGAAGCGAACCCGCACAAAGAAAGCTCGCTACGAGTGGAGGCCAAAATCGTTGCTTCTCCACAAGCTCTGGACGGGGTACTCTCTTCTACCAAAGGCGGCGAGGGCGATTCTCATACGGCTCCACTTCGAGCCGTAGAGAACTCTGCTGTCCCCGAGTCCGGCAGAGGAAAGCATTACGATGCTGGACTTGCAGGGACAAAGAGCGACTCTATGCTCCCCAGGAAGAAGCCGAGCACTCCTGTGGCCAAATCTGTCAACCACATGCAGGAGGCTCATGCGGGTGGATCTACCGGCCGCATGAAGAAAATCCATGCGGCCAGATCATCCAGTCGCATAAAGAAGACTCATGCGGCTGAGACTTCCAGCCGCATGAAGAAAGCCTATGCGGCTACGTCTGCCAGCCGCATACGGACCAACGATGACAGCCGCATGATGCCTACTCCCCGCGGCTCTGTCTTCGACCGCCTCTCGTACGATCCTGATCTCTTGTGCTCCCAAAAAGATATGTCTGACTCTCTCCAATATCACTTAGACTCTTCCTACTATGTGCCCGTATGCACTAGAGCGAAGAAGTCTAAAGCAGCGCGAGCCTGGTGAGTTTGGTCCGCTGATCTGACCTCTGACCATCCGAGCGTTCCGCATACTGCTACGCGAGCCTCGGATGGGAAGTTGTACAGAACCACTCGAGTCCAGCCCCCGGCGGCAGACGGACAGAGAGGTTCGCAAAAGGCTCCCAAAATCCCGGGAGCAAACATGGTCGGTCCGAACCATCTGACTTGCTTGAGGCCATCCTCCACAAATACAAGGAAAGAGAAGATGCATTGGGGTGCAAAGAGTCCTCCCACGGACATCACTGCACCCAAGTCATCGTCAACTGCTGCTGCAACAGCGCGATGATACGAGAAGACCGGCAGTCTGTCTTTCAAAGACTGCAACATCCATCTTCAGAAGACGAGGCACTACCCGTCGCCTTCTGCAACTCCGCTCGGAAAGTCCCCGCTGATGGAAGGGGGAAGAAGACAAATGTTCCCAACCCAAAGATTTCAACCACTGCGACTAAAAGACTGTCGTCTAAACGGGTGCCCACCACCGTAGTTTTCCAAGGTACTCGCTCTAAGACAAAATCTGCTACAGTGGGAGATTTATCGTCCACAATGCAGGGGGTTGCTGGGGCTGGGGGTAGCACCCCTCCGAGCCTCCACAGTAATCCGATGTTCCAAGAAGACGAGCCCGGGGAGACCACTCTCCCATCAGGTACAACAGGTGCTGATGTCCCCGAGGACATCTATGACTCTCAAGACGAGGTAAACTCGGAGACTGGGGGTACTGTTCGTTCCAAGTCTGAATCAGAAGGGAACATACCCACATACCCCGATGACTTCTCACTAAGGGGTACGATTCGGAGGGCGCTTCCTCCACCACTCCGTCTATCTCTCCTCATGTGAAGACGGTATTCATGACAGACAGCAACCAAGGTGGTTCCAGTGATCGCCAACGCATCGACACTCTAGAGGCCATACTGCATGCCTTGGTCAAGTCTGTAGACGAGATCAAAGCGACCCTTCCAACTCTCCAAGGAGGGACGCATGGCAAACAAGTGCGGGTCCCGCTGTCAATGCGAACTCGAACTCAGTGGCACCGAACCCGGGCAACAGTCCCCCCGAAGTAATGACCCCCACCGCTGTGGATGAGGCCCGCGAAGCGAGAAGAGAGGTCCAAGAGCTCCGAGCCATGTTCCACGCTCGAGAAAACTCTCAAGACCTCAGAATACGGCAACCATACCCTGCTGCATGGAGGGATGTTCCATTCCCACCAAGATATAAGTCGTTCAACATCAATCCTTATGATGGCAAGACCTCAGCAAGTCGGTACATCACTTACTTCGAGGTCACCACCGACCATCTGTCCCATGATGATGCCATTCTCATACGATTATTCATCGGAGCATTGGAAGGAGTCGCCTTCGACTGGTATCGCAATCTGACGGACAACTGCATCCACTCCTTCGCCGACTTCAAGCGCATGTTCTTGGAGAGATTCTACGAAGTAGGGCAGGACATCACCATGTCTACCCTCATGGACGTCGTCCAAGGGGAGAAAGAGCTGACAAGGAACTACATCGAGAGGTTCTGCCAAACCGCCATGAAGTTACCCTCTGGAAACCCGGATTCCTCCTTGATTGAAATTTGCCAAAAGAGACTGCTTCCAACAATCAGTCTCTGGATGGACGAAAGTTAATTCAAGGATTGGAAGACGTTCATCATCAGTGCCAGAAGCGCCGAAGAACGATTGAAGAAGGCTCGCCAACTGGGATTGCACATCTCGGACGGAGAGAACAAGGGCAAGCGTCCCAACAACGATAATGGGGGTAGCCCCTCCAACAATCGGGACAGCAGAGAAAAGCAAGCTATGGTGGCCGATACAGCACAGAAACCTGAGCCAAAGCCAGCAGACAAACAATGGCCACAAATCACTTACTCCTTCGAAGACGGTCACGTCAAGCCCATCTTGGACATGCTCATACAAGGAGACAGAATCAAGCTTCCTCCACCAAGACGGGAACCGCGGCCGGCAGAGATGGAGAACCCAAAGTACTGCCATTATCACCGCTACGTCCACCATGCTACACACGACTGCTACCAGCTAAAACGGTACATCCAAAACCTTATCGATTCGAATGCTCTGGCTATCGATTTCGAAGAGGTAACCGTGGCAGCCAACATGGTGTCAGTACAATTCGGCAGCTTCCCTCCGACGAAAACGGGGCGACGATTACCTTTGAAGCCACCGGTCCCGACAGGCAAACCACGGGACTACTATAGCAAGACTCGATGTAGATTAGGGTATGTAACACCCACGACGACCCCTGAAAGTTCAGATGAAGAATGTGACTGGCATTCACATTCGACCTGGTCACCAACTTCTGACTCTGATACCAGCATCGGAGATGTATTCAGACAAGTCTTGTCAGTCAACATGGTATTCGCCAACGCTTATGAAGAAGACGAAGACATCCTCGAAATCTTTGAGCTAGAGCCGTGGGCCCAACAGCTGGATGCATAATGGAAAAAGCGGTTCGAACAGAGAGAACCTTCCACTAAAGATGAGGTCATACAAGTAGATCTCGGCAGTGAATCTTCTCCAAAACCGATCTTCGTCAGTAAAAGCCTAACAGACGAAGAGCGAGAATCACTGTTGGAACTTGTCAAAGAATATATCGATGTGTTCGCCTAGAGCTATGAAGACATGCCGGGGTTAAATCCCGATATTGCTCTTCATAAACTCAACATTCGGCCGGATGCAAAGCCAGTCAAGCAACAACAGCGACGCTTTCGCCCAGGCATCATGGACGCGATCGAAGCCAAAGTCAACAAACTGATAGCCAGCAGCTTCATTCGTGAGGAGCAACATCCTGACTGGGTCGCTAATATAGTACCCGTCCTCAAGAAGAATGGGAAGATTCGAATCTGTATCGACTTCCACAATCTGAACGAGGCGTGTTCCAAAGACGAATTCTCCCTCCCTATCACAGACATCATGATTGACAACACCTGCGGCTTCGAACATATGTCATTCACGGATGGCTTCTCGGGGTACAACCAAATCAAGATGTCTCCTGACGACGAAAAACATACATCATTCTGAACACCGATTGGCACATACTGCTACACAGTCATGTCTTTCGGTTTGAAGAATGTCGGTGCCATATATCAAAGAGCCATGAGTATCATCTTCAGAGACCACTTACGCAAGACAGTGGAGTGCTATGTTGATGACATCGTCGTCAAGAGTCGTTGTAAGGAAGACCATTTGCAGGATCTGAGGACGGTATTCGACCTGATGCGAGCGCACAATTTGAAAATGAACCCTACGAAGTCCTTCCTGGGCGTATCCAGCGGGAAGTTCTTGGGTTTCATCATCACCGCCCAGGGTATCCACGTGGACCCTGAGAAGACGAAGGCAATTATGGAGATGAGTCCCCTGAGAAACCTCCGCGAACTCAGAGGCCTTCAAGGGAGGCTAGCTTACATCAGGAGGTTCATTTCTAACCTCTCTGGACGATGTCGACCATTCACCCACCTCATGAAGAAAGGCGTCTCGTTCGTGTGGGACGAAGAATATCAGCGGGCCTTCGACAGCATCAAAGAATATTTGTCGAACCCTCCAGTTCTGGTGGCCCCGGTTGCTGGAAAACCATTCCTGCTCTACGTACGAGCAATAGAGCATTCCCTCGGAGCTCTGTTGGCACAAAACAACGATACAGGCCATGAGCAAGCCATATATTACCTCAGTCGAATGATGATTGGGCTAGAGCACTGATACACCGCTGTTGAGAAGGAATGCCTTACCCTGGTGTTCGCTATTCAGAAGACGCGGCACTATGTCACCGGACAAACAATACATGTGATCTCACGAGTCAACCCTCTCAGGGTCCTCATGACTAAACCAGGGGCACTCAGCTCTCGTCTCGCTACATGGGCAATATTGCTGTCCCCTTATCATATGATCTTCGTCCCGTAAAAGGCTGTCAAAGGTCAAGCCCTGGCAGACTTTTTGGCAGCCCACCCGGGCTCAGAGTCATCCAGGATATAAGAAGAAATTCCAGATGAGGTCGCCGACTCGAATGCAGCCTCTCACGATAACATATGGTGGATGTTCTTCGACGGTGCTTCAAACAGGACCCAAGGGCAACATCATTGTCGGAGTTGGGGTGGTGCTAGTCTCCACTTCCGGATTGGTGATTAACCGCGCTTACTCCCTCACGGAACCCTGCTCTAATAATGTGGCCGAGTACAACGCTCTGGTCATTGGCCTCCAACTTGCAAAGGAGCTAGGGGTAGAATATCTTGAAGCATACGACGATTCTCAGTTAATCGTCAATCGGATCCGGGGCTCATACGAAGTTTGCCACGAAGACATGATCCCCTATCACCAAATAGCGATCGACATCATTTCGTCGTTCGAGGGGTTCTTCATCGAGCATGTCCCCAGACTCCGAAATATCGAAGCCGATGCCTTAGCAGGCCTGGCCGCTTCCCTAGCAGTGCCGAATTATACCCATCAATCGGTAGATGTGCTAGGCCACGAACTGGTCTGCCCCAAGAACAACGTTCAATTTATGGCAAGTTATTCTGCTCAGGCGATTGATGATGCCCCAGATTGGAGAAAACTATTCATCGACTTTGTCGTCTACGACATCCTCCCCGAGAACCCAAAGGAGGCCACCTCCATTAGACGGCGTTCCCTCAGATTCTTCTTCGATACAGAGACGAAAATGCTGTATCGGCGATCCTACAATAGATTATTGCTTCGGTGTCTGTCAAACGCAGAAGCCAAAGAAGCCGTACGAGAAGCGTATGACGGTGTCTGCGGGGCCCATCAGCCTGGTCCTAAATTACAAGACCGTCTTCGTCGAATGGGCTACTACTGGCCTACGATGGTAGCGGATGCGATAGACTACGTAAGAAGGTGCAAAGCCTGCCAAGTCCACGCAGACTTCATTCACCAGCCATCCGAATTTCTACATCCGACAGTGGCATCCTGGCCCTTCGAAGCATGGAAGATGGATATCATTGGTCCAATTACTCCACCTTCCTCCCGTGGACATCGCTTCATACTTGCGATCACGGATTACTTCTCCAAATGGACAGAAGCTGTTCCACTTGTAGAAGTCAAAACTTCGAATGTGATCGGCTGCCTCAAGCATCACGTCATCTATCGCTTTGGACTGCCCCGAAGGATCATCCACGACAATGGTCTGCAGTTTGCAAGCCACGCCTTCTATCGGTTTTGCGATAAGCACCGCATACAGAATTTTGCTTCGACACCATATAACCCAGCAGCAAATGAGTTGGCAGAGGCATTCAACAAAACAATCATCAAACTCCTCAAAAAATTTGTCTCTTCCAACAAACGCGACTGGAACGAAAAGCTCAGTAAATATTTATGGGCGTACCGTACTACAGTCCGAACAGCTACCGGGAACACACCATTCTCCCTGGTGTACGGGAGTGAGGCAGTTCTCCCATTAGAGACTCAAATACCTTCACTCCGCGTCGCCCTCACTTATCAATTGACGACGGATGATAACTACCGACGCCGACTACAAGAGTTGGAGGCCTTAGATGAAAAGTGCCTCCTAGCTCAGCAAAGGATCGAACTATACCAAGCACGCATCTCCGGAGTCTTCAACAAGAAGGTCAAGATCAGAACATTTCAGGTGGGCGATCTCGTTCTGGCAGTTCGGAGACCGATGATCATGACTCACAAGACCGCCGGTAAGTTCCAGCCAAAATGGGAAGGCCCATTCATTATTGAGGCCGTATTCTCCAACGGAGCCTACCGCCTCGCAAAACAGAATGGGGATTTGCTCATGTTGCCCGTCAACGGCAAGTTCCTGAAGAAATACTATGTTTAAACGACATTCTCCATATCATCGAGTCATGTGCCTGCTGGTACCACTGAACTCACATCCACAATTTTTAAGATTTTCGAGTCACGTGCCCGCTAGCACCGCTGAACTCACCCTTACAATTTTCCCAGATCATTGAGTCACGTACCCGCTGGTACCGCTGAACTCACACTCACCATTCTCTAGATTCCCGAGTGATGTACCCTCTCGTGTCGCTGAACTCACATCCACAACATCCCAGATTATCGAGTCATGTGTCCGCTGGTGCCACTGAACTCACACTTTCACAATATCGAGTCATGTACCCGCTGGTGCCTCTGAAATCACATCCCGGTCACTCTTTCAGATAGTAAGTCATGTATGATCATACCTCTGAACTTTCTTCCTATAAGAGATCCTCCTTCATGATCCACTACCCGCACTCCCAGTGCACAAAAAGGGTAATGGGTCCACAAACTTCCAAAACGACCATGTCGATGTTACCTCTGAGTCGTCTCACTTCCGCCAAAAACAAATCACCCCTACATAGAACTTTCATGTCCTCATTAACTCTGAGTCGTTCTATGTACCCCATCTTCATTGAGTCCACTCCTACTATGTCCTCATTACCTCTGAGTGGGAAGGCTCCGTAGAAGAAACTTTCATACTTGCCATGTCCTCATTACCTCTGAGTAAGTATATCGATTCCCTTTTAACCTATTATCTGTACCCACAACCGGAGTACGACAAGGATAATAGGTCCACAAATGTCCTCTGTTGACCACAAATAGTCTCCGTTGAATTCACTCCTGCCATGTCCTCATTACCTCTGAGTAGGAAGATTCTACGATGAAACCCTCATACTTGCCATGTCCTCATTACCTCTGAGGAAATATGTTGGTTCCCTTTCATCATATTATCTGTATCCTAAACTGGGGTACACCAAGGATAATAGGCCCACAAATATCCTCTGCTAAGTTTCTTAGCATAAGCCCACCATCTCATCATGCCCCGGGAGCCCAGCTGCTCTACGGCATTCCATTTTTCGATACTAGGAGCATCCATGACCACTTTGCCATGGCTTTCCCAGGTGTCCTAACCAAACTTGTCATTCGTACCTAAAACCAAGGTATGCCATGGATGACGAGTCCACAAACAAGTCCCCTGCGCGGGACACACATCACCATCATATCACAGGTGCAATAAGCAATGCAATAAAGAGTAGAATAGAAAGTACTCTTTATTTGAAAGAAAAAAAAAACATTACATCTTTTGGGACCACGTCCCTCTCAAAAAGAAAATAGGAACAAAACAAAAGAAAGAAAAGCAGACTACATTTCGGCATTACTCAATTCTAGGAGACGGTTTCTCACTGAGGTGGTCCCCCGCTCAATCCGCTGTCGAGCCCGACGCTCAGCCTCCCGGGATAACCTCTCCCCATTGTCCAAATCCATGAGCGCCTGGTAGTCATCTTCCAACTTTCTCAGGGCAGTTTCCAGGTCAGTCGAAGCTTGATTAACCCTGTCAGCCTCCCTAATAATTAGCCCCCTGTCAGTACAGGCAACCTCAAGTTCGGACTCCAAGAAAGTCAACTTCCTCTGAAGCGCGAGAATCTGCTCCCGTGTGTCAATAATCTCACGAGAGGCAGTCTCCTCCCGAGCTGTGACGTCTTCATTCGTGTGACTCAATTGATCATACCGATCAGATAAATCGCTGAGGTCCTTCAGTATGGCCGACCTGGTTTTATCCCGAGCAGCTTTAGTCCTCTCTATGGCAGCGATAAGGAAACCCCGCTCCTCATTTATAATAGGAGACAGATCAGCCTGCCGCAATACCCGGAGCTCGGCCACCAGCTGATCAGTCTCTAACAATTTTGCCTCCAGAAATACGGCCATCCCTGCATCACCAGGGAGATTCCTAAGGATATCAATTTGACCCTGGGCACATTGCCGGGCCAAGGTGAAGGAGGTCCCTCTTTCCACAGAAGCTTCTATTCCCCTCTTCAAATGACGATAAAAATTGGCAACCACGTCCTGTAACGCATCGTCCAAAACCTCTGCAGAGGATGGCATCAGAGGAAGCGAGGACGGCAACATCGGAGGAGTGACGCTGGAGCTTGCCACCAGGGGAACAGAGTCTGAACAGAACGATGCGTGAATGGTGGCTAACTCGTCTTCCGCCGCCCAGAGAGCTTGGATACTCGGTAGGGCAGAAAGGTCGATTCTCGGAGCCACCGGAGCAGAGGATGACGCAAGGACCATCGTTCCCTGCCCCGACTGCCCCGATACCTGGCCCGCTAAACTCGAGCCCCCAGAAGGCCCATCAAAACGTGTCGGAAGGTGAGGGGGTACACCCCTCTCCACCAGTGCCCCTTCGGCTGGGTTTGTCTCAACAATGTCCATCATCGACATTAGAGAGGCAAGACCTGTACGCCCAGAATAACAAGCAATCGACGTAACCCGAAGGACATGATGATAGAGCAGATAGGCCTCCTCACAGGTTAAGATTTGGCTTATCTTACCAAGTGTGGAGCATGGAGGCTGCAGCTCATTCACAGTTGGCATGGTCTCCTCATCCGCAATCTCTAAGTTAAACTCGGCAGCGTCCTCTGTCCCCATCACCTCGAAGGGGGATACGACTCGATCGGTATCGTTTCGAGGAGATTCCGTGATCCCAGAGACAGACTCACGGAAGCCCCCGCCATCCCGGGTCACCACCTCGGCATCTTGAGACTCCTCTTCTTCTCTTGACACCTACAAGCGGGAAAGAAGATGATTAAAATCAAAGCTAGAAGGAAAGAAGGAAGGAAGAATCGGGAGCGGTTTGGTTACCTCTGACACGGGATTGACCTCTTCTCCGCTTTCTCTTATAGTTAGCTGGCGGTGTCTGGTTGCAACCAGCTTCCGGGAGCGAGATATACCGCCAGCAGGAGAAACTTGCCTGCTACGCTTTGGAGCAGGGCCAAGCGCAACGGGTGGCTAATCCCCCAACATCTCATCTGGCAAGATTGGCGGCTGATCCACCTCTACGTCTGCCGCCGAGAGGGTAGAGTCATCTCCATCATGCTCGTTGCCCTCATCATCCTCAGCCACAGAATCCAAATCTGTCACTTCGACTCTAATCTTTCTCTTCTTGGCCCCTTGAGACCCTTCCACCAGGCCGGTACCAACAACAAAACTGGCACCCGGGTTAAAACTGACCGAAGGTTTGTTCGCCATGACATGGTACAAGGCTACCATGTACAAGATCTCCACTGACGCCTTAATAGCAGGGACTGAGAAAATGGTACGGGTATGGAATGTATCGTAGTATTGCTAAGCCCTAATACCATCAAGAAGGCTGCCTTTAAAGCCTAGACATGAGCTGGGATTGTCTAAACAAAGCTGATGTATCCAAACTAACGGGCAAACCTACTAGGCAGATAAGGCTCCAGAAAAATAGTATTGTGGTTACGATACACCAGATGTGCGGGGCGGATGTTACGCAACCATAAGAGCATCTGGCCGTCCAGAAGTTGAGGGGGCGCAATACCATCAAGATGTACAGCCTCTATGTCCCTGGCAGTAAAGCGAGGGACGGATACGAAAATATGATACATATCTGCCCTTGCCAATGCCATCCGGCAAGCCCACATGGTCTCACACTCCCAAGGCTCGTCACGATAGCGAAAGATAAATACGTCATCATCAGTCACACCGTCTTCAGAGCCCGGTCTCATCAAAGACGGATAATATATCAACAGCCACCCCATCAAATAGTGATAAGGCAACTCAGTTCGCTTAAAATTCTTGGTCATATCGCGAGCAATGACCTTGGATGTGAAGGTACGAAGGCTACGGTGTATGCTGCACACCATGGACGGGAGGAGAGCTAGCCTGATTCGCAAAACTAACTTCACAACCGGAAGGATAAAGTTACGACTGATTCTCTCGATAGAACCAGCTCCTCCAGAGACTACACAGTTTCGCAGCCATACCATTAAAAATCCCGTCAGGAGCACTTTTTATGACAACTCTTGGGTATCCTGGTAGAAATAACCGAAAGAGTCGGTTTTACTCCCAAATCTGTCACTGGTGGTGGCCATCCTCTTAGCCGACGACACCAAGTCTTTCAACGCCTCCCGGGATCGAGAGCGACGAGAAGTAATTCGTCCTAAGGCATCTGTCGAGAAGAGATAGTGCACCCAGCCCTTGGTATGGGGAGCATTCCTTTCCGAGTTGTTATCTTTTTTGGCCGTCTGATGACATGTGTTGTAGTGGCACAATATCTCTTGATAAAGGGGAACGAAGCCTGGATACTGTCTCTCCAAATCTTCGAACTCCTCATTCGTGGGAGTATACGCCTCAAAAGCTTCATCCCCCCAAGGAAGCTTGGAGACCGCGTGCATTTCGTGGAGCGCAAGCCTCATTTCCCCTATGTGTGTATAGAAGGTTCCCGTACGACAATTATACATCTCCAGCAGAGACATGAACAACTTCTTATTTATGGGCAAGCCATGGCTGGTGCCCCGAATGGCATGGTAAAGGCCAATCTCACACAAAAAGGCCTCGTACTTTTGTAAGATCCATGTAGACAGATTGGTCCACGAGGGAACAGGATGTGTCCAACTAGGGAGCGTCAACCGACTGATGGGGTAGGAGCCCTTCCAAGCAAGTTGATTTATAAAAGTGTCAGCGGTAGAAAATATGAAATTGGGGCCCGACACGTTCAGAAAAGTACCTGGGACCAATCCCGTTACAGAACAGCTGGTGTGCACCTTGCCTGCAGTCACTGACTTCATGTTGTTGTTATAATAGATGTCTCCCACAAACATCCCACCTCGGATAGGAGTTAATGTCTCTCCCATCTTCCGGTCTAGTGGAAGCATATTGAACCAAGATAACGAAAAGTATCGCTCCATTTGGGGGATGCGGATCGCCATCCCGTTAGAGATAAAACTCTAGTTCTCCGACACCTCCAGAACATGACTGTTCTCTACAGTCAATGCATCTCCAAAGAAGAACGCAGGCTTCAAATATTTCCCTTCGAATTTCTCGGAGTTCATCATAGCGTTAAGGAAATGGAAAGACTGGTGCTTGATGGCATTCAGTCTAGCCGGAGGCTCATCGCTCAGAAACTGGTCCGTCATATGCTGAACAATATGGTCATACCTATAGCTGAGAGCAGCTTGGGCGCTACCCACCAAGAGTTCTCCGACAGCATTAACCGGCAGATTCACTGAAGAAAAGACAGAGAAAGATAAGTTAAACGGATGGATAAAGAGAGCTGATTGGGTGCTTCCAAGCCTCATACGGCTCAGAAAAACATCCATACGGCTCCATAAAGCCTTATGCGGCTCCGAAGCCTTATGCGGCTCCAACTTAACAAAGTCTCATGCGGCTCAAGCTCAGAGGAGCACTTATGCGGCTCCGTTCAATAAAAGTCTATGCGGTTTAGCATCGCTTATGCGGCTTCGTCGACGAAGCACATATGCGGACACTGTCGTTTTCTTATGCGGCTCGCAGCTCAGCCGTAGGACGAACATGCGGCTCGCAAAGACTCGTGCATAAAGTATGCGATGTAGCCATGGCAGTTAGGGTTCTTTAACTCATACATTGTCCTTACCAGTAATGGGGGGATGAACGTCAGGATGAACATCGGGTACGACGACCGGCGGAGGAGCAGCCGCAGTCGAGGTGGAAGTAGAGGCTGCCTTCTTGCCCTTTGCTGCCACGGTCTTCTTGGGAGCCATTAGTTATCGGAGAGGAAAAGGACAATCGAGATAGGAAAGATTTAAGGAAAAAGAAAGAAAGTAAAGAAGCCCTTTCTCTATTCAAACTCCTCCTATTTATAGGAGGATGAGAGAAGGAGGACACGTGGGCCAATAACCGCCACGTAAAAAGAGAAATCGACTCCTCGGATTTCGTCTCCGAGATTCACCCAAGGCGTAAAATCCGAAAGATTTAATGAGCCGACCCTTGGGATTTCCCCATACAAAACAACACGGAAACAAATTTGAGGCAATTAAAGACCCGCACATATGGCAAGAAGCTATGCGGCTCAAAAGTCTCTGCGGTTAACATCTCTGCGGCTGAACAATCTATACGGCCAAGATATCCATGCGGTCAGGGTTTCATATGTGGCCAGAAGAATATACAGCCATGCTTCTTATTCAAAGTATTTCAATTTTGCAAATTAAAAACTTTGAAGGGGGTCTTGTAGAAGCATGGAAAATGATCCATGCGGCTCATAAAGCCCATGCGGCTCAGAAAGTCATACGGCATAAGGGACTATGCGGCCCAAGACATCCCATGCAGCTCAGAAGACACGTGGCACAACAGTGTTCCCCTCCGCCCTATACTGCATTAATTACTTTGGCGGCTGACAACTCTGAAAAAAGTGACAGCCCTGACGCAAAAGAGACAATTATGACTCTGACGTAATGACAGACCCCTAGGGAAAAGAAAGAGATCTCTGACACAATCCTCCGAGATCCATAAAAATGCCACGTGGCCTTGCCACGTGGAAGTTCGTATGCGGCTCGAGCAAAGACTTCCCATGCGGCTCAAGAGGACCATTTCCGTACGGCTCAGGCGGATGCATCCCTATGCGGCTCGCAATGATCATCTCCATGCGGTTCAAAGGTTCGAAGGGGGGCACTACCCAAGCAGCCCTGTGTCACCCTCATTTCTCGTATTTCCCGTATTTTCCGTATTTCGTATTTATACCCGTATCTGGATTTTGGCATATATTTTTATTTTTCTCAACTTGTGAAATTTCGGTATTTCTCGTATTTCGGATTTTGACATGGCTCGGTTTTAATTGGTTTGGGTTGGTTTGGTTTGGTTTTGTCACGACCCGATCCCAAGTTAATGGGTCGAACCGGATCATGCCCAGCCTGCGCCGTGGTGAGACGGCGGCAGTAAGCTGTTCCATTACAGGTATTCACAATAACACAAGTACATTTGTTACAACTGTTATATTCGGAAATTGAAACTTTATTTAATAAAATATTTAGAAGTACAACTGGGAAAGGAAATGCTGAAATAAAATACAAGATCCAAATAAAGAAAGAGAATACAGAAAGAAAAGACTATCTAAACATCTGGTTCAGCAGTCCCTGGATCAGCGTCCTCCGGAGACGGCTCCGGTATCGTCGCAGGGTAGAGAACCGGGTTATAATAGCTATTAAATATAGCTCATCATCCTCAGTGTTACCTAAAAATGTTGTCTCCAGTCAGGAGGGAGCAAGAACGAAATATGGATCTCATAACTTAAATAGTAATTGGAAAGTGCAGGATAAACAGTTTGAAATAACAGTTTTCAGCGGTTTTAAAACAGTTCTGTGTGTTTTGAATATACAAACGTCTATGACCGGCTTGGGTTGAGCAGTAGTATCTTAGCGATACGATATGGCTTATCCCCGTGTGTAAGAGGGGCAAGCTAATACAGTTATGACAGTAGGGCTTTGGTCATAAACGCCTACACTATTCCCCCAGTCCCACAATCAGTAACAGTATCAATCAGTAGTTGAACCCCAAGATGGAGTTCCGTGTCAGCAGTGTGGTTTAACATGCAGCTTAACTTTACTAAGTAAAATACAAGAATACATAATCCGAAACTTGCCTTGTATTGAATGACTGGAAAGACGGGTTGATACCGAGGAGGAACGTCAGGTATGTCTTCGAGTTCCTACAGTTGAGAACTCGACTTAGATCCGTTGTATAACCATGCTAAGTGTGCTAGTTGCAATCTCTAGTAACCAGTCCTAGTCAGGTTTTAAGTTGTTATTAAGCTACAGGTAACGTTTACGTCGCAAGCTACGTGCGTTGATTAAACCAGTTAATTTAATTATTAGGGAAATAATAACAAGAACCAATTATCTTTGGGAAAACTTTGTGCTTTTGAAGTATATCTATGAAAATAGTTTCTTCCAGTGACAAATCATGAACTAGTTATCTTACTAATATTTTATCTATTTATTTTACTTGGAAGTTCTTAATTAATTATCTACGAGAAATGATTACGTTCTAACCACGGTTACACGTCCAATCCGAAACCACCCAAAAGAGATCAACATCAACCACCCAGAAAAGAAAGTAAAACCTACACTATGCAATACAGGGGCACAGCTAATCATCCTAGAGTTATGGGCTTATGCCCTTTACATATTTTACATAAAATAAGAAAAAATGTTTAGTTCCTAAATAAAATGTGCAGTAAATAATTATCTATAATAAATAACTTAAATATTAAATAAAATAATTTAAATCAAAAGTTTGGAGTCTCAGACTCGGTCCATCGTCACATCCAGCTAATACCTCAACGCCCGGTCGGACCGGTACGTTTGCATTTAGCTAGGGCCCACAGACCGGTACGGTCGTCGTCCGAAAATCAGTTTTAAAATCATTTTCGAAAACCAAATTTGAAATCCAAACAGATAAAGTTTTGTAAAAATTTGGGCAGCATTTCCTCTATTTCGGGACAACCCAAAACTGGGAAATGTGCCAAAAAAACCTGCAATTGTTCCAACCAAAGAATAACCCATTTATACCGAAAATATAACCACAGAAATTGTTTCCCAACCAACAGAACCTTCCCGAAATACTCGAGAATTCCGAAATCAAACCAACATCATAAAATCTCCGCAAACCACATCACAAAAATGCTAACGTAGCTAACCGAACTACCACGTAGCTAAACCGAATTTCCGAAGGAAAACCGGGGACCGTTATCATCATCGACTACCAATAAAATACAACGGGGCAGAGAATTTATACCTCGGGATGCTCGGCTAGAGCTCTTAGATGATATAAATAAAGAATATAGAAGTCCAGCAGCGACGTTCCCGAAGTAACGCTGAAAATCAGCGACGTCGATGCGACGCCGTAAAATCCAAAGCTAGGGCACGCTGGCCAGAAGAGGGAGACGCTGCGAATAGGGGGACGGGTCGCTGGGGAGCGGCGGACGGTGAGGAGGACGCACCGGGGTGCGCGTCGGAGGGAGACGGGCGGCGCACGGGAAACCGCGAAGTCGCCGGAGGGTGGTCGGACCCGCGGAAGAGGGCGCGGGGAAGGGCGCGCTGGACGGGGAACCGCCGGCATTGACGGTCGGCCAAGGGGTTTCGAGGAGGCGCCAAGGGGAGAGATCGCCGGAGTCGCGCAGAGGGGGCCACGGAGGCGGTCACCGAAGTCGGGCGGCCGAGGAGTCGCCGCGAACAGGGCGCTGGGGAGGGCACGCGCTCACGGGAGAGGAGCGGGCGGCGTCGGCGAGGAGGGAACTTCGGGAAGAGGGTTTTGGGAGCTTCCCTCTACGGAAGAATTTATGAGAAGGAGGAGAGAGAGAGATGAGTGTTTGAAGAGAGTTGGGATTTTTAGTTCTGTGAGTGGTAAAGATGTGGGAAAAGGATTTTGCTCTCCAGGGAGTTTGTGGGGAGATGGGAAGGAGAGATGGTAAGAAATTAAAAGAAGTGGGGTGAAAGGGACGTGTGGGTAGGAGAAATGTATGGAGAGAAATGCTGGGGTTGAGAAGAACGTGTGTTGGTCCAATTTGGACCGGCTCTCCAACTTGCCCTTTTTTTATATATATATAAACCAAGTCAAAATTTGGATTTAAAGAAAGAGGGGAATGGCTTGGGTTTGGCTCAGGCCTGGGTCTGGGTTCGGACTCGGGTCTGGGTCTGAAATCCAAAAGTCCAGATTATGATTATTTTCGAAATTATTTTCCACTCAAAATTATTTAATAATAATAATATTAATAATACTAATTTTTGAAATACTAATAATAATAATAAAACATTATTTAATTATTAAAATATAAATTATGGGTTTCACAGGTTTAGTGCATTGGATCACCTTAACCTATTCTCCACCCTCAACACACCATACCCCACCCTCTTTATAACTCCACCAACTTTTTCTCTCTCTTCATAAACCACCATTATTTCTTCTTCTTCTTCCTCAACACAACTCTCTTCTCCTTCCTCTACACACACCCACCCATAGGCAAGTGCACCTTGCCACCACATGAGAACCCTCTTTTAATTATCCATTTGCTAGTTTAGGACATGGTGATCAACATTAGAACTTAGCATTTTGTGATATGGAGTCTCCTTTGTTCTAGATCTAGGTTTTTTCTATTTTCGGTTTTGTATGGTTTTGATCTACTTAAGTTGGATTTTTATGGGTTTTGATGTTTTCATGTGGAAGAGAGTTCAATTCTACCCTGGTTAGAACTTTGGAAATCTGGATTTGGAGTTCGGATGACCAAGTTGTGATGCCTTAAAGTTTTGGAGCCATTGGAGCTTCTTCTCAGCCATGGAGAAGAAGACCCAGACCCTGCGTACGTGTTTTTACGCGTACGCAGCTCTCTGCTTGCGTGCTTTTGTACGTACGCAGCTCTCTGGCGTGCGTGACTTTTCACGTATGCCGCTCCTCTGCGTGCGTGATTTTTCACGTATGCCGCTCCTCTGCGTGCGTGACTTTTCATGTATGCCGCTCCTCTGCGTGTGTGACTTTTTACGTACGCAGCTCTCTGGCGTGCATGACTTTTCACGTATGTCGCTCCTCTGCGTGCGTGACTTTTCACGTATGCCGCTCCTCTGCGTGCGTGACTTTTCACGCATGCAGCTCTCCTGCGTGCGTGACTTTTGTTCGTACGCAGCTCCTGCGTGCGTGACTTTTGAACGTACGCAGCTCCTGCGTGCGTGACTTTTGAACGTACGTAGCCCTCATGCGTGCGTGACTTTTGAGCGTACGCAGCCCTCATGCGTGCGTAACTTTTGAGCATACGCAGCTCTCTTGACCCCTTGCTTAACCATTGGCTCTTGGAGTTTTGGTTTTATTTCTTTAAGCTTGGCTTTTCTATAGCCCTGTATATTGATATTTTATTAGATATTTTTCGCCTATTTTTTTATCCTTACGCCTTTTGTCATGAACTTGATTTTACTTAATATGTTTGGAATGACTATTGTACACGGCATGGTATGACAAGAAACTAGCGTAACACGACAGTGACCCGTAGTGGTGTACTCCTGACATGACCAACCTGACATGATAGTGGCCCGTCGTGGCGCACTCCTGACAAGTACCCCGACATGATTTACCTTGATGCTATCGCGACGGCTAATTAACTTGACTTGCCTTGACACCGTGGGTAGTTCTTTCTTGCTTGCTTGTTAAATCCACTTGTCCTGTCTTGCATCATGTCTAGGAGGGGACTCCTGAGTACCACGGTCAGGAGTACCTACTAAAATGAATTAAGGTTAATAACTAGAATAACTCAGTAGTCATGAAGAGATGACACAGCTACAGACAATCCCGTTACCTGGGTGCTCTTGGGATCTGTAGCCTGCCGTCGAGTAGGGCACATTTCCAGCACACCGTCGCGTGTTGCACCCTCTAAGTCACCTAAGAGTACATTTGTCTTTTGGGCGATGTACCCACCTGAATTCAACCCCTAATTTTCGACCTGGGTAACCTGGATGGTCTACAGGGCTTGTGGCTGTGGAATCATCTCATTGCAACTTGTTAGTAATTAGGCCTGTGATAACCCTAGTTAGTTAAAGTAGTAAGCCGTAGTATCTGCTTGGCCGTGATTGATTGAATGAGGTATAACCAGTCTAGCCATGTCTTAATCCAGTACAAGATTGCTTTTTGTCTTGATTTCTTGCATTATTATCTTGCCGATAAATGGTGGGAAACCAAGTTCTGTTTAGATGAAGGGTTACAACCCCGGTCCTTGTTTGGTTTACGGGTTGTAACCTGGCTGTCGGAATAGTTCCATGGTTATCTCGTCGTATATCATCCTGACATGTTTTCGTAAATTTTAGTTTTAATATTAGATCTTTCTTGTGCTAATTGTTGGCTTTTGTTCTTATTTCGTGGCCACCTTGTGGCACTTGCTCTTTCTGGGGTTGACCCAGCTGCTTTTGTGTGGCCAAATTTTGGAGCAGCTCTCGAGGATCTACCAAGCTTCCAGTCCAATGGTGACAACTAGACGGAACCCGGGCTACGAGTGGGTTTTCTATTTTGTTTCTCTCACTCTATTGTAAAATTATTCTTTTGAGGCGTTTAGCCGACGAGCACCTGTTAGCTCGATACACTTTACTTACTGTCTGCCTACGGGCTGTGAACATGATCAACAAATCCTAGGGTTGATCATGTACGACTAAATTCTTGCTAGTCCTAACATTTTGTAACGACTAGCTTCATGATCAGCTGAATATGTAATATTTGGGACGCCTTATTATTGTATATTTAATGATCATACATCTTGCGACCTTACTTACTTGCTTGTGATTGAGACATTAGGCTTGTTCATGACCATAAGAGACTGTTGGCTTGTAGTAAACCCTCATGTTTCTAGACAGCCGTGACCGTATATCGAGGTGGTCTTCCATTTCAATATACGTAGCTGGCTATGTCTGCCCCCGCTCTCCAGTATTCTGGTTCTGGGGCGTGACACCCTGACACGTGGCCCAAACCTTATGCGGCCCAAATCTTATGCGGCTCATTCTTCATACGGTTCAGATCCCCCAAATGGCTCCTAGGACACGTGTCCTAAGCCGATTAATTTCCCAGATTTATTGTAATCAGAGATTGGGTCAAATCCCAATAATCTAGGGCATGTGGCAGGAGAATAAATTAAATTTATTCGCAGACATCAGAAGATCATTATGAGGAAGATTTATTCCAATCAGTATTAATTGCTGATGAGATTTGGTGTAATCTACACTTAATGGTCCAGATTCATCACACTTAAAACTAATGGCCTAGATTGACCAATCCACAGGCCGCCGCCATCTCCAGGAAGCAATCATTTGCAATCCTAATGATCACACCCCATTCCTATAAATAGCAAGGTGCCATTCCCTTATAAGATATACATTCCCTGGCAATATACACAACGGAGAGAGTATGACCAGAGAGACCCCTTTTCGAGATCAGAGAGTATTAGAAGACTTGGAAAAAAAGCAGAGAGGGAGCAAAGAGAGCATTTCTTCAACGCTGAGCAAATCTTTTGGAGCCAAGGCTGCATACCGATCGTCCAAGGAGCAAGGCAGGGCTGCCGTCGCCTTCCCGAGCCTCTATCGTTACCCTCCAGAATCTAAAATAAACAATTGTACTTAGTCTGTTGTACCTAGGCTTTCGTTCCTAGGCTTTCTTTGTACAAGCGAGTTTGTATTGTGAGTCTAAGTTCAGTCCTCCCATAAAACTGTTTTGTACTTTTACAATCAATGGCAAACAGGCACTGCTTCTTGCTCTTCTTCAGTGTCCAGAGACAGGACAACCTTCATGAATTCATCCTTGTACATACGAGCATCATTGCAGTATGCTTCGACGTCTTTGAAAGGATAGAGATCAGCAACCTCCTTTTGAACCTCTTCATTGTCATCAACGTATTTGAAACATTGATGGAGAGTCGAAGGAACAATGTTATGCTCATACAGAAATGGTCTCCCCAACAGAGCATTGTAAGAACAACCATGATTGTCAATGATATAGAAGGTCACCTTTGTGCGAAGATTGCCTATTTAGAGTTTTAGGCGAATCTTGCCCAGAGGCTCACTTCTTTCCTGGTTGAACCCAAGAATGGTGGTGATTGTACTGGAATGACTATGCACTGGGATCTTCAGCGCATCTAACATTGTCTTCGGTATGATGCTGAGAGCAGATCCTAGATCTATCAGAATACGATCGACTTTTATCGAGTCGACATATCCTGTATTGTAAAGAGGACGGTCATGCCTATTGTCTTCCATTAATATGTCATCCTGTATGAAAGTTATGTTTGGAATTAACTCCAAAACACTATGACAATGGAGGCAAGAGACTGGCTCTACTTTCGGCTTCTTCAGAAGGGCTAGACAAGTTTCAGCTTGTATGAGAGCCTCGTTCAGAGTCTCCCGAGTCTCTTTAGAAAGGCGTAAGAGCTCGAAGATGGACAGCCGGGCCGCTGCATTGGCTAACTGAGCCAAGATATCAAAGTTATAAGGCTTTTCAAGTCCGGAAGGAGATGTCTTCTTCAAAGGTTTGTCGAAGCGGACTTGCTGTTTGCCTTTATCGGCTACCGTCGGCTTGGGAGGAGTAGACTCTACAACCGGTGAGGATGCAGTAGGAATATCCTCAATAGAAGCAGGCTGCACTGGAGCAGGCTCAGAAGAAGAAGCAGGATTCTCTTGAGCTTCGGGGTAATCCTTTAGATAGGCTTTCCCTGATCTGGTGCCCAACAGGATTTTCTCGTCAACTATGGGGTCAAAAGACACCATATTGCAAGTCTTTGTCTTGCCCTTGGAGCGGTCCTTCTTCTTGGAAGAAGAGGGAAGTTCAAACTCTGAAGCAAGATCCGGATGAATCCACATAATCTCACCATTGTCAAGAGACAAGGGGACGAGACCTTCACTTCGTGGAGGAGGGAGATTCTCAATTTCAAGAGTAGCTTTAGGGATAGGAATGACACCATGCTGTACCATCTGGGGCGGGAAGTCACCGAATTGAACTGAGACCATGTTTGCGGTAACAGTCTTCTCGTCTTGCTGCAAAGTGACAACACCAGCATTGACCAACTCTTGGATTTTGCCTTTGAGCACATAACATGCTCGAGTGGGATGCCCAATGAACCTCTGATAAACACAGTACTTAGGATGATCAGTCTTACCGACTTCATCGGGCTTCTTGGAATCTGGAAGCTGGAGCTTATTGCTTTTGATCAAGCAATCAAAGATGCTCACTGTGTCATTCTCGTCAAAAGAGTATTCTACTTTCGGACGAGGTTCCCTTAGTGGAGGTGCTGAAGGAGTAGAAGTGGACGTAGGAGGAGCTACGTTAACCGCCAGAGATTCTTTGTTCTTGTTCGTCAAGTTGATATTCAAAGTTTCTTATCCTTTGCGGTTGTTCTGGCGATTGCCACCACTTGATGTCTGGTGTTCGTCCCGGTCGGGGTTAGACATTTGTACCCCTAGCTGCTTGAATTTGTCGGCGCTAACTTCAGCTGCTTTAGCGTTGACAATGAAGGATGGCCAGTCTTGGAACTGAGTAGACCCCGTCCACATGCTGATGATAGGCAACATATTTGCCTTGCAGGTGTCTATGGTGACAGCGGCCGGAGTTCCAGGAGGCATTTTTAAAGCTTCCCGGCGAAACCTTTCAATAAAACTCTCAGCAGTTTCATTATGTCTTTGTTTGATTTTATTGAGGGCTGACATAGTCATGCCGTTGATCCCCTCATAGAATCGTTCCAAGAAGATTTGTTTTAGACCTGAGAAGGAGGTGATACAACCATCGGGCAAGCTTCTGTACCAATCGTATGCTACGCCGGCTAAACAGCCGATGAATACTCTGGTAAGAAGAGCGTTATTTGGCTGAAGTTGGACAGTCATTACCTCAAAGTGGTTAATGAACTGACTGGAGAAGTGCTACCATCAAACAGCGAGATGGTTGGGAACTTGTACTTAGGGGAAATGGGACTTCCTTCCATTCAACTGGGTAAGGTTGCTTAATCCCCAACCTCTGCAAGTTGTCCTTCTCTTTGAAGGCCTCGAATTGGGTAAACAGGAGCTTGACAGCTTCAGGCATCTTCTACTGATGTAGAAGGAGCAGGCTGAATCACAGTGTTAGAGGGAGGAACAGCGTGATAAGTACTACCCCCAGCACCTGATTGACTAGGTGTAAGTTGGACCTGTACAGGAGGTACTTGAAGAGATGCTACCCCCAGCCCTGCATTGACAGGCACTGACGATGCTATGATTTCAGGATTTGCAGGAGGTACGGTCGGTGGTACTGTATGCTGGGCCACAATGATAGAATGCATACTTGCGACCATCTCGGCCATTGTCTTCAACTTGTCTTCTAGCGCAGCTATTCTTTGTTCTTGACTAGATGAACTAGAAGCATCTGGGTCTTCAGTGACAACATAAGCTGTCACTTCTCTAGGTACAGTGGAGGACACTGTTTGTTCCAAACTTTCGTTGTATGCATCATAGTCGGAGAAAGAATCATCTCCTGAGTGAGAAAGAGGAAGATGACCGGAGGGATCTTGAAGATTCCTTTGACCGATTGTATCTCGGCTTCGGGATCGGGTATGTTGGAATATTCCTTCAGAAGATTCTTGGTGTAGATCCAAATACCGCTGGCTTGGCTTGCGAGGCTTGCCGTGCTTAGAACACTTCCTACCCCCTGTGTCTCTGGAAGTCATGTTGACAGAAGCGTACAAAACTTTGTCTTCATCTTCTGACATAGGTTCAGAATTTATAAAGTTCAAACGATCGAAGACAGATCATCTTTTTCTCTGACAACAACACTTGATGACCACTTTGTGATTATAATGGTGTCCAAGTGGTTGCACTGGAGGCGTTGAGATGTTGTCCCGTTTTTGTTTAAGGTGTTCTCGGAGATCAGAAACAACAACGGGACGAGAAGAAGTTCGAGGGACATGTTCTTTGACAATATTCGGAAAATGATTCCGGTTCTTCAAATGTTTTGTCCCTTGAGTGTACAGGGAAGTACTCATTTCATTGGCATAGGTGTCCGGATTTTTGATCCTGGAAGTTTGCTTCTGATGCTGGTTGGTCTTCGGCATTGGCTGTTTGCATTTCACCGAAGTTGGTCGATTGAGATAAGTTCTTAGATCAGCAAACTCACCCCCAGGGGTTTCTGTCTGAGACACCAGCAATTTTCCCTGTTTGGAGCGGGATATCTGGAGAGTTGGGAGATCTTGGAATTCTGCTACCGTAGTAGGCAGAATACCTCTCTGATCAGTACACTTCCCTCTGGCAAGGAGGGAAGAAGAACACTTATTGGAAAGAGTTCTTGTACTGACTGGTGCCGAGGCACGTTCAGATTGATCTTCTACGGTAAAAACCGAGGAAGACTGAGAGAAGACCAAAGGACCTTTTCCTTTGTTTTGTGAAGAAGGGTTAGCTAAAGAGCGTTTTCCTATGTTGTCTTCCAAGTCATGGGACGAAGAAGTTTGAAAAAAAACCAACGGACCTTTTCCTTTGTTATGGGGAGGAGGAGGAATAGCCAAAAGACTACCCCATGTGGATTGTGCAAGAGCAACAGGGTGCTTGGGAGGAGGAGCAGAGCTTTTACCCTTACTGTAAGAAGAGGAGAGATTAGCCAAAGGGCTGTCTTTCTTGGATTGCGCAGGCACAGCTTGCGCATGGGAAGCTTTAACAATAGGCGTACTGGCTGATTGCGCAGAAGAATCTTTGACAGATGACTTTCTAGTCACAGACCCTGTAGTTTGCGCAGCAGGAGTTCTGGCCGCAGAATGTTTGGGTTGCACTCTGGTTGTTGGAGTGGTGGACTGCACAGGAAGAGTTGCTTCTAACTGCGCTAGGGGCAGAGGAGTCTTGTACTTTAATAAGGCAGCATAGGAGGTAGTTTATGCACTGGCAACAGCAAACTGCGCATGAGTAGTAGAGGCAGATTATGCAACAGTAGAGACAACAGACTGTGCAACAGTCTTAGCAGCAGAGACTTTAGACTGCACAGCAGTCTTGGTGGCAGAATCAATAGACTGCACAGCAGTCTTGGGGACCCACACTGGGCGTACTTTGCTCGTGGCATAAGTTGTTGCAGTACGAGGGGTGGTCCTGGAGTTGATCATGGCTTCGTAGGCCGTCTGGTTGACCTTTACAACCAGCGTCTTCTGTATCTTTCCGATAGACGCAACGTCACATTGAGTTGTCACTTCCTCATCGGCGGAGAAAGTCGTCCCCAGCAGAGTCGCCATTTTGTTTACAAAAATAAAAGTTGATCTTTATTTCAACAAACTTTGTAAGAAGATTACAAAAATTCTGGGAAAGTACAACTATAGAAATCTGATCTGAATGACGATCGCTTTATCCCTTGGACGATATGAACTTTGAAGACGGTAGCCTCTGAAGATTGCAGCAGCACTTTGGCAAGAACTCCTGATCTCTGGTGATGATTTCTGATCTCTGTATGTGTGTGTGATCCTCTCTAGGAAGGACCTGAAACTCTATTTATAGAGTTCTGGAAATAACTACTTTTTAGTTATTCTGGACTGCACAAGATGGATTGCGCTGCATTGGACCACGCAGACATCAGACTGCGCTGGCAGTTATTTGATCGTGGGCCAACTGTATTGGACACATAGCATTATTTGATTGAAATGTGCATGATCATGTACAGACGGTTACCACGTAATGAATTATTGATGGCATGAAGGCCACGTGTACTTTGTCAGTTGTATTGATGGAATGCGCCAACTGAAATGCGCTGGCTTCGGATTGCGCTGGGATGGACCGCGCTGCAGAGAGTCTGGCAGATTGTGCTGCATGTACAGCTGTCCTCGAGCGCTGTGCTGCACGATAAACGAACAGTTTCCTCGTTCTCCGTGCTGTCAGTTGTTAGAAGATCTGATTCTCTGTCAGGTAATGATGACGAGGCCACGTCAGCTTGCTCACTTAGATGAGTGCGCAGTTCAGCCTGTGCAATCGAGTTGGTGCGCAATCTGTCTTCTGCGCAGTTCACTTGAAGGATGCATAATTTGATTTTGATGACTTTGTTGATGGGTGCAACTTGATTTTTAGGACCTACAACCGGGGAACAATTAGATACCGTTTCTCTTCGACCGTAGTCATGGTGATAGACAGAACCTTGTAGGCTTGTCTCAAAAACAGTTTTTGAGTAGAAAAATAATCGCTAAAACAAAATTAATTAATATTATTGATATATAAAATTCATATTTCTCGATGTAAATAATTGAAACGATCTTTCGCTAATAGTTTTGTAAAGATATCAGCTAGTTGATTCTCAGTGTCTACATATACAAGGTTTATATCTCTATTTTGTTGATAATCTCTAAGATAATGATGTTGAATCTCAATATGCTTAGTGCGAGAGTGACATACAAGATTTTTAGTCAAATTAATAGAACTAGTGTTGTCACAGAAAATGGGTATGTGTGTATAATGTAAACCAAAGTCTTCTAGGGTTTTCTTCATCCACAAAATTTGTACACAACAACGTCCTGCGGCGATATACTCAGCCTCAGTTGTTGATAATACGACAGAATTTTGTTTCCTGCTAACCTAAGAGACTAGAGCCTTGCATGGGAGATGACACGTGTCGCTGGTACTTTTTCTATCCACTTTGTATCTAGTAAAATCAGCATCCGAGTAACCGGTTAGGTCAAAGGAAGTGGTTTTGGGATACCATAAGCCGACAGAAGAAGTGCCTTTAAGGTATCGGAAGATACGCTTAACCGTGCACAAATGTGATTCCTTAGGGTTAGCTTAAAAATGTGCACACAAGCAAACGCTAAACATTATATCTGGACGATTAGCAGTTTAATAAAGTAAACTACCAATCATACCTCGATACTTACGTATGTCGACCGGTTTGCTTTGTTCATCAATATCAAGCTTGGTTGATGTTGCCATCGGAGTGCCAAGTGGTTTGACTGTTTCCAGATCGAACTGCTTCAGTAAATCTTTTGTATACTTAGCTTGATTAATGAACGTCCTATTGTTGGTTTGTTTGATTTGCAGTCCGAAAAAGAATTTTAGTTCTTCCACCATGCTCATCTTAAACTCATTCTGTATACACTTTGAAAATTCTTGACAAAGAAATTCATCAGTAAATCCAACGATAATATCATCTACATAAATTTGAACTAAAAGAAGATTTCCATTAAAAGACTTTATAAAAAGTGTAGTATCAACCTTGTCTTTTGTAGAACCGTTGTCAAGTAGAAAAGAGCTTAGACGATCATACCAAGCACAAGGGGCTTGTTTCAAACCGTATAAGGCTTTCTTTAACTTGAAAACATAATCAGGGTTTTTGAAATCAGTAAAACCTGGAGGTTGAGCTACATAAACTTTTTCTTTTATAAAATCGTTCAAAAATGCACTCTTGACATCCATTTGAAACAATTTAAATTTATAAAAACATATAAATGCACATAACATACGAATGGATTCTAATCTCGCAACTGGGGCATAGGTTTCATCGTAGTCGATACCTTCCTCTTGATTGTATCATTGAGCTACGAGTCGAGCCTTATTACGAGTTACTAAACCGTTCTCATTCAGTTTATTTCGGAATACCTATCGGGTGCCAATGACCGGATGATCAATGGGCTTGGAAACAAGTTTCCAAACTTGATTCCGTTCAAATTGGTTCAATTCTTCTTGCATAACATCAAACCAAAAAGTATTGCCATGGGCTTCTTCAATAGTTTTGGGTTCAAGATGTGAAATAAATGCAACACAAGAAACTATATCTTTACTGGAGGAACGAGTACTTACACCTCTGGTAATCTCACCTATTACCAAGTCCTTGGGTTGGTTTGTCAAAAACTTTATTCTTTTTGGCAAACTCTCAAGGTAGCTGGGTCCGGCTTCTGGTTCTGTACGTGATCTTCCTGGAGGATCAGCTGGTGTTGTTCTTGTAGGTTCTGTAGGTGCTATATTTGTTGTACTGATGTCTTCATCATCATCATCGATTGAATGTTGATTTAGTTCGTCAAATGTAACATTTATCGATTCTTCGATGATCATGGTTTTCTTGTTGAAGACTCGGTACCCTTTATTGTGGAGTCCTAGGGCAAGAGAACTCATGCAAATAACCGTGTGTGTCATAAAATTGTTTGAACTCTGTATTCTCAAATTTGCCGCCATGATCGCTTCGAATACAAGTGATCATGAAATCTTTCTCATTTTGAACTTTCTTGCAAAAGGAGACGAATTCTGACAATGCATCGTTCTTGCGTGCAAGAAAATATACCCACGTGTATCTAGAGAAATCATCTATTATTACAAAAGTATATAACTTACCACCTAGGCTAGCAATTCTACTAGGTCCAAATAAATCAATATGCAGTAATTGTAGAGGTCTAGTGGTACTTACAACGTTCTTGGACTTAAATGAGGATTAGGTAGCTTTATTCTTTTTACATTCACTACATACCGTATCCTTCTTGAAAGTAATGTCTAGTAAGCCTCGTACCAGCTTCTTTGTGGATAATCTTAAAATTGTGTCCATATTTGCATGACCGAGTCTCATATGCCATAGTTGACTCTCATCATTTTTGGCCATTAAGCATCTACCTGCTTTGTTAGCATCTTCTAACAAATAGAAGAAATATATATTGTCTTTTCTGATACCTTTAAAGATAGTACTACCAGTTGAGCTATCAACTATAGTACATTTGTCTTTGACGAAGTTAATACCATAACTATGGTCAGCTAAATGGCTTATGCTGAGTAGGTTATGTTTTAACTCGGTAACTAGACATACATCTTTAATCACATGATAGGGGACCTTACCAATATTGTCGATACCAATTATGTACCTTTTAAGATTATTACCAAAGGAGACGTATCCTTCTTTCTTGTTTGACAGTGTTACGAATAATGAAGTGTCACCGGTCATGTGCCGTGAGCAACCGCTGTCGAGGATCCATTTTCTTCTAGCATGTGAAGGGTGTTCCACTTATAAAATAATTTACAGATGAAAACTTTGGTACCCATTTCTTGTAGGGTCTTGGAATGTTAGTTTTTGGTATCCATGTATATATCTTTAAATCAATAAGCTTCCTTACACTACATGCAGGAGAGATATGATCAATGGGGCTACAATAATGACATTTAACTTGTTGAGTGTTAGAAGTAGTGTGTTGTGTATGATTGGTAGGTCATGGTTTCTAGTATAAAAGAATACATGTCTATTAGTCTTCTTGGGCAATGGTTTGGTTTGGTTTGTTCTGACAGTGTTAGGTTTGACAATGTTCCGATGTTTCGGTAAGTGGCACGTGTTAGGGCAGGAAACAGCAACTTCATGCTGTTTTCCTAACCTAATTTCCAATATTTTTAGAAGTGTCATACAATGCAGTATAATCAGCAGTAAGTGTATTATTCCTGATAAGTGCTTGCTGAAGACTCTTCTTCTCTTTGATTAGGTCTTCCTCTAATTGGGTAATGGTCTTGTCTTTCTCTTCAGATAGTCTTGTGATCTCGTATAGTAAAAGCTTAACAAAAGAGAGCTCACCTACTTCACTAGAATTATCATTACTTCTAACCTCAGCTAGTAGGTCGGTAAGTCTTCCTATTTTACTTTTGTATTCCTTGAGTACCTTTTTAGAGTTTCGGTATTTACTACACAGTTTTCTGTAATCACCTAAGAGGTCACTAAAGGCTTCACCTAATTGCTCAAAGGTAAAATCATTATATGTATCAAACAGGGGGTTAGTAGTTACCTGATTGAATGCCATCAAGTACACATTTGCAGCGTCATCTGATTGTTCATCTTATGAGTCGCTGGCTTCACTTTTATGCCATATGCTTGTATTAGCATACTTTCTGGATATTTATTTCTTCAGGTAGCCTTTGTCGTACTTATTATTTTTTCTGGTTGATGATGATGCTGTTGGAGAGTCCTTCATGTGTCATTTCTTCTTACAGCCATAACAAATAGGATCTTCTTTGTTGTTGTTGCTATTGTTGTTGTGATCCTTTGTTCTTCTATTGAATCTCATGAACTTCTTAAACTTTCTTACGCGGAGAGCTTGATCTTCAGAGTCAAAGTCACTGTCGTCGGAATTATCTTTGCCAGTTCTTCTGTGTTGAGCCTTGAAAGCGATTGACTTCTCCTTTAATACAACATCTTCGTAGTCTTGAAGTTCTAGCTCGTGAGTGAGAAGCTTACCCATAAGTGTTTCAAGAGACATAGTTGAGAGGTCGCTCCCTTCAATGATTGTTGTAGCCTTCGGAATCCAGTTCTTCGTGAAAGCTCGTAGAAGTTTGCGAATCTTCTCATGGTTACTGTACTCATTGCCTAACGATGATAAAGGATTTATAATATCCAGGAATCTCATAAATATCTGAGTGACAGATTCGTTTGGCTTCATCTTGAATGTCTCATACTCCTAAGTAAGTCTGCTGATCTTTGACTCATTGACTTGTATCGTGCCTTCGTAGGTTACTTCAAGAAGTTTCCACACTTCATTTGATGTTGAGCAAGTAGGCACCCTGTTAAATTCAGTCAAGCACAAAACAAAGCATTAATAACACATGCGTCAAGAATGGCCTATTTTTTTCAGCTTTAGTATACTTGTCATGGGGTTTCTCAACCAATTCTCCTTCAACAAGAATACGAGCAGGCTTTTTATAGCCGTCAATAACAATAGACCATAATTCTAAGTCTAAAGATTTCAAAAAGAAACTTATCCGTGTTTTTCAGTAAGTATAATTTGTACCGTCAAACAGTGGAGGTCTGTTTGTGGCTTGGCCTTCACTTGTAAATTTTATAGTTGCCATGTGTAATACTGTGATCTATATAACATCTAAAAAATAAGAAATATAATAGCAGTGTTACCTTGCTTTACCTGTATAACCCGCTATGCTACCAATTGTAGGAACCAATCGTAAAGCGCAATACTCTAGAGGGGGGTGAATAGAGTAGGCAGCGGAATTTAGCTAATTAAAAAGTTAGCAACAAGATCACTGAGAATGTATATATCACAAGTAAATAAATATAAAGGCAAAGATCAGAAAGAAAACGCAAATGTATACTGGTTTTCCTCTTGTGAGGACTATTCCAGTCGGAAGAACTCTAGCTTCTAGTTGAATCTACTATTGGAAAATACCGCAAGTTTTCATACGAAGTCCTTGCAACTTCTACAACGCGAGATTTGATACGAAGTACTCGACCAACTTCAATTGTGAAGTGTCTTTCTTCAATCAAGCCTCTGATTATAATCACTCTGAAGCTTCTAGACTGTACCGCACTGGCAAATCGACTAGAGGATTGTAACTGGCTTAGGATTTAAAAATGAAAGCTTTACAGCACTTTGGAAGACTTTTATGCTTAGAGAGAAGATATAAGAAAGTGAATGAGTAAGTTGAAATGATTGAAATCCTTCTCTATTTATAGGTTTTCCAAAGTCAGAACTCTGACAGAATTAAGGCAGAATTCGGGCAGAACTCTATGAAAGAATCTCGACAAATAGCCGTTGCATCCGTAACTGCAGGAAGACCAAGTTCAAAATTCAACGTACACAAGGCGAATTCGGGCCGAACTCTGGCTAAATTCTCGCCGAATTCTTCTAGGATTATTTTAAATTTTGGTCATTTTAAAAAGCATATTTTTGTTTTGGCTTTTTGAAAAGTTTAAGCAGTTAGGAGCTTTTGTAAAATGGGATATTTTTCAAAACATAGGTATTTTGAAAATGTTTTTGGGGTAGCCTATTTTCCAGTACGACTCGGTGTACAAAGTATTCCTAGACTCAATAAATATGAAAATTATATTTCATACAGACTCATACGACAAAATTGGCTTCGGTCTTGAACAGATAGGTAGCAGTTCTTTAGCAGTTATCCAAGTTGTCCAAATAGTCCTAAGTAGCCCTTATGTCGAGATAGAGTTTGATCAATTATTAAAATCAGGTCGACCATGACCAATGGGCCAACATGGAAGATCCTCAAATCCAGCAACGCTGCCGACGCATGGTTCCACTCCTTCCACAATCACACCGTGTCCGAAGGGAGGCAAATCAACTTCAACATCTTTCCCATCCATCTCCCTCTTTTTCAAACTTTGGGACTCGCCACACTTCTCGGTAGTCAGGTTCCAGTCTATTCGGCTGCAGTACGCATGTTCTACTGCAATATCGTCCCTGATCTCGCACATGACGCTATCGAGACCCTCGTCAATGATCGTCACTTTTGTCTCACGGCTAAGGACATTGCTAAAATCTTAGAAATTCCAAATCGGGGAGAGGCCCTTCCTATTTTCGTGGGACTCCAACTGTCTCCGACTGTTTCCTTTGAAGAGTTTTGCACCAACATTGCTAGAGGGCCAAACTCACCTCCAATTCCCACTCTGTCTAAGCAACTGGAACCCTTCTACTATGAGCTCCATCGCATCATGTGCTACTCTCTCACTCCCAAGTCCGAAAACTATGACTCCATCACCTTCGAGGCTCTGGTCTGCATGTACTACCTCTAAGCCCGAAAAACTTGGTCTTTTGCCAAAACTCTGTTAAACTCCTTCATATATGTTCACTCCTCGGGAAGAGGCGAGCCCTGAAATATGGTATGTTCATTACTCTAATTTTGTAAGCCAAAAATGTAGACCTATGTCCCTGCCATACGGATAGTGCACCTTCTTTTCTGGCTCCGTCGCGCTTTGCCGCTACTGGCCAATCCTCCCGCTCATCTCGGCCTTCCATCTCTCAACCTACTGCTGATGCCCCCCACTTATCTATCTCCCCTGGGCCGTTATATGCCTCTCACTCAGCACTACTTTGACATGAGGATGGCTCAAGCTGAGGAGCAGATGCGTACTAACACTTGGGGACTCGGCACCCTTATCCAGAGCCGTCTTCATGACTAGAGCTACTTCTCCAGTGCACCATTCAAGAAATGAATGCCTATCTTGATCCAAATTTTCAAGATCATGATTATCATGCTTTGCGATTCCCCGATCCCAATGCTTACGGGTTCATGCATCCTGATGGGATTGATATTTTTGGCACCTTTCAGGATCCTCCGGGTGATGGAGGCGATGATCCAGCTGATGCATGACTTTGGTCCCTGGCATTGTTGGTCTTTTAGTGTATGATGTTTTCTTTTTAAATTGTTTGTCTTTTGTGGTCCTTCAGGACCTTGGTTTGATATCTATAAAAGTTATCTTGTGCGATCCCAGTAGGGATAGTCGGTTGCTTGTTTTCCTATTATTTCAGTCTTTTATTAGTTTGTGTCGGTAGGACCCATGTACTACTCACTTTATAATTCAATATATGCATGGTTTTCTCTTATCTACAGGTCTTCTTTATGAACTCAACCATTTTGGATTAAGTGACAAAGGGGGAGAAAAGGTGTTGAGGGGGAGTAGTCTCATTACGGGGGAGATACTCCCTAAAACATGATATTATTTTGTTTTGTCAATTATCAAAATGGGAGAGATTTGTTTGCCAAAAAAATTAAAGACAGGTATTACAGAACACTAAAATTGATTGCAAACTCGCTTGTACAAAGAAGAGCCTAGAAAGAAATCCTAGAAAATAATCTAAGTACAATTGTTTAGTTTTGATTCTGGGGGGTGACGCTGGAGGCTCGGGAAAGTGCTGTCAACTCTGTCTTACTACGTGGACTATCTGACACAGTCTTTAGATCTTGAAGAATTTGCTTTCTTGAAGGTTGCCAGCCCTGGATTGCCAACCATCTTGCAGGGGTGTGGCACCCTGCTATTTATAGTAATTTTGGGATGAAGGATATTTTGAGCCGCATAGATGACCACATGGCAAATCCCCGGGCCATATGGCCGTAATCATGCCTCGAGACTCGGTCTGTGACTGATAGCTGGGGATTTGTTAGAATTTGTTATGATTTGTCGTTGAGCAGTTGAGACCTGGTCAACTTGTCACGTGCATCAACTAATCTTCTGTGGCGAGCCGTATGAAGGATGTCTCATGGCCGAGCCGCATGAGAAATGTCTCATGGCTGATCCGCATGAAAGAATGTCTCATGATCGAGCCGTATGAACGACGTCTCATGACCGATCCGCATGAGGGAATGTCTCATGACTGAGCCGCATAAAGGACTTCTCATGACCGAGCCGCATGACCAAGCCGCATGAAGGACGTCTCATGACCGAAACACATGAGAAATGTCTCATGACCGAGTTGTATGAGAAATGTCCCATGACCGAGCCGCATGAAGAACGTCTCATGATCGAGCCGCATGAGGAACGTCTCATGACCGAGCCGCATAAGGAATACCTTCTGACCAAGCCGCATGAAGGACGTCTTATGACCGAGCCGCATGAGGAATGTCTCATGACCGAGCCGCATGAGGAATGCCTTCTGACCGAGCCGCATGAGGCCATCTCCTGACTGAGTCACATAAGGAATATTTCATGACTAAGCCACATGAAGGATATCTTCTGGCTGGATGGGTATGGAGGCCCAAGGAGAAGGTGCTGTGCCGAATGTCATAATTTTGAGAGAGTTTCATTTGTCTCCCTCTTGACTGATCTCCTTGTTCGAAGAAGATTTGACGGTGGACTCCTTCACAAGATTGTGATACGCTTGACTTAGACGATGCGCCTGACTGAGACATCTGAGTAATGCATCTAGTTAAGAGCAGGTCGTTACAACGTCTTCAATTAGCATCATGTTTCTGAGATGATGTTGGAAAGGCGCAGTAGGTCGCAGTCGCTAGAACACAGACTGCCTTGATAGTGGAGCCACTGTCTTTTGGTAGCGGCAGTTGATGATGGCTTGGGTGTAGTGATGTTCTGGAAAGGGCTCATCGCACGCCAAGGTTGCTTCTCTCTTTTTGTATTTGTGAATGACCACCTCTCATAAGTCGAGAGCAGATTGATCTACCTTTGCATCTAGGCCGAGGTATCCCGAGCGCCCGAGTGCGTAGGTATCATATTTTCTCCCTGATCTGAGGCTAGTAAAAGCACTAACTCTCGATCGTTATAAGAAGACTTTTGGGACCATCATATTTGCTTCCAGATCTGAGACTAGTAAAGCACTGCGCTCGATCGTTATAGGAAGACTTCTGAGAACCAACTTGTCCGTTCCACATATGGGATTGGACGCGGGTGGTTCTGTATAACTTTCCATCAGGAGCCCATATAACAGTTAACGGTGTCCGCTGACGGTCAGCAGCTTGGATAGTTGACTGGGCTTGTTGAGCCCGTACTATCCTAGACTTCTTCGACTTAGCACCCGAAGGTGCGTAGTAGGAAGAGTCCAAGTTGGAAGGAGGGAAGGGAAGTTGGTGCCCTTTTCAAATGAGGGAAGGGGTCTCTATTTATAGAATGGAGTGAGCCCTTTCTTCTTCTCCTTTCCGATGTGGGACTAAAAGTAATATTTTCCATGCTTCTACAAGACCCCCTTCAAAGTTTTCAAATTACAAATTTGGAATACTTTGAATAAGAAGCATGAAAAGTAGAGTTGTTTAGGTGTGGCAATCCTATCAGAGGTAGCATGGACGTGATAGGTTTGGGTACTCCCGCTAGGGATTTTATGTGGACTTATCATCCTTGGCTTACCTTGGTTTTAGGTATGGATAATAAGTTGTGAGAGGGAACCATCATATTTACTCAGAGGTGGTGAGAATATGGTAAATATAGGGTTGATGGTAATGAGGACGTGGTGGGAGTGGACTCAGATGAGGATACATAGAACAACTCAGAGATAATATGGACATGGAAGTTCTATGTAAGGGGTAATGAATGCAACGGAACAACTGGGTTCCAGAAGCATATGATTGTGAAAAATGGGTGCATGTACTAGAGGACCTAATACAGCATTTGTGGTCAACAGAGGACATTTGTGGACCTATTATCCTTTTTGTGTACTGGCGGTGCGAGTATAGATAATAAGTGGAGAGAAAACCAACATATTTACTCAGAGGTAATGAGGACGTGGTAAATATGGGTCTAAAGTAGAGCCTTCCTACTCATAGGTAATGAGGACGTGGTAGGCGTGGGCCTAATGAGGATACATAGAACAACTCAGAGGTAATATAGACGTGGAAGTTCTACGTAACGGGTAATGAATGCCACGGAACAACTGGGTTCCAGAAGCATATGATTGTGAAAAAAGGGTGCATGTACTAGAGGACCTAATACAGCATTTGTGGTCAACAGAGGACATTTGTGGACCTATTATCCTTTTTGTGTACTGGCGGTGCGAGTACGGATAATAAGTGGAGAGAAAACCAACATATTTACTCAGAGATAATGATGACGTGGTAAATATGGGTCTGAAGTAGAGCCTCCCTACTCAGAGGTAATGAGGACATGGTAGGAGTAGGCTTAATAGGGATACCCAGAACAACTCAGAGGTGATATTAACGTGGAAGTTCTATGTATTAGGTGGTTTGTTTGTGATGAACGGGAAAATAACTCATAGGTAATATGGACGTGGTTGTTTTTCCCGTTGGAGAATTTTGTGGACCTATTACCCTTTTTGTGCACCAACAGTGCGAGTAATAGATTATGATGAGTTTTATGGACCTATTGCCCTTCTGCGCACTGATGGTACGAGTAATAGATTTGAATGATATTTTGTGAATCTACTACTCATTGGTACACCGATGGTGTCAGTAATAGATTAGGATAACCTTTATGAACCTATTACCCTTCTGTGCACTGGTGGTGCGGGTAATAGATTAGGATAACTTTTGTGGACCTATTACCCTTCTGCGTACTGGCGGTGCGGGTAATAGATTTGAAACAAAACCCAACAGAGGTGAGTGGTCTTAACACCGTCTTTTATCCCGGGTTGGGGTACAGGTGTTAAGTCAGAAGATTATCAGTATCAGAGGTAATATAGACGTGACACACGATAATCAGGACCAGAAAGTTTGCTCAGGGATAATGGTGAACTGGGCAGACTCCTGTGAGGTAAAGCATTAGAGTGGGAGTTCAGAGGTATCATCGTACAAGACTCGCCACTCAGGGAGATGTAATAGAGTATGAGTTCAGAGGTATCATCGTACGTGACTTGCTACTCAGGAAGATGTGATGGAGTATGAGTTCAACGGTACTATCGTATATGACTTGCTACTCAGGGAGATGTGATGGTTTTGAGGGAGTACCAACATGTCCTTTAGACATAGTATTTCTTCAAAAATTTGCCATAATAATGTCGGAGTTGACAGCTGCAGAGGTGATCGCTGACCGCTGTCATAATTCAGACCTGGGATAGCCTCCATGTCGTACCCCTATTTTTGCATGAAGTACTTGGCCTGAGGACCATACAGGTAGAGCGGTAGTCTCCCAGTATCGGGTCCAAGATCAAACTCTTGAGGCATGAAGGGTTGAGATCCTTCTTTCCAGCCAAAGATGCCTGAGACTAGGAAGTAGGCGTCTTTAATGGGAGCAAGTCAATTTGGGATATGGACGGTTGTCATCCGTATGTGCAGGCTAACGTCCAGACAGTCCCGTGCGGCATACGTCAGTTTAGGCTTATCATACTCAGAATAGTCTAACTGCAGCCTCTTATTGATGAAATAAGGGATTTTATCCACAGGGATTACATCATCAGGAGAGGGGCTATCCACCTGTGTAACCAAGTATTTGGCGAGTTCTTCGTCCTCCTTGGCTACCCCCTGCAAGCTTAGAGGTCGGGATGCGGTCTTGGGCAACTTGACCACTAAGGGTTTCGCTTGAGGTATTGACTTGCCCGTTGGATAGATACTTTGCTGCTAGCTCGTCTTGGGAAGAAGGATGACAATTGGCTCAACAAGGGACTTTGTGTCTTTCGGTCGCCTTGGAGTGAATTTCGGCAATCGGATTACCATCAGTGTTACAGAGGGCCTTGCATCTTCCTGTTACCTTTGATTGGATTTCTACAGTCGGATCACCATTGGCCCTACGACAGGTTTTGGCTCCTGGCTGGATCTCGGGAGACGGATGACCATTGGTTCCAACTGCGTAGATGAGGCATGAGAACCGAGCACCTCTTTATGCAAGGTTGCGATGAAGGGTACGGCCTTGCTCGGTTTACGAGCCTGGAGACGAATTCTCAAGGGTTCTTCTGGCCCTGTGATGACCTCCAGTTCGTCAGTTATATGTTTCTTGGATTCGTCATATAGACAAGCCTCCGAAGAGTAATAAGATTCAACCCCTTTGAAGGGATTAATGTCGGCGAATTCAGTTTTCACGGAACCGTGCTTGTTGACATAGTTGAAACACTGGTGAAGGGTGGATGGCACGATCATATAGTCATGTATCCACGGATGTCCCAGAAGGATGTTGTAGGAGGTGTCTGCATCTATGACGTAGCAGGTAACTTCCGTCTTCAGGTCACCAATCTACCACTTCAACCGGATCTTCCCTAGGGGATAGCTTCTTCCCGAGTTAAAATCGCTAATGGCAGTATTAGTTGCTGCTAGCCGATGCATAGGGATGCCAAGAAGTTGGAGCAAACTTTTTGGGATGATGCTTATTGACGAGCCAGGGTCGATATGCATCCGATCCACCTTGATGTCGTCTATGTATCCAATATAGTACAAGGGGTGATCATGCAAATTGGACTTGATCAACATGTCCTGAGGAATAAATATGATGTTGGGCATTGCATCTGTGCTATCGCCGCCCTGTAGATCTGCTTGTGGGTCTTTTCCTGGAGGCTTGACCTGAGCTAGGTAGGCGTCAGCATTTTGGAGTGCTTCGCTTAATGCGACACGAAGATCCTTGGAGAGCCTTAGGAGCTCGTATAACGACAACTTTGCTGGCATATTAGCCAATTGTGCTAATATGTCAAAGTTCTAAGGTTTCTCCAGTCCCTGAGGTACATCATTGCGGAGTGGCCTGTCAAAGCGGGTTTTCTTTGTTTTGAACTTATCCGCTAGTGGAGGCTGAGATGGCCTTGGAACATCAGAGGGAGGCAACGTTGCCGGTTGAGGATCTTTGGCTGAACTATCCTGTGTAGGCTGGACTTGTGCTCCAGACCAGGTAACAATGGCTACAGCTTCTTCAGCTTCGGTTGAAATTGTATGACAGGATCTAGACTTCCTGCCCTTCTTCTTGTTGGTAGGAGATGACACCCCCTAGGTAACTTCGGGCACCAAGTCTGGATGCACCCACATGATCTCTCCTCGCGATGTGGTGAGGGGTACCAATCCAGATGTCTGGCTCCGAACGGGTGGAATACTAGTAACCTCCATCGTTGCCCGAGGGACAGGTATGGCCCCATCTAGAGCGCTTATTTGAGAGAAATCACCGAACTGAATAGACACCATGTTTGCCGCCACGGTAACCTCTTCAAAGTCTATCGACAGAGCTTTGGAGTCGATAAGACTTTGGATGTACCGCTTTAATTGGAAGCAGTCCTGAGTGGAATGATGGACATAGCGGTAGAAGTGACAATACTTTGGGTCCTCCATTTCTGCCGCTCGAGGTTCGCGCCTCGTTGGAGGGAGATGGATCCTACCCCATTGCAAGAGCATATCGAAGATATGTTTGACATGACTATCTTCAAATGAGTAAGTAACCTTGGACCACGGACCTTCCGTCTATTTTTATTCGGGCTTCGGAGTCGCATCAGTGACCATGGCATGTTTGCCCTTATTATCCCGGTTGGTGGTGGCGCCACTGTTGTTGTTACTAGAGGTGGAACCAGGACGTCTGCCCTTATCTTCTCCGTTTGGGATATAATCTTAGCTGGAGAGCCTTCTTCAATTTTGCCTCTGCGTTGGTAACAACTATGATAAAGGTCGTCCAATCCCTGAACTGATCGTCACCCATCCAGAGGCTGATTGCAGGGAGTAGCTTCTTCTGGCAGATTTCAATCAAGGAGCTCTCGGGATTGCCTTGGGGCAATCTTATTGCGGTTTGGTGGAACCGCTCGACGTAGTTCCTTGTTAGCTCCCTTTCTCCCTGAATGACGTCTATGAGAGACGACATCGTTACATCATGCCCCACTTCATAAAATCTTTCCAGGAACATGTGTTTGAAGCCATCAAAAGAATAAATGTAATTGTCGGGAAGGTTGCGGTACCAGTCGAACGTGATCCCCTCCAATGTTCCGATGAATAATCGCGTGAGGATGGCATCACTATACGGTAAGTGGTCAGTTGTGACCTCAAAGTGAGTCATGTACCGACTAACAGAGGTCTTCCTGTCATAGGAATCGATGTGAAATGGCTTGTATGGTGGAGGAAAAAGGCACGTCTCTCCATGCAACAGGATATGGCTGCCGTATTCTGAGGTCCCGAGAGGAGTCTCGAGAATTGAACATCGTTCGAAGCTCCTGGACTTCCCTCCTTGCCTCCTTGGCTTCATTGCAGTTGAAGGAACGGATGCTGCTAAGGGATCATTATCCAAAGGATAGACGGTCGTGTTGGAGTCCGCGTTGACTGCGGGTCCCAGTCTTGTTTGGCTGGGCGTCCTCGCTGGTTGAGTTGGCAAGGCAGCTTTGATCTCGTCCACGGACTTGACCAAAGATAGGAGCATAGCTTCCAGCACTTCTAGCCGTTATTAGTTAGAAGGCGCTTTATGATCATCGTCAGCCATAAAGACTGTCCTCACGTGGGTAGAGGTAGAAAGGATTGTGGCAGAGGTACTCTCTGTGCCGTACCCTTGTATAGAGAAATCGTCGGGGAATGTCGGAATATCATCTTCCTCTGACTCGGAAGGGGTGCTACCCCCTGTGCAGGAAGCCGCATCGTCTTGGTGAGGGTGGTGATCTTCAGGGAAATCTGAGTCTGTTGCACAGTTCTGGGGGACCTCTACCCCCTGTATGTGCTCTTGGTATACCAGATTATCGCATACATTGAGGGGACTGCTACCTCCAGCTTTATCTAATATCAAGGGAGCCGAAGGTGCACCCCCGGGTGCTGGAAGCTTCTTTTTGGATCGAGGGCCTAAATAGACACCCCCTGTAGTTGTCTGTGGGAACCCTCCAGATGAGGGTCTCCTCGCAATACTGGCTGAGATGGCTGGGCTGGAAGAGCCTATCTTCTTTCCTTCCTTGCCAGGAGGAACCTTTTGAGTTGAATTACATGAGGCGAAAGGAAACTCCTCGTCCCCTGAAATTTGCACCTATTTTTTGAGTTGTTGTCGGACAGGTACTGGCTATTACAGTAGCTGGAAAACTGACTGCCGATCTTCAGGTGCTGCTGATTTGTCGTAGCAGCAGTTGATGATGACTTGGGTGCAACGACGCCCCGAGAGGGACCCATTGCATGTCGACGCTGCCGTCTTACATTTGTGAGTAATCACGTCACTTAAGTCGGTAGGAAGCTGCTCTACCTTTGCACCAAACTTGTGAACTCGGGTATCCCGAGCGCACGGGTGCTTAGACATCACATTTGCTCCCTGATCCGTGGCTAGTAAAAGCACTTGCTCTGGATCTTTAGAGGGAGACTTTAAAGACCCACTCTGTTCGTTTGCCCTGGGGGGCTGGACGAGGGTGGTTTTGTACAACTTTCCGTCAGGAGTCCGTGTAACAGTCAACGGGGCTCGCTGACAATCAGCAACTTGGACAGTTGACTGGGCTGGTTGGGCCCGCACTGCCCTAGAATTTTTTAACTTAGCGCCTGAAGACACATAGTAAAAAGAGTCCAGATTGACAAATCCCACATCCTCAGAGGGCGGCATGGCGTCGGGCCCGCATGAGAGACGGTCGAACACAGAGCTTCTGACAGAGTCGTATGAGACATCATGTCTGAGGCCAGGATTGGTTGTCGCATGGGCTACCTTCTTGCGGCTAGAGCTGGCTGCCGCATGGACCATCTTCATGTGGCCAGAGTTGGCTGCCGCATGGACCATCTTCCTGCGGCCAGAGTTGGCCATTGCATGAGTTGTCTGTCTGCGGCCAGAGTCGGCTACTGCATGGACAGACTGTCGATCTTCTCTATACGGCTTCTTCTTTGTCCGTATGGATTTCCCTTGTGCCCCCAAAAACTCAGCATCGTAGTGTTTTTCTTTGCTGGATTTGGGGACAGTGGGGTCCTCTGCGGTCGGAAACAAAGCCGTAGGAGAGTTTTGGTCACCGTCTTGGGCTACAGAATGAGCTTCTTCGAGAACTTGGTCGGGGGCAACAGTTTTGCATACCGACGTCTTGCGAGTCCTCTTTGAGTTGGCTCGCTTCTGAGACGGGCTGGCGCTCCCTTCAGAGAGCATTTCTTCGAAGGCTTGTTGGTCGAAACGAACCACAAGCATTTGCTGCGTAGAGCCGATCTTGGATGCGTCAGATTGCATCACCAGCTTCTCATCAGAAGAGAAGGACGTCCCCAATAAAGTTGCCATCGTGTTTGCCATAAAAAATCAAAGACAGGTATTATAGAATATTGAAATTGATTGCAAACCCGCTTGTACAAAGAATAGCTTAGAAAAAAATCCTAGGAAACAATCTAAGTACAATTGTTTAGTTTTGATTCTGGGGGGTGACGGTGGAGGCTCAAAAAGTGCTATTAACTCTGTCTTACTCCGTGGACTATCTGACGCAGTCTTTAGATCTTGAAGAAGTTGCTTTCTTGAAGGTTGCCAGCCCTGGATTGCCAACCATCTTGCAGGGGTGTGGCACCCTGCTATTTATAGTAATTTCGGGATAAAGAATATTTTGAGCTGCATAGATGACCACGTGGCAAATCCCTGGGCCACATGGCCGTAATCATGCCTCGAGACTCGGTCTGTGACTGATAGTTGGGGATTTGTTAGGATTTATTATGATTTATCGTTGAGCAGTTGAGACCTGGTCAACTTGTCACGTGCATCAACTAATCTTCTGTTGCGAGCCGCATGAAGGATGTCTCCTGGCCGAGCCGCATGAGGAATGTCTCATGGCTGAGCCGTATGAAAGAATGTCTCGTGATCGAGCCGTATGAAGGACGTCTCATGACCGAGCCGCATGAAGGAATGTCTTATGACCGAGCCGCATGAAGGACGTCTCATGACCGAGCCGCATAAAGGACGTCTTATGACCGAACCACATAAGAAATGTCTCATGACCAAGCTGTATGAGGAATGTCCCATGACCGAGCCGCATGAAGAACGTCTCATGACCGAGCCGCATGAGGAACGTCTCATGACCGAGCCGCATGGAGAATGCCTTCTGACCGAGCCGCATGAAGGACGTCTCATGACCGAGCCGCATGAGGAATGTCTCATGATCGAGCCGCATGAGGAATGCCTTCTGGAGCCGCATGAGGCCATCTCCTGACTGAGTCGCATGAGGAATGTTTCATGACTAAGCCGCATGAAGGAATCTTCTGGCTGGATGGGTATGAGGGCCCTAGGAGAAGGTGTTGTGCCGAATGTCACAATTTTGAGAGAGTTTTGTTTGTCTCCCTCTTGACTGATCTCCTTGTTCGAAGAAGATTTGACGGTGGACTCCTTCAGAAGATTGTGATGCGCTTGACTTAGACAATGCGTCTGTCTGAGACATCTGAGTAATGCATCTAGTTGAGAGCAGGCCGTTATACCGTCTTCAATTAGCATCATATTTTTGAGATGATGTTGGAAAGGCGCAGTAGGTCGCAGTCGCTAGAACACAGACAACCTTGATAGTGGAGCCATTGTCTTGTGGCAGCGGCAGTTGATGATTGTTTGGGTGCAGTGATGTTATGGAAAGGGCTCATCGCACGCCAAGGTTGCTTCTCTCTTCTTGCATTTGTGAATGACCCACCTTTCACAAGTCGAGAGCAGATTGATCTGCCTTTGCATCTGGGCCCAGGTATCCCGAGCGCCCGGGTGCGTAGGTATCATATTTGCTCCCTGATCTGAGGCTAGTAAAAGAACTTGCTCTCGATCGTTGTAGGAAGACTTTTGGGACCATCATATTTGCTCCCTGATCTGAGGCTAGTAAATCACTGCGCTCGGTCGTTATAGGAAGACTTCTGAGACCCAACTTGTCCGTTCCGCATGTCGGATTGGACGCGGGTGGTTCTGTATAACTTTCTATCAGGAGCCCGTATAACAGTTAACGGTGTCCGCTAACGGTCAGCAGCTTGGACAGTTGACTGGGCTTGTTGAGCCCGCACTGCCCTAGACTTCTTCGACTTAGCACCCGAAGGTGCGTAGTAGGAAGTGTCCAAGTTGGAAGGAGGAAAGGGAAGTTGGTGCCTTTTTCAAAGGAGGGAAGGGGGCTCTATTTATAGAATGGAGTGAGCCCTTTCTTCTTCTCCTTTCCGATGTGGGACTAAAAGCAATATTTTCTATGCTTCTACAAGATTGTTGACACATTGATTTTGATAACATTAACTGCATCTTCGTGTTTTAGTTTCTTTAACCTTTTCAGAATCAGATATACTGCTAAAGTCTCTCAAAGGCAACTACAATTAGATCGGTGAAAACAAAGACATTGCAATAAGTCTTTCGGAAGACTAAAAGGCCGGTAAAAGAAAGACTGAAGAGAAGCTATCAGCATTCAAATCTCACACTCAAAGATTTAAGTTCCTAGAGTCTGTACAAGGTCTAGGACAACTGTGAAACACTTAAGGTGGATGACAAACCAAAAGCCTATATAAATATTTTCAAAAGTTTTATTTTCCTTACAGAAACGAAATACCGACGGTACACCGGTTCGTACCGATGATATACCGAATTTTGTTCACAAAAAAACTTATGTCTACAAATTCGGCATACCGATGGTATACCGGTTTATTCCGACGGTATACCAAATTTTGTTCACAGAAAAGTTTCTGTCTTCAAAATCGGCATACCGACGGAATATCGGTCTATGCCGATGGTATACCATTTTATAAATATTTTGATTTTCTGAATGGTTAGATCCACAGTATTAAATGCTCTAATGGCTAGGTTTATTACAATTACTATTGCAGAACGGTATATCGATGGAATTTTGATTGGTACTGATGGTATACCGATCACTAAATGAATGAAGCATTCAATGACTAGCTCTCTTGGTTGTTCTATTTAAAGTGCTTGAGTCTTCTCTTTGAAGACATCCACTTGAGCTTTAAATTTCATAACTACCAAAGAGCTCCACCATTACTACTCTACAAAAGCTTTAATTTGTCATCCAACTAAAAGTGCTAGACTATTCAAGAGTTGTAATATTAGATTTTCAAAGTGTTCTAGAAGATAGAAACCTTTCTTTTTCCCAAGTTGAAGTTGATGAGCCTTCGGAGGAAAACTCGTGTGTAAGAAGTTGACGAGCTCTTCAGATCCAAACTCGTGTTAGAAGTTGGCGGGTTCTTCGCATCCAAACTCGTGTGTAACTATTTACTCAAATAGTGAATTAAAGTCGGAGAGAGTTCCGGGATTGGAGTGCCCCTTGGGAGGATACCAGGATACATCGAGTGTTTGATTCTCTCTTCCTTCATTATTCTTTAAATTGCTTATTATTGTTTATAATCATTTTATTACCCTATTCACCCCCCTCTAGGGTTCTACAAGTCGGTTGGAGACAAATACACTACCAAACAACTGTAAAAAAGTTTCCAATAATCAAATAAATAGAGTCAACACAACACGTACTGTCACTAAATTCATAAAATAAATACATAAAGACCCAAGAATGGGTCAACAAAGCACAACACAACACAACACAATATGTCCAATGAAGGACTACGGCTGGTCAGTAGGAGTAGTAGGAGAAGTACGACCCTGCATCTGGGATTGTGATAACATGAACCTATATTGCTGTGGTTAAAGCATCACCGGTGATGAATCATCAAGAGGAGAAGGAAGAGGAAGTGGAACCGATATAGTCGATGTCGATGTCGACGCACGATCAGGAAGCGTCTGCTCCATGGCTAGCAGTCTAGAATTGCATGAATCCATAACAGTCGTCAGCCTCGAAAGCTGATCGCCTATGGACAACTGCGTCCCCTACACGCTTGAACGACACGATCTGTCCTCTCACTCATCTCCCTCATGGTCCCCTGCATCTCCCTCATGGTACGCTCGAGCATATCAAATCGTGCGGTGAGCGCCGCATCGTCCATCTGCGGCTGAGACTAGGCTGCTCCGTAATCCTCAGCAACATCTCGTCACGTAGCTTAGTAACCTGGCGATGCAAGATCTCCTCGACTCCGGTGTCATGATCCAGTCCCAAAAATCATGGGACTAGCACGTGACACGGCCTACTGGTACACACTCAAAACAATATCCGCTGTTGAACCCGTTTTACACCGAAATGTGAGCCAGAACGTATGGTCTCTAAAATTGACAAATTATATATCTGTAAGTCCAGTTTTTCAATACGAACTCAATGGTATATCCAATTTTAGATTCTGATGAGCCATGCACAAAATTGCCCGTTGATCGGATTGTGGGCTCGCCAAAATAGCATTCCGGTCGACCTTCTTAGAATCAGACCAAACTTGGCTCACAGGACCACAAAAATGATACGAGTCCAATGTCACAAGTTTTATTGCGATATGATGCACGTGCATGAAGTAATTGAGAGGTTTTTGCAAAGGGGCAGATACAATGTACCTCGATCGATACGCCTCAAATTCGTTGCACACATGCAACCAATTCGAGTTCCGTCAAAGTCCACACGTTCATGACATCCGTACGCACCTTTCGATGCCTTCGGGTTGCGACAAAGTCGTCCGATTTGTCGGGACGGATCCCGTATAGGTGAATTTTCTAATTTTGAAAACTATTTTTGATATTTTTTTCTTGATTTTTGAAACGAATAACTTTGCGTTTACGGGTTGAAAATAGAAACTGAAAATAGGTTTTAAAGTCCTATAAGTGGTCTAATAGATTGTTCAAAAAGTTTTTCAAAATTGGTGATGGCTTGACTATAATTTGTCTTCCAAAACAATGTCCTTAACCCAAAAAATGTTATCTACAAAAGTTATGTTCAATGGATTTTTCGAGATTTTGACTGAGATTTTACCAGCATTTAATTCCAATTAAACTGAAAATAGTTGAAGGAATTTATAGAGGGTCATGTGGCCTTTGCATAGGAATCTATAGTTCGAGAAACGATCCAGTAGAATTTACGAAAATAGGTTCGAAAGTAGGGTACCTTAAAGTCGGGTGGCTGAACATGGGCCTCTGTTCTGCGGTTGCTGTGTTGTCTGTGCGCCATTTGGCGACTCCATCGGCGGCGTACTGTAGAGGTGAGGTCACAGGAATGAGGAAAAGAGGTAGGCGACAAGGCAAGTGGTCGGGTAGGCTATGTTTTGATTCGTGGGGAAAGATTTAAAGATTCGAGAGAAAGTTTTTGAAAAAATAAATCTATGTGTATCAACTATTGATTGATAAACAAATTTGAATCCCTTTTTGATTCAAATTTCACAACTATTTAAATCCAAGATTTGATTCGATCAATAGGGAATTGAATAGAGATAGAAGGGATTCAAATTTGCGGTGATTTGGTGCTCAATAGATTTAGTTTGAGAAATTCAAACTTTTGAAAAACTGCTTCCACCCGCGGCTTGGCCTGGCTAGAACGCGCATTGTTCATTTTTTTCCATATATATATATATATATATATATATATATATATATATATATAATATTTTGTTTATATACACACACACACTTCTATACATCCTAATAATTTCAAAACCTAAGGACAAATATTTTTTTAAAAATGCTATGATATCTAAAATAAATATTAATTTAGTAAGAAAATAACAACTATATTATAAATAAAAATTATTTATAGAATTACTTAGTAGTCCATATAATTTAGTAGCAAATTATTAAAATACATATATATATGTGACTTGTATATATGTATCTATACTAAATTTAAAATAATAAGAATAATCCTAGTCAAGTGGGGTTTATAGGCCATGGATGGCACTGCCATGTGTGGTCGGGTATGGGTTTGGTTTGGGTCAAGTCCGGACTAGAATGGTACAACCGGGTCTCCTAAAATTCAAAGGGTCTTTAATAATAAATAATTAAGTCATTAATAGGGGTTAAACCATGACTTGACTTGTTTTTTCTAAAAGGAACATAGATATGACCAGGCCTTCCCTACCATGGCTAATACGCTAGTCAAAGCACACAAGTACACTTGCCGTGCCACAATTCCTAGTCGATATGCATCTCTAAACTTAACCATGGCTAAGGACATATATACTATTAATAAATATTTGATAAAAATATTTTTTTTTTTCAAAAATCACTATTTAATCAAAATAATATAAAAAATATTTTAAAAATTTATGGGGGTTTACATTCTACCCCCCAAAAGAATTTCATCATCGAAATTAAAATAACTCACCATGGTCAAGAAAAATACTAATGATCCTAATATTTGTGTTAGGGATACATATATGAAAGCATCTATTTTCTCTTTTTATTATCATGGCAAAGTTTTCTTGATCAAGTCATCATTCATTTCTTAGCAAGGCATAATATTATCTTGTTTAGCATTGCAGTGGTTCGTTCTTTTCTTAGCATACATTGAAAACTCAGATTCTTATTAGGCGTGAAAGAATCAGAAAACGAGTCTTCGTCCACTCACCCATATCAATCGTCTTTTGTTGCAGAGCCAGCAATCCGATCTCTCTGTCTATCTAGTGCATTCGCGGAGCGGGACACTACATTCTCCATCCTCCGCTCCTAGGTTTTCTTCCATCTTATTATATAAATTATATATTTCTTCTACAACAAAAATTATATATATATATATATATATATATATATATATATATATATATATATATATATATATATATATATATATATATATATATATATATTTCAGATATCCGAATCCGATATCTGAAATTTGTAATTTAAAATCGGATCGGATATTAACAGATTCAAATACCTTAATATTCGAATAATATCTGAAAAATCAGATACAAAATCGGATCGGATTCGAATTTTCGACTATCCATTGACAAGCCTATTTATTGGTCAACTTATTTCACTATTCACTTACTTTTCTACTCGTATCAGGTGCACCTTATCTTAAGTTCACTCGCGGTGACCAGAGACCACCACCTCAAAATATTATCTTCTTCCTCCGGTGTTTGAGAATCAGCACTCTTAAACCCACCGCTAAATCTGGTCAATAAAGAAACCACTCTTTTTCTCGTCTGTCTCTTTTCTCTCTCCTCAAAATCCCCAATGCCTTCTTCTTATTCTTCTTCCTCATTCTAGGGTTTCGAACTCTCTCGTAAATGCTCGGATTCGGCAGTTCGGAGCTCCAGTGGCGCTCGATCTCTTCCAACTCTTCGCTCTCCACGCAGTAGCTGGAGGATTGTAGGGGTTTTGACGAGGATTTGGATTTTGGCGGGAAAATTTCTCCAGGCACCGCCATGCATTTCGCCAAGCTTGACGATTCCCCCATGTTCAGAAAGCAGGTGCTTTTCCCCAAATCTCCCGAAAATTTAGCGCTTTTTTCGTGTCTAGATTGTGAAATATGACAATGTTAGGACTTTTAATTAGTAAAAATTTCGAATTGCTACTTCTTTTAGTGCGTATTTGATCTGGGTCTGCTGTTTGAGGAGGTTATATAGCGGTACTTGCTCGAGGCTTGGTTACTGGTAAACTCACTATTTTATTGGTCTTACTAAGTTACATTGTTCGATTTGGAACTGGAAATTATAAAATGGTCCTTGCTTGTCGCCTGATTACTTACGAAATAGTGTTTTTGTTGGTCTTTTCAAGTTCATTCTACTGATATGTCTGTGTTACGAAGCAAGAATTACTACGTTACAAGTTCGGATTGATCATTGCTTTAGTGTATATACTGAGCTACAACCAAATTTAGGCACTAGTTCTTCTTTGTTGTAATTCTACACTGTACTAAAAGGATGTCTGTTTCTGATGGCGAACAGATTCAAACACTCGAAGAAGACGCGGAATCACTAAGTGAGAGATGTCTGAAGTTTTATAAGGGCTGTCGGAAATACACGTATGCCAACATCAACATTCCTTTATAACTAATTTATAAGCTAGGAGATTGGCATGTGCCATGAGAAATTGTTTTAAAAAAATATTTTCTCTTTGTAACCGTCTTTAAGCATGTTCCTGTGTTCTGGATGGTTAACAATAAAATGTTTTATAGTCACTACTGTTTTTTTATATTTGCTGCCATAAAGCAGGCGATAGTGTACTGGTTTTTGACTAATAAAACATCAAATGACATGCCATCTTGCAAGGGAATTTGGTAAATTAAATTGTTGGCTCTGCTCACATAAACCATTCTCTACTTCCAATTTTGTTAGGTTAACCTTGTATTTAATTAACCTAAATTTGAACTTATGTTTCAATTATGTTAATAACAGATCTTGTTATCTCCTTACTATGCTACCTTCTATTCAACAGCTTCCTCATATGAGCACAAAATACCGAATGAAGTTTATGCTTAGTGAGTGCAGATGGAGACCAGTCATGTGTGTGTGTGTGTATATATATATATATATATATATATATATATATATAGATTTGGGTTTGTGTTATTTAGTAATTTAATTTGTAGTAGTTTATGTCTATTCGAGTTCAAGTTGGTTTAAGGGTCTTTAATCGAGTGAAGTTGTTTGGAATCGTGTTTGAATTACATTTGATACTTTTGTTTTAGTAGGTTTTCTTCATGTTGAATTGTGTTTAGCTTTTGTAATTTGGTTATTGGGAATTATTTGTGGAGGCTCTAAAAGACCCTAAACCTTCCTGTCAGGACGGCTAGTGAATGGATTTTGAGTCTTATTGGATTGATTGTGTGATGCAATTGCAGTTCCTAATAGTTGGTTTTCAATCCTTGAAAAACTTCCCTGTCTTTGCCTTCTCTCCTTCTCCATCCTATGTTGCACGGATACGAACAATGACACAAAATAATACCCAATACGGGATACAAACATATTCAAATATGTACAATAAGCATTCACCTATTGCACGAAAATGGACGCAAATACAGCTGAGACACAATACATATATGGGCACCATTTACCGTGTAGCCCATGCCCGTGCAACATATTCTCCACCTGAAGGACATGATACATATATGGACACCATTCGCCGTGTCCGTGCAACATAGTCTCCTTCTAAAGTCCAACCTACCATTGCCATAAGGATCCCTCTCTCGTTGGTGTCCGGAATCTGTACAGTGCCTAGGTGCCAAACATGTCCGAACAAGTATCATCCAGTTTTTTTTCTCTTCTCCTACTCCCTTGTAATAACTTATACAATATTTTTGTAAACTAATTTTGGTTCTATTTACTATTTCTCTCATCTCTAAACGTCTCTTATTATCTATTACATGGTTCAAACACTTCTACAAGGTTGCAACAATGAAATCATTGGATCAAACTATTATTTTGTATGAACAATAAGCCAGCTTCTACAAGGCCGAACTGGTCCGAACATGGCCGCACAAGATGCCTAGATGCCAAAAAGGTCTGAACAAGACTGCACAAAAACACAACCGCATTATACCACCGAATATGAAGTTTCGGTTCGGCCTAGGGGCACCTAGGCAGAAGAACATGCCAATTTTTAGAACTGTGTTATTAAAATATAAGTGTAGAGAGAGACATTGGAATAGAAGAGATTTATGATTAGGAGAATGAGAGCAAAGTATATGAAATATAATCTTAACTCGAAGTCAAAGAGAACTGAGAAATGAGTCCATATAAATGGACTAGAGAATCCGAGGAGTGATATTCAATATTTAGGACTATTATTCATCATGATGGAACTATTGAGAAGGATCTCATGCATATAATTGAAACAAGATAATTGAAATGAAGGAGTTTTTCTGGAGTACTTTATGATCGCAAAATACCTCTGAAGTTGAAAGAAAAACTCTATAATATTGATATAAGACCAATATGTTTTATGGATCAGAGTGTTGGACAATTAAAAAATAACATATCTAAAAAAGTTAGTGTAGCTGAAATGAGAATATGAAGATGGATGAATGACAATACATTAAATGATATGATATGAAATGAATGTATATGTGAGAAGTTAGATGTGGTGTCAATTTTGAGGGCAAGATGAGCGAAAACCAACTTAGATGGTTTGGAAATGTGTAATGCAGACCGGTAAATGCTCCTGAAAGGAGGAACGGTAATACAATAGTTCATGGAGCCTCTACGACTAGAGGTAGACCTAAACTAGCATGATTTGAACATGGTATGAAGTGTTAAAGATGGATATGGATCTTGTTAGCGTTACAGATTACATGACCCTTACCAGTGCCGAGTGCCGAATGAAAGAAGATTCAAATAGTCGATCCTAGAAATGTTTGGGATAAGGGCTGTGTTGTTCTATCAAAAGAGGGACTGTATGGTATTGGCATGTCGCCTTTTTGGTCGAGAAGAAAGGATGAAAATGATTGGGAGTAAGGCTTCAAACCCTCCAAGGCTTCATTCACAAGTGTAGTACTAGTTACATCACACAATTAATCCAAATAGAATACTCAATTTTAACTAATCTTCCCTGTCCGTGGTTGAGTCAGACAAGAGAAAAGTAGATCTGTCATAGCATGGTCCATAGATCTTTTAGAATCGAGGTCAGGAAGGAAAGTTAGTGCTTCCATTCAAAGATTCGAGGATGAACGAGAGATTCAAGTACGCCAAGGTGTGTGCGAGAGAAAAGAAAAAGAGCAGAGCCCTCGAAAAGCGGGAAGAGAGGCGACCGTTAGGCGCTCGAAGGAAGACCTTCTCGTCTGTTGTCACAAGAAGGGACTAGGTCCCTAGCCAAGCCAGTAGTCAGAGAGCTTACCACGGGAGAACAACTACACTAAGATAGAAAGCAGCACAGAACCCCGAAAACAAAAGAGATGATATGATCATTCGGATTACGCACCAATGAGGATCTTTATACCGGTTCTCTTTGTCTTCTTGTTTCAAACCTCTATCCTCGTTCTTTCATTGCCAGGAACTCCGACTAGCCCATAATTGCATATCAAATTACAAAAATAAACCTAATCATATTAACAAGCCAAGCATGCTAAAATAGGATTCCAAACAACTTTTCTCAATTTATTTGACTCTCCTAAACCAACAGAGTCAAACAGACTCAATAAGCTGACCAAAGAAGGCAGACCAAAACCATGATCATCAGTATCATCACACTAGTTGATTATTACTGCTTGTGCAACCACTGTGATAGTTTTACGGTAGTGTGCCCTTATTCAACAGCAAGATGATGCTACTGCTCCCATGTCCTCCTAGAAGGTCTCTCATAAACGAGAAAACTTGTTGAAAGTGCACAGGCTTGGATATGATGTAAACAGTGTCAATTGTTAGATTATAGCTTGGCTTTAGAGGCTGTTCTACATAAGTGAATATATTTACAGAGACATAATCCATGGTTCAAAAGTGAAATAAGTAATGGTATGAAGAACCATATGCAAGTAAACACTGTGTAAACTAAGTTCAAGTGCAGAAGCACTTACTAGGGAGTGAGGTTTTCATGGGGAAAACCATAATACCCAAGACTTGTTTATCTTCACATGGTCTCTAGCACCGATCACTGCAATAATGGGTTGGATTTGCTAAGTTGATTTTTTTTTTTTGTCATCAAGCAGCTAGGTTGGATTTAAAGATTAAATATGATTCCACGATTTTCATAGGTTGACACACTGGATTGTTGGTAGGGTATGCTCCACCTTGACTAATGCTATTATTTTGACGATTGGAGAAATTGTTTTCATAGAGATACAATAGTGATGGGTCATGGGCCACTAAAAAGACAGCGGAGAGCATAGGAGTACTTAACTACGTCTCAGGAGCAGTCGGATGTGCCTCTTGAATATGGTCATTTTCATTCCCACCTGAAATTTGTAGTTGTCTGTTCAAGTGACTGAGCTGTTTCACAGGATCTTCCTTTTATATATTGATGACAATGAACTGAATTTGCACTGTTGTATTATGCCAACGGTGGACGACCTTTGTTGGATGTTTTCTACTTTCAACTCACCCAGCCTGCCTTTTGTCTGTGTTTATATTAAATGCTTTTTTTCTTTGTGGCATGCAGAGAAGGACTTGGCGAGGCATATGATGGGGACATTGCTTTCGCAAGTTCCCTTGAAATGTTTGGTGGAGGGCACAACGATCCTATCAGTGTTGCTTTTGGAGGTTAGTCCACACTGACAATTCCTTTGACTGCCATTAGTTGCTTACTGCTCTGGTTTCATGACATCACTTATTAAATGAAGTATACAGGCCAGTTTGGATTCGTGTTATGTTTCATTTGGGTTCCATGTTGTCACGACCCGATTCCAATATAATGGGTTCAGTCGGATCATGTCCAGCCTGCACCGTTGTCAGACGGCGGCAATAAGCTATATCAAGCAGTGAACACAAGCAGACAAAACTAAAGTGGAAAGAAATAACATTTTATTAACCTGAAAACTGGTCTGAAATGAGAAATACAAACAAAACAAGCATTCAATTATTACATGGTCTTTATTACAACTGGAAGGAAAACATAAACTAAACCAAGGTACAACTAAAACTTTGGGGCTTCCTGTTCGGGTTCAGCTATCTCGTCATGGTTCAGACCAGGTCCGTAGAAAGAGCTAAAGGCGTGAACCTCGTCGTCGCAGTCATCTAAAAATGTTGGTCTCCAGTCAGGAGGGAGCAAGAACATATTTTCACATCCAGCATTCTAAGATAATAATAAATGAATCCAAGACAGTTTAAAAAGCATATATATTTTTGCTAAATAATAATAAAAGACAGCAGACAATATTCCAGAAGCTACAATGATGCAATCTACAATAGTGCTTTTGAGTATATAACAGAATCTGTGACCGGCTGGATAGAGGCAATATGTATACTAGCATTCTGGCCAAAACGATAGTATACGATACGGCTCAACCCCCTGTGCGGTAGGGGTTAGCGCGAGAGAGGCAATCGGTAAACAATGGCTTTGGTCACAGATATTATACTACTCCCCCAATCAATCTCCGAGTCAATGGGTCAATGAGGCAATCAATCAATCCATCCATCGATGTGGAGTCCGAAAGGGATCCACTGTGAATCAGTGTCACTACAATACATGATTCTACTGATGCAATACATTTAATTATTAAATAAAACGCAGACATGAAAGATATGAAACTTGCCTTGGGTGTATCATCGGTGTGGAAAACAACGGCTAGAAAGGTGTCGGCTAGGGTTCAGGAATCCGAACCTACATTAACATAAATCTGTTTTTAGAACTTATTTCAAGATTGGCTAATAAAGCCACCAACTTAAATCTACGCTAATTATAAACATTTGCCGTTTTATTAGAGAAAATAATAATAATTTAAATATGTAATATTTTGGTAAAACTATTTTATTAGTATTTTGTAAATAGGGCGGAAAATAATATATTTTTGGAATATTATCACAAATAATAGCAGTTTTTATCGAACATTATTTTAATAGAAAATATTGCGTAAACTCGAAATATTTGAAATCTAATTTAATAATTTTCTAAATAAACATTTACGAAATATTTTACTAATACTTTTTCTTTTGTATAAAGAATAATCATTTTTAATAATAAATATACGTAAAACCTTATTTTAGTAAAATTACGATTTTATTAGAAAATACATTATTATTTCTAGTTTTCATTTCCATAAACTTATTAACAGAAATAACGATTAAAATACAAAAAATAACCTAAAACATAAATATATATAGTTTTTGCCTTTAAATATCATTTCTTATATAAGAATATGTTTTTGCTATATAACTATTATTTGATACTAAAATCTATCATTTAATAATAAGAGTGAAACCATGGCAAAAGTGACATAATAATTGAAATAACGTTAATACGACACTATTCATAATTAACGTAGTCGATAATTCTAAATCATTAATCTAACAATTAACGCTAATCATCTAATTAAAATGCTAACAATTATTACCGAATCTAAATAGGAAACTAACTAAACTAGCTATTCCGGAACAGAAATGGTTATGTGAATTTAACAGAAGGTTGTGGGGTTACCGAAGGCTGAGACGGAGCACCGAGGGGATGCCTCGGACTCGGAACGCACGCGGGCACGGGCATGGGCACGGAGCGAACGCGGAAGTCGGCAACGCGCGGTAGGCGCACGGGACGGCGGGACATCGGCGGAAGGCGCTGCTGGCGCAGACGGGGCACGCGGAGGGCGCTGCCGGCCGGGGGCCGCACGAAAGGTGCTGCTGGCGCTGTGGGGGGGGGGGGTCGCCGGAGGGCGCTGCTGGCCGGGGGGGCCGCGCGGAGGTGCTGCGGCGGGGCAGCAGCGGCCGGGGGCAGTTGTCGGGTGCTGCGGGGAGCAGCGGCGGCCGGGGGCGGCTGCCGGGTCGGCGGTCGGGAATCGGCGCGGAAAGGGGGCGAGTGTGGTGTCGATGCGACCGGTGCGTCGCGGGGAGTGCGGGGATGGCTTCGGTTTCAGGAACGGAGGAGTGGGGAAGGAGTTAAGGGAAGTTTGGGAAGGTGGAGTTGGGATGTTCTGTGAAGAAGAAGAGAGTTTCTGAATTAAACACTCCGTGAGTTCCAGATCCGGTTGTGGGGGGGGGGGGGGGGGGGGGACCATGGGAGAGAGGGGTACGTGGGTTGAATGGGTTTTCGGGTAGGACTTGGGTTCGGGTATGGGCTTAAGTTACATATTAATTAAAATATAACAAAAATATGGGTCTTACACATGTGGAGCCCAAACCCAAAAGGCAGCTGTTTGGCTAGCCTCCGTTTCCGTCCTAACCAAACAGATCCACGGATTTGGATGCTCATCTGCCATCCCAGAACGAGCGCCTAGCGAGTGTTCCTGAGATGGGCGTTTGACCAAACTCAGGTTAATATTTCTTTAGTTGATTGTCAGTTCAGGCACTTCTGGAATATTGGTTCTTGTTAGATAATATTTTTTGTCGTCTTGTTTATCTGGTCAATAAACACCAATGCCCATGATTCTTACTTAATGGCTACTAATAGAGCTATAATCTTTTGTAGGGCCGGTAATGACTAAATTTACAATTGCGTTAAGAGAAATTGGGACTTACAAAGAAGTCCTAAGATCCCAGGTAAAGGGCCTTACTGTTTATGCTTAAAGATATTTCTATTTATGCATACAGGGCTTCATTGGCATGTTCAATTTGTATTTGTTAATTTTTAACTGCTTACTGTTAATTTACTCAGTAGTTGTAATTCTACATATCTTGACCTTAACCTATTGTGCACAAAAAGTTATCTTGGCATCTTCTAGAGCACCAGCCACCAAGTCCATTAAGTTTTTTAAGACTAGAATATGTCCTGTTTTATGAGGTAGATGAGTTTTAGGAATCTGCAATTACTGGAAGATGACTTGTAGATAGATTGGAGTCAAGAGTTCAATAGGGGCTTAAATAAATAGAATGTAAAGTGTGTTTATGTGATATCTGTTGTGTGCCGTATTAAACTGCTTCTTGCTACATGTTTCTCATCACTTGGTACCTCACATTGTAAGTACTAGAGAACGTGGTGAAGAATTTTGATGATATAAAAGATAATCCCCTAGTGCAATAACAGCAGAACATGCTCTAGAAGGAACTTTTGTTATATATGTGTTACCAACTGTCGAGAAAACTACTATTTGGCATATGCTATTTGTTAGCTACCGCCTTCTTGCTTTATTGAACTTGTTAGTCTTTCTGAAAGACAGCACAATTTGCAAAGATATTGTCCCACTAGGAGCATAGATAGCAATTTTTATTAGGTGGGCAATAACTATTGGCCACTTCAAAAAATAGCTATCACAAGGAAGTTTTTGCGACAATCCATTGTAACTTGTAAGGGAGAATTTGTCATGTGTGATAGAAGTTTATATTTTTATTCTCTTGTGGGAATCAGTTATAATATAGTAATATAGGAAATAATTTTTAGAATTTGATTAGATGATGAGATAATATGAATGCTTATATGATTAAAAAAATATAAGGTAAGATGTGATAAATACAAGAAAATATTAGATATGTAAAGTTAGTTATTTAATCCATGTAAATACTAAATACATATTTGTGTTTTTTTTCCCACCGTACATACATTAATCTTTTGAAAGAGAAAATAATGTATTTTCTATTTATCTAATTCGGATTAATCTAGAATGTAATGCTAGATCTTTGATGGTAATTTTTGTTGCTACCTTAATCATGATAAGTAACCATGTTAGGATAAGAGTAAAGAGATAATGCACGGAAATTTCGAATGAGCAAAGGGATGCAGAGGGAGTGAAAGAGAAGAGAAATGAACACATAAATATAGGAGATTTTATAACAAAATAAAATTAAAAATACAAAGTACCCATTGTTTAATATTTTCTTTTCTCATAAACGAACTTATTATATGGTTTTTGGTAAACTTTTGAGGGTTGACATAAATCCCAACATCAGTTGGGCACCATAGGTAAGATAGTACTTGTAGAAAAGTCCTAATGTAATCTCCTCATTGAATGTTCTTCTTTTAGTCCCACATGTAATGATGTTACCTCAATAAGATTATTCCAGTTGAGTTTTTGTCTCATCAGTACTAAACTAATAGAGACAAACCTTGATTTCTTCTCCACCAATTGAACTCCAGCTTCTTTTACTAAGATTACATCAAAATTCTTACTTGTCTTTTGTTATCTTGTTTCTATAGGTTGAGCACATCTTAAATGATAGATTGCTGCAATTTGTAGATATTGATGTGCATGATGTCAAGGTATAAATGTTGCTTTCTCTACTTAGATGCCATTTCTCTCATGTGCTTGCACAACATATAAGGATTGTAATATTTTAAATTGTTGTTCAGTAAATTCATTCTCATCTTGACTATCTAAATAAATAATCTTTATAGATTTTCTTGATGGTTCAATCACTATATCTTTATCTTTTGTATTAATTTAAATTATTAAAGTATTAACTGACAAAATAAATTGTTCACCATGTAGTTTCTTTAGTTGTATTGCAACCTAATTTGTCTAGTTCTATGCGAATATCATCATATATGTATTTTTAAGTCTTTCATAGAAGCACAACATCTTTCGTTATGTATTTACCAAACAACTTTAGATAACACTTTTCACAGCAACTTATGAACTGTTTGGTAACACGCTCTTAATATGCTTCAACAATGCCAAACCAAGCCTAAGTAGAAGATAGGTATGTCACCATATTCAGGTGAGGCAGCACCATAGCTGTTACTTGGAGCTCAAGATCTCAGAAACTAGTAGCAGATAATTAGTTTGTCTGATAAAGACTTACCATTTCACTTCAATTGTTGGGCGTTCTTTGATCAAAGAAGAAAACAAGGAGCTACTTGTTGAGGTCTGCCCTTGAATTATGCTAACCAGTTTGACATTAAGTATAAATGTAAGGATGATTTGGAGGGTAATTTATTGGAATTGTACTTGTAGTATTGTTTTATGATTGTTTTGGTATGTACAAAAGTGGGAAGGGTGGTAGTTTTGTTTGTGGGCACACTGGGCATGTCTAGGTAGGTTAGGGTTTACATGATGGAAGATTGGCGGCTAGCGTTAGGAGGAGAGGATGGGCCAAGGGTTGGGTGGAACCTAAGGATCTGATACCATGTTAATATTAGGAATTCCCAACTCATTCGGTTAATTGGTTAGGCTCCAGGCCAAGCAATATATAGGAGATGCAAAAGGTGGACAACTAATGTAATTGCAACCGTCTCTAGCAATTGACAACTAGATTAGTAAAGGGAAACCATATTCATAAAACACTATTCTATGGTACTTGTGGCATTTTCATGTCAAGGTCATGTGATTCTTCAAGTTCTATTTAGTTATCGAGAAACCTTTAATATATCCCTTTAATTTTACCCAACTTGCAGCTTGTTGGAATATATATTTATGTTTTGAAGTTAAGATTATCTGCTATGTTTACTGTTGTGAGCTGCTTCTCAACTTGCTATCAGAAATTTTAGTATCTGATATGAGAATCTCATTTGGTGCAGGATGCAAGGAAGCGTTTTGACAAGGCTAGCCTTGTGTTTGACCAGGTATGTTGCTAGTGAACTTTACACTGACAAAAGATTGACGACACATGGTTATATTGTAAAGAGTTTGTATGTTACTCTTAGAACTGGTACATGATGAAAGTTGAAGAATTACTTATGTATAATTGTGAATTATCTGGAGGTACATCTTGACATATGCTGTAGTATTTTGCCTTACTCTCATTGGGTTAAAACTGGTCGTTGGCTTCGTCTAAGACATTATTCTATGTGGATGACTGATTGTTGAAATCTATCTATCTTTTGGAGGAATAACAAGAAAATCCATTACCCCGAAGTTCTGGGGAGTGCTACTTGAATCCTTGTCTTCCATTTAGCCCTTAAGGACCATATGCTCTTTGACATTAATCTAATTTGAAGGGAAGCTGGTTAGGTAGGTAATGGTGCAAACTTGTAGACGGTTCATTTAAAAATTGTAGCTACGCTGAAACTATAAATTTATGTCTTCGCTTTGTCTAATACTTGAATTTGTAAATTAACCATATGCTTGGCTAAAAGGTATGTTGCATGGACAAATGACATGACACCAATTTTGGCTTAACCTTGTATATATACTTTTGTTCAATACATGTATATATTTTCCCGTGTTGCTTGTGTCTATGTGTCCTGTACGTCTTCTTGACTGAGAGGATATGAAAGAGCAGCGCTGTAGTGTGTTTATTTGTTTAAATCATGTTAATCTATGAAGATAATATGTTAATTTTTTTTATATTTTTCTTGAAATTGATATGTATATAAGATGCTGAAATTTTCGGATCATATATAGAAGATAGTGAAAGGGCATGTCCAGGAGGATGGATAGCAGTCTTTTCAGAATGTTACTTTATCTTTCCTCCATACTTGAGACATGCAGTCCTGAAAATTGCACCAAGCATTTGGTATTCCCCTTTATATTAAGTATGAATGAGCAATCTTTCCAATATGACTATATTGTATGTTACCTGGATAAAGCAGCTCCTTTCTCTGGATATTACTCTATGATGTGTACTATGCATCTCTTTTCTTGAAGGTGACTTGAGTTAGTTATTTTGTTACTTCTCTTTCTTGGTACTATATTTTGGAAAATCTCTCGATAATCGAGTGTTAGACTCACACCAATGTGTCCATAATCACTTTTATGGTTCATGTAGATATCCCTGGGAAATGGTACGTGGAATTATCTGAAACAAAGGTTTAGACAATTTTTTTTCCACAGTTCTCGGTATTCAAAATTTCCGGAGGTTTGCAGATGTCAATATTTCTTAGACTCTGTAGCATGCTATAGTTGCTTGATAAAGGTGTCTAGGATTCTCATAAATACCTGCTTTCGGATGACTCATACACTTGTATCAAGTGTCCAATGTGAACTACCTATATGTTTCAATATTTTTGAGCTAAAAAACATCAGACAATATGGACTAGTTCTTCTTAGCATGAGATTATAGTCTTTTCGGTAATTTCAGATATATCTTTGTAGCTATTCATTATAATAGAACTTCTATTGAACAGAACATTTAAAATACATGCAGATTCTGTTTCCTTGACTTCTTTTCTGGAAAATCTGCTGGTTTAGAACTCAAATCACTCTTCATTATTGTTTCCTAACAACATATGTGGTGGTGTTCCTTCAGAAATTCATGTCGTTTGGGAATTCTTGTAGCTACACCAAGGTAAGGCAACCCAATGGTTGAGGCCTTTGGTAGGGGAAGGTGAGGTCTTGGGTTAGAAATGGAGAGGGCACAGTAAAGTACATGGCCCTTATTCCTCAAAAGAATATAACTTTGCTAATACACCTATACCAAGAGTCAATACAAACAACTTTTCTGTTTCAACGTTCTTAAGCCCTGGAACTAAATAATAGACATGTTTTTTTATTATGCCCATCAATTATTCAGGTTAAACTTGGCACAATTGTTCTTCTTGGAACCCTATTCTTAGGGAGCTTTAGCTGTAAGCAGCTGTCTGTAAGTTAAGGTTCACAGTAGTATTATGAGTATTAGTACAGGTAGTTTTGGCGGTTTTGGTTGGACTTTCTGAGTTCTTGGTTGCGGAAGGCCATCAAACAATAAGAAAATAGTAAAACGTAGAAAATATTTCATACATTTTGGCATAGTTTTATGTTTTATTTGTGATTTTTCATTAGTTTTGAACGGAACAATATTCAACATTGTTGAATCATTCACTAGCAATTGACATTGTTATTTATTACTTTCTTTGAACAACCTACACCTAAAATAGATTGTCTTGAATAGAATAATATTAAGATGGATGAATGTTGCAAATTTCTAGTGTACAACTTTGATAAATGGTAATGGTTCTATATGATCCTTATGGACTCACTGTAGCATGTTTATCTTTGACACGAATGAATCATGTCCATCTTCGGCATGAGTGAATCATTTGTATCAATGTTATATTTTTTCCCCTTTCTCTCTCTCTCTCTCTTTTAAGGGGTAGGGTAGGGTAGGGAGGGCTGAGGGACAGTCTCAGGTTGGGACAGGCCAAAACCGTTACAGTAACGATACGTCCTTACGTATCAGTATTGGCCGATACAAAGAACCTTGCTATAGATCACCACTTGTTTTTCGTTGTAACTAGTCGGTAATGTCATTGTGTAATCTGGTATTAACTGCTTCCTGTGTCCATTTTGTTGGCAGGTACGAGAGAAGTATCTTTCCTTGAAAAAAGGCACGAGAGCAGATGTAGCCACTGCCTTAGAGGATGTACTTACGAATACCTTTCCATCTTTAAGTGAATCCATTTTTTTTGTTAATGCTCAAACATTTATATATTTAAAATCTAGATTCTGCTTATGTTTTCTCTAAATGTCCATTATGAATGTAATCCAGGAGCTACACAGTGCAAGATCTTCATTTGAGCAGGCTCGGTTCAGTTTGGTAGGTGCAACTCTGTAATTTCCATAAGCAATACATTATATATATGTATATATATTGAATTCACTGAAGCACCCTTTTCTATAACAGATTACTGCACTTTCTAATGTTGAGGCAAAGAAGAGATTTGAGTTTTTGGAAGCTGTTAGTGGAACAATGGATGCACATCTTCGTTACTTTAAACAAGTATTCAAGTGATTGCTTCTACCTTCTAGTTCATCTGTTTTCCTATTACTGCTGACATAGAAACCTTTGTTGTGCTTCTTTATGCAGGGATATGAGCTGTTGCAGCAGATGGAACCATATATCCACCAGGTTTATTTTTAATTGTGAACTTACAATAGTTATTTTCTTTTTTGTGTTATAAGGTTACTGAATCAGTCATATGTGTTAGTTTGGCTACATTTGTAGTTGTAGCCTTCTAACTGAAATTGGCCTTATGCAGTGTTTACTTAATGTTGCATTACTTTCCCGCAGATATACAAAACTTTTCTGCAGATATACAAAAGTATTGTTACTTGTGCGGTATTTTGGTGTCATATATAACTATAACAGCATCAAGCTTGTCCCATCTAATGTGGGTTAGCCTTATGGATCTTTCTTATCCACTATAAGATTTTTTCATGTACTGTTGCAAAGAGATGCAAGTTTAATGAATAGCTTTACTAGTTAAAAATTTTATAACAAAATTTGACTAACGACTTATATGGAATACAATATGATTCACTAAGACCGGAAAACTATGTTACAACTGTTATGAGCGCTAGCGGCAAGACCAAGCTGAGGTCTTATGTTGCCTGAGGTGAGAGGCATCAACCAAGGCGATCGGGGGAGTTAGGATTGTAGGTTACGAAGATGATATTATATGTGTTGGAGCTTTTCCTTTAACATGTGAAGAGAGCTTGCTCTCAACACATGCCTAGTGAAGTTTAGTCCCACATTGGAAAAGTACCATGAGTAGTATCTCTTTATATATTTGGTATGTTGTAGAGATGTGCACATGGGGTGGTGACCCTAAGGAGGGAACCATGTGGGTGATTTTATTAGGAGGTAAGGATAAAACTCCATGTTAAAGCTTAATGCTTTTTGCTCTTGGGAATTAATTTCCATTGGAGCTAAGTCCCGTAGGAAATTAGCGACTCGGACTCGGACTCGGACTCGGCCTCATGGGCCCATGAGGCGTAATGTGGCGTTTTGTTGGCGCACTTTGCACTTAGCAAAGAAGAGAGGTCCTTTGAGAGCAGAGTCCGCGCGCCATCCGAGGAGTCAGAAGAGCAGAGTGTTCCGAAGTTCTCCGTCGAACTTGCTGGTTCCTGGAAGCTGTTCGTGTGGGACGAATCAAGCTTTGAGCGCCGGTGATCATTTACCCCAACAGACCATTCTCTTATTCCTTCCACTTGCAACTCGTTCTGAACGAGAACAGTTCTGATCTAATCAGAAACTGTTAGTGGACAATCGCTGCTGCTACTAACAATTCATTTGTATCTTCTTTTAGAAGCATTGCATTCGTTTGTTGCTGTTACGAAATCTTTTTAGATTTTCGTTACCCAGAATCCTCCAAGGATTTCTGTCGTGCACCTTCTTTGAAGTGTTGCTTCGAAACGTTGTTTTTACAATCGTATCATTTCTCAGTTTTCCATCGAAAAATTACGCCCCGGAAATAACAATATGTAGACATATCTAAATCTATGCAGTAGTTTTTCTTGAATATGCTTTTAATTTCTCAATGTTATAATGTGTAGTACTAGAGGATTGATCACTTTATATTTGTAAATATATATTTCTTAACTCTTCACTGTAGCTGAGTGAAGACTAATATAGGAAACTGTTCAACACCATGTAGATCTTCATGCAAGCCATTTACTTGATATATTATTAGAAAATATTAGAAAGAAGAGCTACTGAGATGCTTAATAGAAAAATCTAGAAATAAAAAGAGAGATCTGCATAAGGTTTTTATTGTCTTGGAAATGCTTATGGTAGTGTACCTAGGAATATTACAAGGTGGGTGGTGGGTTGTGGAGAAGAAGAAAACATTTACTATAGCTTGATTGAGATTTTTAATGATATGTTACATATGCATGGTGGAGTTTTACATATGTATGATGGAGTTGTGATTGCTATGAGGACAATTGGAGGAGGTACATCTCAATTCCCATCAATATATGCTTATAATCAAGGCTCATGCTAAGTATTCTCTCTTTGCACTAGTTGGGGAAGAACTTAGGCAGATCGAACATAAAGTGTTATGGTGTTTGTAGTTTGTTGATATTGGCTTAAATGACGAGACTAGAGGAAAGTTAGCTTCTAAACTAGAAATAGGCTTGTAATTAAAAAAATTTAGAACTAGAACAAAGGAAAAGTATTTGCGGTCTAGCTATAGCAAAAATTCAAGAACCAATGTTACATTGATTATCTAAAGATTCTTAAGAGGGATAATTTCGCTATTGGAATCAATCATTCCTTGTGGTGTAAGAGCTGGGATAAAGGGTGTTGTTTGTAGATTTAAAGCAAAATGGTTGAAGCCAGGAGTGTTTTGTGATAGTAGGGTGCCCTTGAAGTTGGAAGGAAATTTCTCAAAGACAATTAGGCATTCTTGGTTGGAATGTTTGGGGTCACTATAGCTTTATTGAGATTATTAATGATATATATGATGGAGGTGATGGTTGCAAGGACAAATGGAACAGGTACATCTCAATTTCCCATTAATATATGCTTAGAATCATGGTTCATACAAGTATTATCTCTTTGCACTAGTTGGGGAAGAACTCTCTAGGCACATCAAGGATAAAGTGTTATGGTGTATGTAGGTTATTGATATTGGCTTAGTTGATGAGACGAGAGAAAAGTTTTCTTCTAAACTAGAAAGAAGATATGGAATTGAAATATCTAGAACTAGAACAAAGAGTATTTGAAGTCTTGCTTTAGCAAAAATTCAAGTAGCAATGTCACATTGATTGTCGAAAGATGATTAAGAGGGATAATTTTGCTATCGGACTCGATCATTCCTCGTGGTGGAAGTGCTGATAAAAGGTGTTGTTTGTAGATTTAAAGCAAAATGGTTGAAGCCAGGAGTGTTTTGTGATAGTAGGGTGCCCTTGAAGATGGAAGGAAATTTCTCAAAGACAATTGGGCATTCTTGGTTGGAATGTTCGTGAGCAAAACATTATGGATAAACTTACTAGGGAACCTTAAGGATGATGTTCCATGGTGTATGTTCTTTGTTCACATATCACATTAAGTTTATGAGAGTAAAGAAGGGTTAGATTCTTATATATTTTTGGAAAAGATCTTTGGACTTTAAAGGATTTACAATATTAACAGACAGAAAGTATTCAAAATTTAACTTTAGTAAAAAATCAAAACAAAATGAGGGATTATACCATATTGATGATCAAGAGGGAATCCTTATTGATGGTAAAGAAGTACCTAACAGTGATTGTTTCACTATTTAGGATGAATGAATATTTGTAACGATGTAACGCCGAGAAAGATGCCGTTCATAGAATTAAATCATGATGGGTGGAGTGCTTTATAGGATACCTTGATTTTGCTAAAATGAAACATTCGGAAGATCATCATAATGGATTGAGTGTTGAGGAATTAATAATTTTGTACAATAAATGGTCAAGCTTAATGTGAATGTTAAGATGGATATGGGCGATCAACAGTACAGTGAAGATAAGATAGGAATGATCACATGGGAATTTGTAGATGGTACCAGATTAGGATACGATGAGAGAAAATTGTATGAGATGGTTTGTGTATGTGCAACGTTGACCAGTAGATGCACCGTAAGTGGAGAGATTGATATTAGATAAACTAGCTACTAGGACTAGGGGTCCGCCTTATTGAACTTGGATTGAGGCTGAAAGAAAAGGTGATGTGTTTTCTAATGTTGAAGTGGAAACAATCCTTACACTACAGAGTATAATGGATAAAGGATTTATAGAGGCAACCAACCAAATTGAGCTTAAAGGTTGTAGTTCAATATAAAGAAGTCTTAATGTTTGAGTCCAATTGCCTAAGTTTTTAACATATTGATTCCAACAATAAAAGAAGTAGCTTGAGATAAGAAGGAACAATTAAGAGAGCGATAATTTCATATTCATTTAACATGTGAACTTTTTATATCTGCATCAAGTTTCCGCAACTTGCATCATCAGTACATGGTTATTTTTATGATCACATCCAATTTAAATTTTAAACCTCTCTTTGCATTGTCGTATAGATATACAAAGGGCACCCCTCAACACCCCCAACCACCCCCAACCAAGACAGAGGCAGACATACCCCTCATTTGTAACGTCCCAGTCCCAAAATACGTAGGACTAGGAGATCGTATACATGCCAGCTACGTATCGAGAGGACTCCAGCCCAGCTCGAGTACGTATAAGCTGTCGTATTGTTCTAAATCAACTATATCTCAATCCACTAATTATCGGTAACAATAACGAATCAAGTGCACTAAGGCTGATCAGACCGTAATACACTGATTCTAGAATAGATAAATGCATTAGAGTGGATCCCCAATAATACATTCATTATGAACAAGCTAGAAGAAAATAAAGCTTGTAAAAGACTAGGCTATAATAACAATTTGAGTCAAATAGAGGACAAAAGATAAATAAGAAAGATAATGATAATAACATCAACTAAATATACCTATAGTCTTGGTGAAGCTCTAATGCCCCGAAGCATGACAGAAGCAACCATCATCTATCAATGTATTAAATCTTGATAACTTCATCTAATACCTGGAGAGATCACCAGGTCCTCAGGGGACTAGCAAGATACATATAAACATGCCTCTAATAACAGTAAATGACATGTAGTGGAAGGATGATGAAATAAAGACAGAGTAAATGCACAGTGATGACACAAGAGTATGAGTAATGCTACTAGTCGTGGCTACAAGGTAAAGTCGAGTAAAACCGCACAGCGGCACTAGCTAACGGTCCTACAGAAAGCAGAACGGGACGTGCTAACTATCTATATAAAATCTCTATCGCAACACGGTACGTACTAACGACCGAGATTGGTCAATAGCCAAGTACTAATAACGAGGTCAAGGAACTAGGAAGCAAGTCCTGTATAGAGTCTCTATCGCAGTACGGTGCATACTAACGACCGAGAGTGGGGAACAAGTCATGTATAAAGTCTTTGTTGCAGCACAGCGCGTACTAACGATTGAGTGGAGAGAACTAGTCATGGTACATAACAAGGTACTGACACACAATATGGAAGTACATGAAAGTAAATGACAGACATGTGATATGGTAAAAATATAAAAAAGAGCATGTCAATGCAACAAGTGTTGGCCTATTAGTCATGGTCGAACATGATTTTAATAATTGATCTAACCCTGTCTCGATATAAGGGCTACTTGGACGATTGCTGAGAACTGCTATCGTTCCGTTCAAAGACTGAAGCCGTTTTGCCACATGAGTCTGTATTTCATATTCAATATAATTTTCACATTTTATTGAGTCTAGGAATACGATGTACACCGAGTCGTACTGGCAAATAGGCTATCCCAAAACGTTTTTAAAATATTCTTTGTTTTGAAAATAGCCTATTTTACAAAAAGCTCCTGACTGCTTTTAAATTTTTCAAAAAGACCGAAAACTAATTTGCAAAAATTCCAAAAATCAAACTCTGGACCCCAGGAGAATTCGGCTCGAGTTCGGTCGGAATTCTGTCCGAGTTCGGTTAGTGCCCGTTGGATTTTGAACTTGGTCATCCCGTAGTTACGGATGCAACGTCTATTTGTCGAGATTCTCTCAAAGAATTCTGTCCGAATTCTGTCCGAATTATGCCTTTGGAAAACCTATAAATAGAGAAGAATTTTCCTCATTTCAACACACCTATCTCTTCTCTTCTCTCTAAGCCTACAACGGTATTCCAAAGTGTTCTGAGCTATTCATTTTCAAATCCCAAGGCAGTTACAATTCTCAAGTCGATTTGCCAGTGCGGTACGGTCTAGAAGTTTCAGAGTGATTGTAATCAGAGGCTTGATTGAAGAAAGACACTTCACAATTGAAGTTGGTCGAGTACTTCGGATCAAAGTTCGTGTTGTAGAAGTTGCAAGAACTTCGGATGAAAACTTGCGGTATTTTTCCATAGTCGATTCAACTGGAAGCTAGAGTTCTTCCGACTGGAATAGTCCTCACAAGAGGGAAACCAGTATACATCGCCGTGTTTGCGTTTGCTCTCTGATCTCTGCTTTTCATTTGCGTACTTGTGATATATTATCTGTGATCTTGTTGCTAACTTTTTAATTAGCTAAATTTTCGTTGCCTACTCTATTCACCCCCCTCTAGAGTATTGCGCTTTACATTTCGTTCCTACAATTGATATCAGAGCGGGTTATACAGGTAAAGCGAGGTAACACAGCTATTATATTCTTTTCTACTGCTGTTATATAGATCACTTTATATCATGGCAACTGTGAAATTCACAAGTGAAGGTCATGCCACAAACAGACCTCCACTGTTTGATGGTACAAATTACACATACTGGAAAACACGCATGAGTTTCTTCCTGAAATCTCTAGATTTTGACTTATGGTCAATTGTGATTGATGGCTATAAAAAGCTGCACGTATTCTTGTTGATGGAGAGTTGGTTGAGAAACCCCATGACAAGTATACTGAAGCTGAAAAGAAACATGCCAGTCTTGACGCACGTGCTATTAACGTTTTATTTTGTGCCTTAGACAAGACCGAATTTAACATGGTGTCTACATGCACAACATCAAATGAAGTATGGAAACTTCTCGAAGTTACGCACGAAGGCACGACATAAGTCAATGAGTCAAAGATCAGTAAACTTACTCAGGAGTATGAGGCGTTCAAGATGAAGCCAAACGAATCCGTCACTCAGATGTTTACAAGATTTCTGGATATTGTAAACCCTCTGTCTTCATTAGGTCAGAAATACGATAACCATGAGAAGATTCGCAAACTTCTACGAGCTCCCACGAAGAACTGGATTCCAAAGGCTACGACAATCATTGAAGGGAACGACCTCACTACTATGCCCAGTGGCGCGCAAGTTGGTGCGGCCTGATGGCGCTGCTAGTTGGCGCGCAGTTGGCGCGTAGTGCGCGTGTGCGTAGTTGGCGCAGCGATGCACGATTGCGCGCGCTATGCACTCTTAGCGCTCGCTATGCGCTAATTGGCGCGCGCTGTGCGCCAGTTGGCTCAATCGTGTCTGTGCACGATTTGAGCGGTTACGGAACGTTCATAGCGGTTTTTTCTACGTCCTGAACGTTCTGCATACCGAGCAGTTACTAGGCGCACCTAAATAAAGTTCCTCTCTTCTCTCTCAGGGGACAGTACTAAGTACCAGAAATTTTCTTGCGAAATTCTCTAAGTTCAGTGCAGAGAAGAGAGGTACTTTGTGAGCAGAGTTCTGCGCCATCCGAGGAGTCAGAAGAGCGGAGTGTTCCGAAGTTCTCCGTCGAACTTGCTGGTTCCTGGAAGCTGTTCGTGTGGGGCGAATCAAGCTTTAAGCGCCGGTGATCCTTCACGCCAGCAGACTATTTCACCATTTCTGTTCATTCACTTTTATCTCGTTCTAAATGAGAATATTTCTGGTCTAATCAGAAAATATTAGTGGACTTTCGCTGCTGCTGCTACGAATTCTACTGTGCATTCTTCGAAGTGACACATTAGTGTTCGTTTTTTCAGAATCCTCCGGGATCTCTTTCGTGCACCTTCTTTGAAGTGTTGTATAATTTCAGTTTTTCATCGAAAAATTACGTCCCGGGACTAACAGACGGCGGCTAGTGAAGAAGTCTCGTCTTCGGATCCAATCCATGAATTTTTCTTTTCACCCGTCCAAACGGACGACAGGACGTTTAGTGGGTTTTTCTTCCAAACCCATGATCAATCGCTATTATGGTATGCGGATTTCTCGATTCGCAACATATGCCCCGGTGCTTCGATTAAGTGGACTATCTTTCCGTCCCATCGGACATACTTTGAAGCATTAGGATTGCATAATCTTGTTACTCATTTATATCTGATTGCAACTAATGCTATCCGTTTATTTTATTGCAATTTCACTCTTAACACTTTCACTGTTAAAAGTCGTCTTGCCGGAACCGATATTCAGTTCAATGATGTCGACTTAGCAAAAATCCTTGATATTCCAAATGAAGGTGCTCCGCTAGACGATATCACGAAATTTTAATTTTCCGTAGGCACGACCTTAAACAGCTTCAAGAATGAACTCTGCTCTCCTGATCGAGTTCGTTCTGGTAAGTTCAAAGCTGCTAATTTGAACTTATTTTTTCTATGAATTGCATCGCATCGTTTACTCTACTATATTGCCCAAATCTACTTCAAAGGACGATGTGACTACCCTTGAGATGTCTACCCTTTATCATATTTATAAGGGTATACCTTTTTCTGTTCCCAAGACTATCATTCAGATGATGGGTCGTTGTCGCGAAAGGAACAAAAATCTTGCTTATGCGATGATTCTCCTAATTATCTTTCAGCATTTTGAGACTGATCTATCTATTTGTGCTCGTGACTCTGAGTCCAAGTATCTTCAGCTTTCTCGTCGCAGCGCAGCTGTTCTTCCTGCTCCACCTCCACCTGCACAGGACTACCCTGTGTCTTATGAGGGTATTCATCAGCATCTTTCCGATTTGCAAACATTTATTACTGATACATCGAGGGAACGTGAGTTCCGAGATGCCAGTCGGTTTCAGGCTCTCGCAAATTCCTTTGCGGATCTACGATTTGCTCAAATTGGTCATTCTGCCAGTTCTCTTCCCTGAGATCCAGCTGTATCTGGCTACCGCTATGAGGATGAGGCGGTTCATCACTTCTTTGAGTACTGTAACGCTTATGACTGGTATCGTGGTTCTGGTGCTACTCCACACCCTTCTAGAGCTGGCACTTCTGGAGCTCGTCGATCTGGACACGGTGGCGATGTTGGCGCTGATGATGATGATTCTGAGAATTTTTGATCTAGACGTTATGTACTGTCTAGACTAGTTAGACTTTATTTTGTCTATGTATGCTTGGAAATGCTCCGACATAGTACTCTCTTTATTTTAGCACTGAGACTTTTATTGCTGAGTTGATGTATTTAGAACATCTAGTTATTATTTTCTTATTTAGTATGCATTACTATTCTCTTTTATACTGTGTATGCATTTTTTTTGTAGCACTATTTCTTTCAGTTTATGCTTCTTACATAAAACTGCCTGTGAAATACATGTTATTCTGTCTATATTTTTTTTGTATTTCTTCAACGTTTGTTTCTTATGCATGAATTGCGGGAGAGCTTTTCTCTTTGTAATTATTTTGCTAAGTGACAACGGGGAGAAATAAGATCTAATATCTTATGCAGGATACAAGATTTTTTTTTTTTTTTTTGAGGATACAGTACCATGCAAGCTGAACATACAAGCTTAACAACATTACACATTTTGATTCTTTTCAAATCAAAAGATCGAGATGTTATATCGGTCAAGGTTTGTCAATTATCAAAATGAGGGAGATTGTTGGCCTATTGGTCATGGTTGAATCTGATTTTAATAATTGATCTAACCATGTCTCGATATAAGGACTACTTGGACGATTGCTGAGAACCGCTACCGTTCCGTTCAAAGATTGAAGTTGTTTTGCCACATGAGTCTGTATTTTATATTCAATATAATTTTCACAGTTTATTGAGTCTAGGAATACGATGTACACCGAGTCGTACTGGTAAATAGGCTATTCCAAAATGTTTTCAAAATATCCTTTGTTTTGAAAATAGCCCATTTTACAAAAAGCTCCTGACTGCTTTTAAACTTTTCAAAAAGACCAAAAACTAATTTGCAAAAATCCCAAAAATCAAACTCTGGACCCCAGGAGAATTCGGCCCGAGTTCGGGCCGAATTCTCCCCTAGTTCGGTTAGTGCCCGTTGGAGTTTGAATTTGGTTATCCCGCAGTTACGGATGCAACAACTATTTGTCGAGATTCTCTCAAAGAATTATGTTCGAATTCTGCCTTTGGAAAACCTATAAATAGAGAAGAATTTTTCTCATTTTAACACACCTATCTCTTCTTTTCTCTCTAAGCCTACTACGGTATTTTAAAGTGTTCTGAGCTATTCATTTTCAAATCCCAAGGCAGTTACAATCCTCAAGTCGATTTGCCAGTACGGTACGGTCTAGAAGTTTCAGAGTGATTGTAATCAGAGGCTTGATTGAAGAAAGACACTTCACAATTGAAGTTGGTCGAGTACTTCGGATCAAAGCTCGCGTTGTAGAAGTTGCAAGAACTTCGGATGAAAACTTGCGGCATTTTTTCATAGTAGATTCTGTAGGAACGAAATCGTAAAGCAGAATACTCTAGAGAGGGGGTGAATAGAGTAGGCAGCGGAATATTGCTAATTAAAAATCTTTAGCCTACTTTTTGGCTGGCCGCTTTTAGCCTTTTCTTCCATCCAGTTCTGTCGAGGGCCATTCCCTCTGTAACATCAACAATAAAAATATCTTTCTTTAGCCCCAATCCAAGTTCATTTAGGCATAACACAAGCTTTATCGATTCTTTTAACTAAAATCTTATTGCTTCTGCTGACCGGTGCATCTATTGGTCTATGTTGCTCACGTCCAACCACATGAGCGAATTCTTGCCTAATTATCCTCAAATCAATGGAACCTCCAACTTCCCTCAAATTCACACATTTCTTGTTGTGTCTTTCAACATACTGTCACTCATTTTTTGCTTTTTCATTTCAGCTACACTAATTTTCACAATGATCCATAAAACCATTTATTATCTTTTTGAATGTCCCTTTCAACTTCAGGAGTATCTTGCGATCACAAAGCAATACAAAAGCAGTACTCAATTTCCTACATTTTATATATCTATATATATTATATAATAAAACTCACTAGTTACATCAACAAGAAAACTCATTTGTTCTAGAGTAAAATTTGGAAAAATAGGTTTTTCATTGATGTGACATGGTGTTGAAGAATTTTTGGGAGATATATGCATGAAGCAGAAGCATTTTGTGAACAACACATTTTTGAAATTGATCCATTTGTTTTTTCTGGACTCCGGCTTCTATACATTTGGTAGACATCCTTTCTGCTGCTCATGTTAGGCTTACCATATTGGAACTTCTACAGTTCAATGATAGTTCCCGTTTGATTGGTCTTCAAGTAATTCTATGAACTAAATTTTTGTCAAACATGCTGTTTGATTTGTTGAAAGTTAGTATCAGTTTTAATGGGACTATTTGCATTTTGAAGGTTCTGGCTTATGCACAACAATCACGAGAAAGGGCTAACTGTGAACAGGCTGCCCTTTCGGACAGGATGCAAGAGTTCAAAAGGCAGATAGATCGAGAATGTCGTTATTCAAATGGGTCACATGATTCACCTAATGGAGATGGTATACAAGCTGTTGGTAGAAGTTCCCACAAAATGATAGAGGCAGTGATGCAGACAGCTGCGAGGGGAAAGGTAGCAATTTTTTATTTCCATAATATCTATTAGGCCTTTTTAGCTCTTGCAGAATTTTCTGCAAATTAACATTCTGTTTTGTATTCAAGTTCACAATGCAGGTTTTATTTTGCATGCTATTTTGCTTTTATCGATCGTCTCAAGTTCTCTGTTCCTTCATTCTACTGATTGTGTTATATGATTACACTTGAATGGATTGAAACTTGAACCTGACCCAACCAGGATCCTACATTACAGATTATACCTGGTTTTGATCCTTTCAGTGTGACCTGATTGAGAAATTACAGATTATACCTGGTTTTGATCCTTTCAGTGTGACCTGATTGAGACACAACCCATATTGCAACCTGATGGGTTGGGCTCAAAATGGATATTAAGTGTCCGAGCCCGATTATGACCCAACCTAAATTATACTTTTGCATGTTTTTAAAATGTATGTTTTCCACATAATATAAATATAAATTAGAAAGATTTTACTCAGTACTAAAGAGAAATATATATTAGAAATATTTTGTTCATCATGTTCTAATCTAAGATTATATTATTTTAAGTTTCCGTGATCGTAGTAAACTTTTTAGAGTTCGTATAGTTCTTCAATCACCCTAATGGTGTAGATACGTACTTTCTAGTTTGTAGTAGAGCATTTTGTTTCATATTCCAAAGAAAATTTGAAGAGTTACGAAATATATAGAGCTCAAATCCGGTCTGATCACCCAAAATAATGGAACAGATCCTGGTTTTCTCCATATCTGGATCTTAGCGAGAGTTGGAGCATATTTAACTAAATGAATATTCTGGTGCATCAGACCGTTTACTCTCCTATCTCACCGTTTTGCAGTCTAATTTTTATATGATAGTGCAGGTTGAAACCATCCGACAAGGTTATCTTTCAAAACGATCGTCAAATTTAAGAGGTGACTGGAAGAGAAGGTTTTTTGTCTTAGATAGTCGAGGAATGTTGTACTACTATAGGAAGCTGTTTAGCAGAATTTCTGTAAGTTTCCTTAAACGTGAAATGTTATCACTTGGATTTCATTCGCATGTGCATCACTACTCTTATCGTCCAACAATGTTTTTACTTTATTTTTTTCTTCACTCCGTGTGATAAATGTGTGCATGCTATAGGGACCTGGAAGCCATCACTATAGTCAGAGAGGTCACAATTCCTCTGAACATGGTTCAGGATTGCTGAGTAGATGGTTCTCTTCTCACTATCATGGCGGTGTACATGATGACAAGGCTGTTGCATGTCATACTGTGAACCTGCTTACATCTACAATAAAAGTCGACGCTGATCAGTCAGATTTGCGATTCTGCTTCAGGATCATCTCTCCGACAAAAAACTACACTTTGCAGGTAAAATTTTATTGGTATGAAGTATGAAAGTACCCCAATTTATTTACACTAGCATGCTGATGATGAGAATTCTATGATATTGGTGTTTAGTTCTGTTTGCATAAAGGGGTACGGAAATTGTTCCAATTAGGTGGGAGCTGATTCTTACATTAGTGTTTATCATTCGTATGTTTACTGATGCAGGCTGAGAGTGCGATGGATCAGATGGATTGGATTGAAAAAATAACAGGTGTTATTGCTTCTCTTCTGAGTGCTCAGTCATCTGAACAGGTGTGTAATCATAGTACCAACATCAGAATGTTGATGTAATTTCTAGGCTTCACTTTGAAACTTGTTGCCACATTAATTTCAGCCTCTCCTCGCCAGCCCTACAAGCAGTGGTCACTACTGTGTTGCTAGTGAGAGCTCATTCGGTAGCTCATCTGATTTTGATCCTTCAGCAGTCGAAGAATCCTCAGAAAGGATCTTTGGTGCTGGGCATGTTGAACGTACGTCCAGAAGCTCACAACAGCTTAAGTTCAATGCTAAACATGAAAAACCTATTGATGTGCTAAGAAAAGTTTGTGGGAATCATGTATGTGCTGATTGCGGTGCTTCTGAGCCTGATTGGGCATCTTTGAACCTTGGCATTCTTGTATGTATAGAATGTTCTGGGGTACATCGCAATCTAGGCGTGCATATATCCAAGGTATGTATGATATTGACATGTTATCTGTATTCATTGGCATTACTGTGTTATTCAAATTGAGACTACCAAGTTGCACAAGAGAATTAGGTATAGATTAACCTGACTTATATACAGAGTTATGTTTCCTGTATGCTTTTGTTGTGTTTCTATGATGTTAAGCACGCTGTTCTTGTGCACACTACCATCACTTTCTTGTCCTTGGTACTTTCTTGCAGAGAGTTATTTTGCTTGATGTGCTTATCCGTCTGGCCCAAGACCCAATGATTGCTATTGAAATTGCATTTGTATGTTTATATGCTTTTTTTTTTTAACTAACTGAATCTATGGACTAGTTATGGATGTTTCTACATTGATACATTTACCTTGTCTCAGGCTCTAAGTAATAATCCATCTCTAGTCTAGACCTGACTTCTACATTGATACAATTACCTCATCTTTTGTTCTGTTTAACAGCACTGTTTAAAGTTTAAACCTCTCTATAGCATAGTTTATATCAGATTTTTTATAAGCAATAACTCTTACATTTTAAGATAGCCTGATCATTGGTTTTCTTGTATAAATTAATTGAGTATTTTTCTCAATAGATGTAGCTTTTGAAAGTTTTTTTTTTTTGGATGTATATGGTGAATTAAACTCTGTCGGCTACCGGCATGATTTGTGCAATATGTCTCTAACCCACTTTGAAACAAATTGTTTGAGTCTTAGAAGTCAGAAACTCCTAGGAGGTCAACGAATCTCAGTAAGAACCTCGATTCAGCGGTACTTACTTGGGAGCTCGCTTCCCCGACGACGGTAGCTCGTTTCTCCGGCGACGGGAGCATGTTTCTCCGACGACATGAGCGCTTTCTATAATATGACCATAATTTTAAAAGATGACATAAATTTTGGGAAGAAAGAAGATTTTTAATACACGTTTGTCAAAGTACCAAGAAACTAAAGTTTTATCTTGACATCATAAAGAATCAACATGCGAATGATCTCTATGTAACTTTGAACTGAACTTTATAAATTCTAATAAATATTAAGATAGTTATAAGTTTTGATAATAATAATTAATAAACATATTTTTTTTATTAGCGCACGCTCCCAACTTTAGACTCTTATAAGTAGTCGCGTTAATCCGCTCCCGCCCCCGCTTCCGCTTTTGCTTCTGGCTTCTAAGGTTTGAGCCTGGATTGATATTTGAATGTCTTGTTCAACATAATATATGGTAAACGGAACTAACTGGATTTGACCAAAGAAAGTGGGAAGCAGAGAGGCATTATTGCCTAATTTGTCTTTGTGATCCAGTTATAATTATGATTTTGAATTGTGGACTTACAGTTGTAGAAGCTTTTAATTTTAAGATGTTGATGACAGTTTCTAGAAGCATGTTATCATTGAGTTCAACTAGTGCACGCACACACAAAAAATATCAACAATCCTATAAACTGTAGTAGCCTCACCTAACCCTTATACCTTAATATATATATTCGAGTTCGGTTCCGGAGGGGACAACAATGGGGATGTCGGTTGGCAGACCGTGACGAGACGACGGACTGGAGGACGGAGAGGGGCACTGCCCCAAGGGTCGGGAAGGACGGGGCCAGGGAATTATGGGAATCGACCCTTGATAGGCGCGATGGATTCCCGGCGCCGTGGGGGAGGCACGGTGCGATCTGTCTCGGGTTGGAGGCCAAAGGCGACGGCGGCCGAGAAGGCTAAGGGTCTTGCGACTGATACGGACAGGCCAGGCCAGAGTCCGGTTAATCCCCCGATCAGGACGCACGTTGAGGAGCAGAGGCCTCGATCATGGAAAGAGGTCTGCACGCCGGTGGTTGCGAAAAGCCCAATGTCGATGGAGTACGTCCCACCGATGTCAGTTGGAGGAGGGCTCCGGGCGTACTTTCCCGCTGAAGAAATAGCGGTCGTGTCTGAATTCTGGAAGAACACCCTGGTCCTCTATGTGCTAGGGAACAAGCCGTTATATGGACAAATTCGGAGCTATGCGGAGCGGGTCTGGAGACCCAAAGGTAGCATGGAATTCTTCTCGCGGGAGAACGGGTTCTATTATGTCAAATTTGGGTTAGCGGAGAATGTGTCCAGGATCTTACAGGGAGGGCCTTGGTCGTTTGATGGGAGGCTTATTATCTTGAAGGAGTGGACGTCGGAGCTACGATGTGAGAAGGAGGTGCTGAACGCCATTCCTATATGGGTCAGATTTCCTGAGTTTCCTGTACAATATTGGAGTATCCCGCTCCTTATGAGACTCGTCAGTCTTGTGGGGAAGCCGATCAAAGCTGACGAGGCCACCACTTTTCGTACCAGACTGATGTATGCTCGGGTCTTCGTGGAGATAAAGGCGGGCTCGGAGCTGTCGAGTATGCTTGAGTATCAGGTACCGTCAGGGGAGGTACTGACACAGGCAGTGGAATATGATTGGGTCCCTCCCATGTGTTCTCGTTGTGAGTGCTTTGGACACACTACCAGTGCGTGCAAGTGCAAGGGGAAGGAGACAGCCAGGCCACAAGTGGCCCGGACGGAAGCACCTGGGACATCGTCGACACCCAGTCACTTGCCTGGAGAGACGGAGACAGTTAGACATATGGAGGAGGACTCAGGGATGGAGGTTGTAGGAGGCTGGAGTCAGGATCACCGATGAGACAGGGGAGCACGCAGGGGGCGTTGGTCCCGTTCAGGCCACAGGGAGCCATTGTAACCAGGGGTATGAGCAAGGCTGGTAGTGGTCAGAGGGTGATGGAGACATCCCAGGTGATCCAGGTGTACAGCAGCAGGAAGAGACACGCTCCGGCTACACGGGAGGATATCCCTCAGGAGAGGGATATGGACGACCAGTCCGAAGACAACCCTGACTGGACTCTTACTCTTAGTAGGATCCAGGCCCATCTTGCCCCTTCCTCCATGTTAGATGCTGTCATTGATAAGGCGGATGAGACACTTCCCTCGAGTGTCGATCCAGACGAGTTCCAGAGGGACCCCCCCTCTTTTAGTTAGATGTCGGTCCTAGCATGGAACATTAGGGGGGGGTTCCATTGGGCGATAGAGGGAGATTGGAGGGGTTTTGAGAAGGGAGTCGTGTGACATTGCTATCCTGCTGGAGACGAAGATTAGAGGGGCCGCTATGCTCTCGCGTAGGACTCCGGCAGATTGGGATCATATTCATAACTTAGATCTTTGTGATATGGCAAGGATCTGGGTTAGGTGGAACAAAGGTAGCTGGGAGGGGGTGCAGATCCACAAATCAGAACAACTCATCGGCGTCACCTTCGAGAACAAAGGAGGGTTCCGGTTCATCCTAGGTGTTGTGTATGGACATAATGATCGGAGACTCCGGGAGGCTCTATGGGAGGATATTGTGCATCTGGGTCGCCTGGCGGACAACATGCATCTTCCCCTGCTCATCATGGGGGATTTCAATGCTATGCTGCTCCGTCAAGAGAAGGTGGGGGGTCGTCCTGTTCCGGACCCGATCTTATATGACTTCCAGAGGTGCCTACTTAGATCAGGGATGCGAGGGCTGGAGCGAGCTGGACATATATGGACCTGGCACAACAAGGCTACTCATAACCGGATTGCTTGTCAGCTGGATCGGGCCTTGGACAATAGTGAGTGGTTCCGGTGCTTCCCGAACTCGGTGGCGGAAGGACTCGCGGCGGGTACTAGCGATCATTCCCCTATCCGGGTTGGCCTCTGTGAGAGATCCATTCAGAGGGCGAGGCCATTTCGGTATAACAACAGCTGGTACTTGTCGGCTGGATATGAGGAGGCGGTTATGGGAGAGATGGATCACTTTCCGGAAGGCACGGCTCAGTTCCGCATGGTACACAAACTTAAGCAACTAAAGCGGACCATCAGGGGATGGGTGAAGACGAGACCGCGGACCTCCCTGGCGGATAAGGAGGCCAAGCTTCGGGATATCCAGGTGGCTCTCCAAGCTGACATTATGAACGGGGAGCTGGCGGCTAAGGAGAAGATCTTGATCGAGGAGGTCAGCACCATGAGACTGCAGGAGGAGATCAGTGCGGCCCAGAGGGCCAAATGTACCTGGCTCAAAGATGGGGATCGCTGCACCAAGTTCTTCTACGATGTGATCCGCACCCGTCAGCACCGGAACAGCATCCCCAGACTTCTGAATGCTGAGGGACGCCTTGTTGGGGATCCGGTGGAGATTCAGGAGGAGGCCGTCAGATTCTACACTGACTTATATCAGCAGACGGACTATACCAGCACGTTCCCAGGCCTTGTCACGAAGAGACTGGTGACCCGTCATGGGAATAGTCTGCTCTTGGCCCCTGTGAGGATGGAGGAGGTTGAAGACATAGTGATGAAGACTAATCCTCATAGAGCCCCGGGGCCTGATGGCTTCTCTTCTGGGTTCTTTAAGAGGCACTGGGGGGGGGGGCTTAAGGCCCCGGTTCTGGCGGCGGTTCAAGAGTTCTTTGAAACGGGCAAGCTCCTGAAGGAGATGAACCACACATTCTTGACGCTGGTTCCTAAGAAGGAGGGAGCGACCTCACTTGCCGATTTTCGGCCCATTGCTTGCTGCAATTTTCTTTACAAGATTATCACTCACCTTATGTGCAGGCGTATGGAGGTGATTATGCAGGGATTGGTGTCCCGGAACCAAGCAGCATTCATCAAGGGACGGTCGATAGCGGAGCACAGCCTGCTTGCCCATGAGATGGTGAGGGAGTTCAGCAAGCCTGGGGGAATGAAGGCTTGTGTGAAACTTGATCTTCGGAAGGCCTATGATACTGTCAACCGGGACTTCCTGTGTCACTTGATGCTTGCTATGGGGTTCGACGAGAGGTGGATTGAGAGGGTGAGGGAGTGCATCTGCTCCCCTACATTCTCTGTCCTCATCCAGGGCATGCCGCATGGCTATTTCAGGAGCAACAGGGGGTTGAGGCAGGGTGACCCACTCTCACCGTACCTCTTTACCCTGGTGATGGAGTACTTTACGTGTTTGATGGATATGGCAGTGCATAGCAAGAGGATCGTCCCACTCTTCCGCTTGGTGAGTCCGGTTGTATCCCACTTGATTTATGTTGACGACTTATTGGTGCTGCTCCAGCCTACCATGCGGAGAATGAGAGCGCTCTCTGACATTATGGAGGAGTTCGGACGGTTATCTGGGCTCCAGTTGAACAGGGAGAAAAGTCGAGTCTATTTCAGCTCCCGGTGTACACAGCAGGAGGAGAGGGCCTTCGCCTTGGGCGTGGACAGAGGTGAGCTCCCAGTGAAATATCTGGGGGTCCCGCTGACAGTCAACTATGCCAGAGAGCATGATTGCCACAGCTTCGTGGACTTTGCTCAGAGGAGAGTGGAAGGATGGCAAGCCGCGGGTCTATCGTTCGGAGGCCGGATAGAGCTGGTGCGTTCGGTTATTGCTGGAATTACGATGTTCTGGTTCCAGTCTATCCAGATCCCCTCGGCTACTATTCGTAAAGTGGAGGCCATTTGTGCTGACTTCATCTGGAGGGGAGGGATGCATGCGATATCCTGGGACCAGCTATGTCGGCCACGGGAGGAAGGAGGGGTGGGGTTGAGGCCTCTTCATACAGTCAGGAAGGCAGCTTGTGTGAAGATGGCCTGGAGATTCATCAAGGGGGGATCGCTCTGGGCAGATTGGATGGCGAGCAGATACCTGAGGCGGACCAACTTCTGGGCTTGCAGGATAGACAACAATTTTTCGGTCACGTTCAAGGCCATCCTGAGGTGTAGGCCGGTGCTCCAGACCGCTATTTGCCGGCCCATGAAGGATGGGACGACTACTGACCTCTGGCTGGATCCTTGGTTGGGTTCCAGATCCTTGCTCGAGCGTCTTGGGGGGCAGCTGGACAGAGAAGCTGGCAGGGGGCTCATCTGCAGTCGGATTATCAGAGATGGAGTCTGGAGGCCAGAGGGATATACTTATACAACACAGCTAGCCGAGGAGATCCGTCTTATTACTATCGACGCTAGCCTGGCTGAGGATACATGGAGCTGGGCAGTACCAGGTGCGGGGGGTGGGTCAGGTCATTTCTGCTTTCGTAGCTGCTACGATTTGGTTCGGACCCACCACGACCAGGCTGAGGAGGTGGACTTCATCTGGGGCAAGGGCGTAGCTCGGAAGATGCAACTTTGTGCATATCGCCTTCTCCGGAGTAGACTGATGACGAGAGACAGACTACTCCGGTTTGGGATGCAGATCCCGGATGCCAAATGTGTGCTATGCAATGGGGAAGATGAATCTATGGGGCATCTCTTTTTTGGCTGCCCGGTGACTTGGCACATTTGGACTGAGCAGTGTGCACAGATGAGAGGAGGAGTTGGGATAGATCGAGACATCCGGAGCATTCTCAGCTGGATCCGTGATCACAGTGGCCGGGATCCGGGGTGGGCTAGAAGAGCCAGAGTGCGTCTTGCTGCGTCGGTTTGGCACATCTGGAAGGAGCGGAACAGACGTATCTTTGAGGGCCTGACTACCCCCCCTATTGGAATTCTCCATAATATAGAATTCGATGTATCTGTAATGGCCCCATAATAGTTTTTGGGGCTAGGATAGTTGTGATGTTGTACTTTAATACCTTTCCGCTATATGCGAGGAATAAATTCACCCTTATTCCAAAAAAAAAAATATATATAAGAAAAGATGTCATAACTCCTGCGTGTAGGTCCACATAAATGTATCATAATGTATATACCTTTTCTAAATATTAGAGATCATATTTGTAAAATTTTGTCTGATTTAGGCTACTGTGGTTGTTTTTGTGTGTACATGTTAGTGTCTTAAGCTTGTAATCAAGGTTTTAAACGGTGGTAGGCGGGTGTGCGGCGGAGAGAGTCCGCCTACCGCCTAGGCAGTCGATACATTTCGAACATTTTTTTTTACTATTTTACCACCTTTTTTTTCTTTCCATAATATGCATATTTTAAGGGTATTTCATGTATAACTAAGTTGTAGAACGAAGATTTATAAAGTTTTAGTTTTGTAAAAGTGAACCATAGGCCCATAATGCTTACAAAATATTTTTGGCAAAATATCTTGTTAGGTGTTGCTCCGCCTAGGCGCCCGCCTACGCCGCCTCACCTCCGTCTATGCTGCCCACCTCTGTTGGCCGCCTACTCCACCGCCTACTGGAAAGCGGTGCGGAGAGAGACCGCCTACCGCCTAGGCGGCCGCCATTTAGAACACTGCTTGTAATTCAGAGAGAATCTAGATTTATTATTAATGTTTGATGTTATCTTAAATATTCTTTTCTTTTACTGCTTTACATTATTCCGATGCTTCAGTTACCAAACCAAGCTCCCAGGAGTGCCAGCTAAGAAGCACGGTCACTCCAAAATTCATGCGGTGTCGTGTCGTATCAGACATACACATACTTATCGACACACCTTGGACACTCTGAAATACACTAACACCAAAATAGGTGCCAAATCCGTGTCGCTGTGTCTGTTGTGTTGAATCCGTGTCTGTGCAACATAGAGTGCCAGAGAAGTATCAGAAGTTAAATTTTTATAATATATTCATTACTTGTTTTATATCTACAAGTTAACTTTATTATATTAAAAAATAAAAGCTGAATTTTCCAGTGAAAAAAAGCTGAAAGTTAAAATCCAGATTTGCATGAACTACCAAAACTTCTAAAGCTGTTACTTGTGAAGGACATAAACCCAGAAACCAACTTTCTAAAGCTGGTTTTCTAAGAGGGAAAGAGCAATATGATGTTGGTTTGTCTTTTCACATGTCACAGTCTAGTCCTCTGAACGATATTGTTATAATTGTTGACCCACTGCATGGTATTGCATAGAGAACCGATTTATTGTATTAACTTTATCTTTCTAGGTAAGATCTCTAACACTTGATGTCCGAGTGTGGGAGCCTTCTGTTATCAATTTGTTTCAGTCGTTGGGCAACACATTTGCCAACTCCATCTGGGAGGAATTCTTACTCTCTGCAAGTAATGGAAACATTGAGGACAATAGCAGGTATTTTACTTGGTAACATGGGAAGATAGTGAATCTATATTATGGTTACTTAATTGGAATTTACACAATTTAATTCCTATATATTTCTTATGATGCAGCTTCTGCATTTTAAATGAAAAGAATCACATATCTAAGAAGAAGCCCAAGCATAATGATCCCATTTCAGTAAAGGAGAAGTTCATTCAAGCAAAGGTATGCTACAATAGTTTGTATGTTGTCTTGTACAAGCTACAGAAGATAGATATTGTGTATCCTTAGATGTTGACAATATAATTTGTTAACGTTTTCATGTTTTTGTTTGATGTATGTCTTCGTAGTCTAAAACTCCTTTAATTCCTGAAACATGTTCTATGATCTCTAAGTTGGCTATATTTATGGTCATTATTATGGTAATTTCTAAATTAATTCACTTTCATGATTTCAATGGCAAATGCTCCGTGATTATACATATATGCTTGCATTGTTATACTATAACCTTGAGCTTTTGCATATCATCATCATCCATGCGTTCCCCCATCAGAAAGGTGTAAAGCTATGGAGCATAAGAATACTCCATAGAAGGATAGGCAGTTTTTTATGACCGGTTGTCGACTATCTATCTATGTTGGTGCCTGTTAAGTATATTAATAATATTAGTAGTGGACTGTTCCACATTGCCTAGAACAAAAGTGAGAGGGGTTAGCCTCTCCTATATATATGTAGCTCCCCTTCATTAATAAAGTTATCTCATTATTCTAAACTCTATAATATATCAGAGCCAAAATCCTAGCCGTCATCCATCCTCCTCTCTCTCTCTCTCCACAAAACCCTAGCACCCCCACTCCTCACGGACGCCCCCTGCTGCTGCTCCCCTATACTGCTGCCCCCCGCCCCCCTCCTACTGCTGCCGCTCCCCTGCCACCCTACGCTGCCTGCTGCTACTCCCCCAACCGCCCCCCGGTCAGCCGCCCCCCTGCCCTCCCTGCTGTGGCCGCTGCTGCTGTTACTACTGCTGCTGCCCCCGACCCCCTCCGCCCCCCCGCCCCCTCCCCTGTCAGCCCCCCCTCCACCTCGCCTCCCTCCAAGAATAGCCCTCCCAAACTTCATGGATCAAGGTCCAAACCCTAACCCTAGATCATTCCACGCAGCAGCCGCCAACCCCCTCAAAACCCTTACCTATTTCTAAAAAGAGAGAAAATTGTTGGGTTTCTCAGAGGGTAAATATTTTTGTTGTTTGCTGGTGTAGGAACAAAGTCGTAAAGCAGGATACTCTAGAGGGGGGGGGGGTGAATAGAGTAGGCAGCGGAATATTGCTAATTAAAAACTTGTTAGCAGTTAGATCACAGAAATAATATCAATAATCACAAAACAATAACTGTAAAGAAAAGTGATCAGAAGGCAAACGCAAACACAGCGATGTATACTGGTTTTCTCTTGTGAGGACTAGTCCAGTCAGAAGAACTCTAGCTTCCAGTTGAATCCACTATTGGAAAATTCCGTAAGTTTTCATACGAAGTCCTTGCAACTTCTACAGACGCGGGCTTTGATACGAAGAACTCGACCAACTTCAATTTTGAAGAGTCTTTCTTCAATCAAGCATCTGATTACAGTTTCTCTGAAATCTTCTAGACCGCAGCGTATTGGCAAATTGACTAGAGAATTGTAACTGGCATGAGATTTGGAAATGAAAGCTTTTTAGAACTCTTTGGAAGAAACGTAAGCTTTAGAAGAGAAGAGATGAAAGTGAATGAGTGATTTGAAATGATCAGAATTCTTCTCTATTTATAGTTTTTTTCAAAGACAGAACTCTGGCAGAATTCGGGTAGAATTCAGACAGAACTCTTTGTAACAATCCGCAACTGAAGGGAGACCAAGTTAAAAAATTAAACGTTCACATAACGTTCACTAACCGAACTCTGGCCGAACTCAGACCGAGTTCTGTCAGGTAGGGGTGCAACTCGGGCGGGCTAAACCCGAACCCGATCGGGTAAACCCGTTAATGGGTTGGGTTAGGGTTGAAGATATTCGGGTTAGGGCTTGGGCTCGGGTTAAAATATTTGAACCCGATCAAAAATCGGATTGGGCTTGGGTTCATGTGTTGGGTAACCCGAAGAACCCGAAACCCGACATATATATAATTTATATATATATATTGTTTCATATTACTTAAATAAAAAGTTTAAACTATAATTTTTTTCACCCAAACTCTTCAATTCCTTGTCCTAAATCTCATTTCAGTTTTATTTTGTAATGATTGAGGCTTTATTGCTATTTGATTATGCATTTAATATTATTCTTGTTTAAAATTATTTCAAATATCATATTAGAGTCCGATAAATCCGATGGACCCGACCCAACCCGAGCCCAACCCAATCCTCCGAGCTTGGTCCTGGGCTTCATATGTTGAACCCGAAGTCGGGTCGGGCTTGGGCTTGGGCTAGGCTTATGATCTATCGGGTTGGGCTCGGGTTGACCTCAAACCCGACCCAACCCGCCCGAGTTGCACCCCTACTGTCAGGGTTGGTCAGGAATATTTTAAGAAAATATTTTTGGGCTTTTTGAAATCCTTCAGAAGCTTTTGTAAATAAGAGATGTTTTTCAAAAACATAGGTCATTTTTGAAAACGATTTTGGATAGCCTATTTGCCAGTACGACTCGGTGTACAATGTATTCCTAGACTCAATAAAAGTAAAAATTACATAAAGAAATACAGTCTCGAGTGGCAAACATAGCTTCGGTCTTGAACTTGAGTAGATATTCAATCTTGGTCAGTGTCCAAGTGTCCAAAACGTCTTGAGTAAACATCTGAGTAGCTCTGTATATCGAGACAGAGTTTGATCAATTATTAAAATCAGGTTTGACCATGACTAATGGGCCAACAATCTCCCTCATTTTGATAATTGACAAACTTTGACCGATATAACATCTTTGATCTTTATCAAAACAAATTGTACCAAAAAAAAAATGTACACTTCCTGTATTTTTACAAACTAAGATGTTAGATCTCATTTCTCCTCCGTTGTCACTTAGCAAAATAAGTGCAAAGAGATAAGCTCCTCCGCAATATATGCATAAGCAACAATCAGTGAAGAAACAAAAAAAAAGAATGAAAAATTTATCACAAGCATGGTATATATGTCACATACAGTAATATTTCACAGGCAGTTTATATGGAAGCATGATAAAAGATAATGCTATAAGAAATATGGAATAATGCTAAACTGAAATAAAATATGCTAAGAAGGCATAAATTATGTTCATCAGACAAAAGTCACAAAAGAAATCTCAACCACGCATGCAAATAGTAAGAGTACTGATACTAGTTTGGAATGTCGAAGCATTTTCACGTAAACAAAGACAATAGAAACAGTCTCAATAAGTACGACAACTAGACAGAATGTCTAAATCACATATCATCCTCATCATCATCATCTGCAGTACCAGCATGTCCACCATGTCCGGATGAACCAGCTCCAGATGTGCCAGCTCCAGAGGTGTGTGGAGTAGCACCCGAGCTACGGTACCAATCATAAGCGTTCCCTGGCTAGAACAGAGAATGGATCGCCTCATCCTCAATGTGGTAACCAGATACAGTAGGGTCTCGAGGAAGAGAACTAGTAGAATGATCCGTCTGAGCAAATCGGAGATCAGCAAATGAGTTGGCAATAGCATGGAACCGAGTCACGTCACGAAACTCATGTTTCCGGAAAGTGTCAATAAAGAAAGTCTGCAAATCCGAAAGGTGCTGATGGATACCCTCAAAAGTCATAGGGTAGGTCTGAGGAGGAACATGTGCAGTAGGAGCAGGTGCAGGAGGTGTAAGAGCAGTGGCAATGCTACGACGAGAAAGCTTAAGGAACTTGGGCTCAGGGTCCAGAGCGCAAGTGGATAAGTCGATATCAAAACGCTGAAAGATGCGAGGGATAAGCATCACATAAGAGAGATTGCGGTCTCTTCCGCGACATATTTCCATCATCTGGATGATAGTCTTAGGGGCAGAAAAAAGAAATCCCCTTAAGAATGTGATATAGGGCAGAAAGCTCTAGTGCAGTGACATCATCTTTCGAAGTGGATTTCGAAAGAATAGTGGAATATATGATACGATGTAACTCGTAGTTAAACAAGTTCAAGTTATTTGCCTTGAACTTTCCAGGACGAGCACGTGCTGGCGCACAAAGCTCATTCTTGAAACTAACAAGAGTCGTGCCCTCGAAAAAGTCGAAGTTGATGATGTTATCGAGCGGCGCACCTTCGTTTGGAATACCAAGGATTTTCGCTAGCAACACATCATCGAACTCGATATCGATCCCGCCAACACGAGTTCTTGCGGTAAAAGTGTCTAACACGAAGTTACAGTAAAATAGTCTAAGGGCATTAGTAGCTATAGGGAATTATTGGGTAACGAGACGGTGTAACCCTAATGCCTCAAACAAAGGACGATGATCAGGAAATACAGTCAATTTGATCGGAGCGCCTGTGCATATTGTACGCATAGCAAAGTCGGCATACCATGGCAAGGCTTGGTCATGAGTTTTGAAGTAAAACTCATCCGATACGCCGTCACCCGATTGGACCGAGGAAAAGAGTGAATCCGTGTTTGGATCTGAAGACGATGCCTCTTCACTGGTATTAGTCTTCTTTTTCTTGAAAGGATTGAATCCCTTGGGCATTCTTTTCCAAAACTACATAACCCTAAGAATTTGAAAGTGGAGGAAAGGAGTTATACCTTCCGAGAATCAAGTATGTTGTAGAGGACGCGATTTTCCGCATGAATCCAAATTTTGGATGGATTTCTCCACGTAGATTGGAAGAAAAGGAGTGGAGAAGAGCTAGGGTTTGGGGGGTCCTTCGGCTGCTGCTGCTGTGATGATATAGTTTGGAAGAGATGAAGAGGAGGAGGCCTTGGGTTCTGACTTAAAAACTTACAGCACCAACAGAACTCGGGCCGAATTCGGACCGAACTCGGGCCGAATTCGCCTAGGGTTCTCCTGGTTTTTTTTAAAAATTTTGGTGGGCCACATCCTTTTCATCAACTCATTTCAAATATTTAATTCAAAGTTTAGTAATTTTAAACTTCAAATAATATAATTAATATTATTTTATAAATTAACTTTCGTTACTCGGCATCTGTTTCAGATTAGCTGTAGGAGTATTGTCCCAGCTAACGGGAGTTCACCAGAGAACAATTAAGTACCGCTTCGCTTCGACCGTAGTCATGGTGACAGACAGACTCTTTGTAGGCTTGTCTCGAAAACAGTTATTGAGTATTGAAAAGATTAATTAATAAAACAAAATAAATTAAAATTATTGACATCTAAAATTTCTAATTCTCGACGTAAATAATTGAAATGATCTTCCGCTAGAGGTTTTGTGAAAATGTCAGCCAATTGATTCTGTGTGTCTATGTATACAAGGTCTATATCTCCATTTTGTTGATGATCTCTAAGAAAATGATGTCGAATCTTGATATGCTTAGTACGAGAATGACATACTGGATTCTTAGTCAAATTAATAGAACTAGTGTTATCACAGAAAATGGGTATGTGTGTGAAATGTAATCCAAAGTCTTCTAAAGTTTGCTTCATCCATAAAATTTGTGCACAACAACGTCCTGCGACGATATACTCGGCCTCAGTTGTTGATAATGCGATAGAAATTTGCTTCTTGCTAAACCAAGAGACTAGGACTTTTCCTAGGAAATGAAATGTGCCGCTGGTACTTTTTCTATCTACTTTGCATCCGACAAAATCAGCATCAGAATAATCGGTTAGGTCAAACGACGTGGTTTTAGGATACCATAAGCCGACAGAAGAAGTGCCTTTAAGGTATCAGAAGATACGTTTAACTGCGCACAGATGTGATTCCTTAGGATTGGCTTGAAAATGTGCACACAAGCAAACACTAAACATAATATCTGGTCGACTAACAGTTAAGTACAATAAGCTACCGATCATACCTCGATACTTACGTATGTCGACGGGTTTGTCTTGTTCATCAATATCAAGCTTGGTTGAAGTTGCCATTGGAGTACTAAGTGGTTTGACTGCTTCCAGATCAAACTTCTTTAATAAATCTTTTGTGTACTTTGCTTGATTTATGAACGTCCCATTGTTGGTTTGTTTGATTTGCAGTCCGAGAAAGAATTTCAGCTCTCCCATCATGCTCATCTCAAACTCATTCTGCACACTTTGAAAATTCTTGACAAAGAGATTCATCAGTGGATCCAAAGATAATATCATCTACATAGATTTGAATTAAAAGAAGATTGCTATTCAAAGATTTTATAAACAGTGTAGTGTCAACATTTTCCTTTGAAAAATTGTTGTCAAGTAGAAAAGAGCTTAGACGATCGTACCAAGCACGAGGGGCTTGTTTCAAACCGTATAAGGCTTTCTTCAACTTGAAAATATAATCAGAATTTTTGAAATCAGTAAAACCTGGAGGTTGAGCTACATAAACTTCTTCTTTTATAAAACCATTCAAAAATGCGCTTTTAACATCCATTTGAAATAAGTTGAAATTATGAAAACATGCAAATGCACATAACATGCGAATGAATTCTAATCTCGCAACTGGGGCATAAGTCTCATCGTAGTCGATACCTTCTTCTTGATTGTATCCTTGAGCTACGAGTCGAGCCTTATTACGAGTCACTAAACCATTCTCGTTCAGTTTTTTTCGGAATACCCAACGGATGCCAATGACCGGATGATCAATGGACTTGGAAACAAGTTCCCAAACTTGATTTAGTTCAAATTGGTTTAATTCCTCTTGCATAGCATCTCACCAAAAATTATCACTACATGCTTCTTCAATGTTTTTGGGTTCAAGCTGTGAGATAAAAGTAACACAGGAAGCTATATCTTTATTATAGGAACAAGTACTTACACCCTTGGTAATCTCACCAATTACCAAGTCCTTTGGATGATCTGCCAAGAATTTCATCTCTTTTGGCATATTCTCAGGATTGCTGGTTCCGGCTTCTGGTTCTGTATGTGATCTCCTTGAAGACTCAGCTGGTGCTTGGTGTGAAGGTTCTGCATCTTTGTGTGAAGGTTTTTCAGTAGCTGTACTTGGTGTACTTACATCTTCATTATCGTCATCGACTGAATGTTGATTTAGTTCATCAAACTTGACATTAATTGATTCTTTGATTCTTCGATGATCATGGTTCTCTTATTGAAGACTCTGTACCCTTTGCTTTTTGCCGCATAACAGTGTTCTTGGATTTAAAGACGGATCGGGTAGCTTTGTTCTTTTCACATTCGCTACATACCGTATCCTTCTTGAAAGATATGTCCGGTAAGCCGCGTACCAACTTCTTTGTGGATAGTTTTGAAATTGTGTCCATGTTTGCATGACCGAGTCTCATGTGCCATAGTTGACTCTCAATGCTCTTGCCATCAAGCATCTACCTGCTTTGTTAGCATCTTCTAACAGATAGAAAACATATATGGTGTCTTTCCTGATACCTTCAAAGATAGTACTACCAGTTGAGCTATCAACTATAGTACATTTGTCTTTGACAAAATGTCATAACCGTGATCAGCTAAATGACTTATGCTGAGCAGATTATGTTTTAACTTGGTAACTAGACAAATCTTTAATCACAGGATAGGGAGCCTTACCAATGTCACCAATACCGATTATGTACCCTCCCAAATTATTACCGAAGGAAACGTATCCTTCTTTATTCTTCTTCGACAGTGTTGCGAATAATGATGCATCACCGGTCATGTGCCGTGAGCAACCGCTGTCGAGGATCCATTTGCTTCTAGCATGTGAAGGACGTCCCACCTACAAAACAGTTTGCAGATGAAACTCTTGGTACCCATTTCTTGTAGGGTCATGACATGTTAGTCTTTGGTATCCATGCATAAACATTTAAATCTACTAACTTTCTGATTCTACATGCAGAAGATATATGATTAATGAGGCCACAATAATGACATTTTGCATGTTGAGTGTTGAAAGTTGTGAGGTGCATGATTGGTAGGTTTTGGTTTTCTAGTATAGAAAAATGCATGCCTATTAGTCTTCTTGAGCAATGGTTTGGTATGGTTTGGTCTGACAGTGTTTGGTTTGGGTGTGTTCCGATGATTCGGTAATTGACACGTGTTAGAATAGGAAGCAGCAACTTCAGGTCGTTTCCTAAGCTAATTTCCAACTTTTTGGAGGTGTCATATAATCTAGTATAGTCAGATGTAAGTGTTTCCATTCTGACTTGTGCACACTGGAGATTCTTTCTCTCCTTAGATAGGTCTTCCTTTAGCTGGATGATAGTTTGGTCTTTTTCTTCGGATAACTTGGTAGTCTCGTGTAACAACAGCTTAATAGAAGAAAGCTCACCAGACTCAATAGAAGAAACATTATTTCTAACATCAGCTAGTTGGTCGGTAAGTCTTCCCATCTCACCTTTGTACTCTTTAAGTACCTTCTTAGAGGTTTCATATTTACTACGCAGTTTCCTGTAGTCATTTAACAGGTCACTGAAAGCCTCTCCTAGTTGCTCAAAGGTGAAATCATCATAAAGATCAAACAGAGGATTAGTGGTTACCTGATCGCAAGCCATCAAGCATACATTTGCAGCGTCATCCGATTGTTCGTCTTCTGAGTCGCTGGCTTCGCTCTCATGTCATATGCTTGTATTGGCGTACTTCCTTGATGTAGATCTCTTCAGGTAGCCTTTGTCATATTTGCTATTTTTTCTTGTTGATGATGATGATGTTGGACAATCTTTCTTCATATGTCCTTTTTTTCTTACATCCGTAGCAAATAGGATCTTCCTCCTCGTTGTTGATGTTGCTGTCTTTTGTTCTTCTGTTGAATCTCATGAACTTCTTGAATTTTCTTACCAGAAGAGCTTGATCTTCAGAGTCAGAGTCGCTGTCGTCAGAATCATCTTCGACAGTTCTTCTATGTTGAGCCTTGAAAGCGATCGACTTCTCTGACTTCTCCTTTGGTGTAGCATCTTCAAAGTCTTGAAGTTCCAACTCGTGAGTGAGTAGCTTACCCATGAGTGTTTCTAGAGACATTGTTGAGAGGTCGTTTCCTTCAATGATTGCTGTAGCCTTTGGAATTCAGTTTTTCGTGAGAGCTCGTAGAAGTTTGCGAATCTTCTCATGGTTACTGTATTCCTTGCCTAATGAACACAAATGATTTACAATATCCAGGAATCTCGTAAACACCTGAGTGACGGATTCATTTAGCTTCATCTTGAACGCCTCATACTCTTGAGTAAGTCTGCTGATCCTTGACTCCTTGACTTGTGTTGTTTCTTCGTGGGTTACTTCGAGAAGTTTCCACACTTCATTCGATGTTGTGCAAGTCGACACCCTGTTAAACTCAGTTCTGTCTAAAGCACAAAATAAAGCGTTAATAGCACGTGCGTCAAGACTGGCATTTTTCTTTTCATCCTCAGTATATTTATCATGGGGTTTATCAACTAAAACTCCCTCAACAGTAATACGAGGAGGTTTTTTGTAGCCATCAATAACTATAGACCATAAGTCAAAATCAAGAGATTTTAAGAAGAAACTCATCCGTGTTTTCCAATAAGTGTAGTTTGTGCCGTCAAACAGTGGAGATCTGTTTGTGGCTTGGCCTTCACTTGTGAATTTCACAGTTGTCATGTGTAATGTTGTGATCTATAAAACAATTAAATATAACTGCAATTTTACCTTGCTTTACATGTGTAACCTGCTCTGATACCAATTGTAGGAACGAAGTCGTAAAGCAGAATACTCTAGAGGGGGGTGAATAGAGTAGGCAGCGGAATATTGCTAATTAAAAACTTGTTAGCAGTTAGATCACAGAAATAATATCAATAATCACAAAACAATAACTGTAAAGAAAAGTGATCAGAAGGCAAACGCAAACACAACGATGTATACTGGTTTTTCTCTTGTGAGGACTAGTCCAGTCGGAAGAACTCTAGCTTTCAGTTGAATCCACTATTGAAAAATTTCGCAAGTTTTCATACGAAGTCCTTGCAACTTCTACAAACGCGAGCTTTGATACGAAGAACTCGACCAACTTCAATTTTGAAGAGTCTTTCTTCAATCAAGCTTCTGATTACAGTTTCTCTGAAATCTTCTAGATCGCACCGTACCGGCAAATTGACTAGAGAATTGTAACTGGCATGGGACTTGAAAATGAAAGCTTTTTAGATCTCTTTGGAAGAAACGTAAGCTTTAGAAGAGAAGAGATGAAAGTGAATGAGTGATTTAAAATGATCAGAATTCTTCTCTATTCATAGTTTTTCCAAAGACATAACTCTGGCAGAATTCGGGTAGAATTCAGACAGAACTCTTTGTAACAATCCGCAACTGAAGGGAGACCAAGTTCAAAAATTCAACGTTCACATAACGTTCACTAACCGAACTCTGGCCGAACTCAGGCCGAGTTCTGTCAGGGTTGGTCAGGAATATTTTAAGAAAATATTTTTGGGCTTTTTGAAATCCTTCAGAAGCTTTTGTAAATAAGGGGTGTTTTTAGAAAACATAGGTCATTTTTGAAAACGATTTTGGATAGCCTATTTGCCAGTACGACTCGGTGTACAATGTATTCTTAGACTCAATAAAAGTATAAATTACATTACATTAAGAAATACAGTCTCGAGTGGCAAACATAGCTTCGGTCTTGAACTTGAGTAGATATCCAATCTTGGTCAGTGTCCAAGTGTCCAAAACGTCTTGAGTAAACATCTGAGTAGCTCTGTATATCGAGACAGAGTTTGATCAATTATTAAAATCAGGTTTGACCATGACCAATGGGCCAACAGCTGGAACCTCGGACTTTAAACAATTGACTTGGGATTCTCAGAGGGTAAACGTTTGGTTTGTTTGCTGGAACCTCTGACTCTCAATGTTAATTGCAGGAATCTAACAAAGAGAAGACAAGTTGCTTGTTTTGCATGAAATCTTTGTTTCTTTTCTTAATCTTCACATCATGATCTAATAGAGGGTAAGTAATCTCTCTGTTATGGCTTGTGTGATCCACTTTCATCTCTGCTTTCTATGCGCATGCCGGTTCTGGCTACGTTTCTAGCGCATTGGCAGAGTTGATGTGATTATCAAGTTGGAAAGATTAATCCGACAGTCGAATCAGGAATCCTGAAGGATGATGGACACTACGACGAATAGCAGTGCTACAGACACTAGTGTCGGAAGTGCAATGGTGGAACCACCGGGTACTAGCACGACGATTTTATCGATTTGACTTGTCGATCGACGGTTGGACGGACCAGAGGGCTTCTCGACATGGCGGAAGAAGGTCAAGAAAACGCTTCAGGGAATGCTGTTGTCTAAACTTCTGACTGACAATCCTCCAGCAGAGAATAATACCATATTTGAGCAATAAGAGACAGATGATAGTCTACTGTTTACACAGTTGATGAATTCAATGGAACCATCGGTGGAAGGCATGGTCCAGATTACGGATTCTGTGAAGGAATTATGGAAGGTTCTAGCATCGGCGTTTGATGGAAAATACGATGTCTTGTATCTATGACTCGGTCGTTGGTGTACAATGAGCAAATCAGAGAGACAAATCTCATAAGGATCATTTTCGGACCTTTAAGGCTATGACTGATGAGATCGACCGCGTATTACCTCAAACGGCAGATATCAATGAAGCAAGGGCTCAACGTGAGCAGCTTCGTGTCATGGCATTTCTTGTCTCTCTCCTTCATGATGCAGACTCTGCTCGCTCTCAGATCATTGCTGGATATGATGTTCGGTCTCTGATAGAAGCTCACTATCATGTACTTCGGGCATGAAAGTCGTTGAGACTACTCCGGATGATGTTACTGCTGATCAATCTGCTCTTGGTGCTGCTCGTGCTGGATTTCGTGGTGGACGACGTGGTGGTTGAAATGCTGGTCGTGATGGAGGACGAGGCAATGGCGGTCGTGATGAAGACCGCGCACATGCTTCAACTGTGGTCAACATGGCCATTTCCTGTGTCCTGCTGCCAATGTTACATCAGATGCTCCTGATGGCATTCGATCTGTTCAGATGACTGCAGAGTCATATACAAATTTTCTTGACTCTCAAGCTCAAAGTCGTGTTGAAGTATCCACATCGGGATCCACAGCCAGGTACTGAACATCATGTATAGTCAGGTCAAAGTAATGTGTGCTCGACTCTGGTGCGTATGCTCACACGACTGGTGACGCATGTATGATTCACAATTATGTCTCGGTAGGTCGTGTTTTCAATTTTACTGTTGCCAATGGTAGTTCACTAACAGTCCGTGGACATGGAAGTGCTTTTCTTTCTTCCGGACTGTCACTCAATTCCGTCTTACATACACCAGGAAACCCGTTCAGTTTACTTTCAATTAGTTAGATTACTCGAGACATGCATTGCTCGGTAACATTTTTTTCTTGATGGTTGTGTTTTTCAGAACCTCAAGACTGGGAAATCTATCTGTAAGGGGCATGTGGCTTGAGGCTTGTACCTGTTTGACGTACCTTCTTCTATTGTCTGTGCCGGCATGAAACTCGATCCTTTCGAGTTACATTTTCAGTTAGGCTATCCATCAATCCAAGCTCTCCAGAAAATGTACCATTCTTTAGATATTTCTGCTTCCTTTCATTGTGAGTCGTGTAGTTTGGCTAAACATCACTGGGTTCCATATCCGGTGAGTCATAATAAAATTGCATTCGCTCCTTTCGAGTTGGTGCATTCTGATGTATGAGGACCTTGTCCGGTTGAATCAATAATGGATTTTAAGTACTTTGTTATATTTGTTGATGATTATTCACGTGTTAATTTTGTTTATTTGATGAAAAATCGCTCCGAATTATTTGACATTTGGTGCAATTTTTATACCGAAATCAAAACACAATTTGGTGTTACAATTAAATGCCTTCGAAGTAACAATAGTCGTAAGTATGTATCTCGTGAGTTCACTACTCATCTGTCGCACAATGGCATCATCTACTAAACTTTCTGTCCGTACACACCACAATAGAATGGTGTGGCAGAGCGCAAGAATCGCCATATCTTGGAAATAACACGTGCTCTTATGTTTTAAGCACGTACCCCCAAGAGATTTTTGTCAGATGCGGTACTTACAACTTGCTATCTTATTAATCGCATGCCATCGTCAGTTTTCAATGTTACTACTCCCTTTTTTCGGTTATATTCCGACTGAGAGCCGTTTCCTCTATCTCTCAAGATTTTTGGTTGCTTATGCTATGTTCGGTATACCCGACCGACTCTTTCTAAATTAGATCCTAAAGCAATCAAATGTATTTTCCTTGGGTATCCTAAAGATCAGAAAGGGTATCGGTATTTTTTTTTTCTACCTTGAAGAGGTATTTTTTTCCTCGGGATATTACCTTCGTTGAAACCTCGTTTCCTCTACTTCCACAAACTACAAATCCAGTTCCTCATGTTTACCCAGAAGAGGACTTGTTGTTTCCTGTTCAAACACAACAGCCCTTCGTAAGGGTGCTCTCCCCTACCGAGCCAGTATCCCGATCCGATGGTCTGCAAACACCGGTTCAGTCAGTGCCGACGTCGCTCGAACGTACATCACAGCTAGTACCCATGATCACGGAACCATCATCATTTTCTAGTTCCACTGATTCGCCTCTGTCTGTTCCTCCAGCAGCTCCGCCTATTCCGTCGACATCTCGCCCTCGTCGTTCCTGTGATCCCTTGTATGTTGACAACTATAAAGGACTTATCTGCCGCACTCAGTCACTGATGGCTACTATTGATGGGATTCAGATTTCCAAAAATGTTGAGGATCTCAAACATCCCGGTTGGCGTGTTACTATGGACGAGGAGATAACAGCTCTTCGAAAGAACTATACTTGGAACTTAGTCAATTTACCTCCCGGTAAACAGGTAGTGTGTTGCAAATTAGTATTCACGATAAAGGTGAAACCATATGGCACTCTTGATCGCCTAAAGAGCTCATCTTGTAGCTAAAGGATATTCTCAGACCTATGGTGAGGATTATTTTGAGACATTCTCTTCCGTTGCCAGAATGACATCTGTTCGTGTTATTTTGGCCTTGGCAGTTCGCTATGACTGACTATTGCTTCAACTGCGATGTCAAGAATGCTTTCCTTCACGGGGATCTTGATGAAGAAGTATATGTGATGCAACCTTCAAGGTTCGTTGTAAGGGAGGGTAAAGTGTGTCATTTGCGGAAGGTCCTTTATGGTCTAAAACAATCACCTCGTGCGTGGTTTGGTCGATTTACACATGTTGTTACTCAATTTGGCATGTATCAATTAAAGAAGGATCATTCGGTATTCTACCGACATACATCAGCTGGAAGAATACTATTTGGTGTCTATGTTGATGATATTGTAATCATGGAAGATGACAGCCAGGGTATTGCAGGCCTCAAGAAGTTTTTGGGAAAACAATTTCAAACCGAGGAGTGATCATTGAACTATTTCTTGGACATTGAGGTCACACGGAGTAAGCGAGACATTATAATGTCTCAAAGGAAGTATATGTTGGACATACTGAATGATGCAGGGATGATGCAAGATAAGGGAGCAACCTCACCTATGGATCCAGGAGCTAAGTTACTTCCAGACGAGGGGGTCCTGATAACCAATCCAGATAAGTATCGACCATGGTTTAAAGTATCGGCCGATACCGATCCAATACGGCCGATACCGATACGATTTGGCATTTCCCGATCCGATACCAACCGATACCCGATACTTACCGATACCAACATCGAGGGGCTCTTTTTCGGTCAATTCGGCAAAAAAAATTAAACGAAAAAGACAAATCATCAAGGGTTTAAAGCATAATAAGATTGTAAAAACATGTAAAAGAAGAAAATCAATCTATTATATGTAAACCAATCGCTAAGGGTGATTACAATGTTATTTAATTTCAAAAGTACTACGAAATAACACTGAAAATACTTAAATTATGCCTAAATGTATAAAATATATGTTTTTAAATGTAAATAATTTATTAATAATTATTTTTTTTCGATACCAAAAAATTCGATACTCCGACCGAAACCGCCGATACTACCGATATCGCCGATACCAATACTCGTAGGAATAGTCCGATACCGATTCCGATACCGATATTGTGAACCTTGGTATCGACGAGTAGTTGGAAAATTCACTACTTGGCAGTCATGACTTGTCCGGACATCTCTTTCGTAGTTAGTGTTGCAAGTAGATTTATGGCTTCTCCAAGAGTTCTACATTGGCAGACAGTTCTTAGAATTCTGTACTATCTGGTCAAGAATCCAGGAAAAAAAAATTCGAATGGAGAATCATGAACACATTCGTATTGAAGGTTTTACTGATGCTGACTGGGGTGCAAGCCTGCCAGATAGACGGTCTACATCTGGCTACTCTGTATTTATTGGCGAAAATTTGGTATCTTGGAAGAGCAAGAAGAAGAGTGTGATAGCACGATCAAGTTCAGAAGCAGAGTATCGAGCCATTGCTCATGGCACAGTAAATGTGTTATATATGAAGCATCTTTTACAAGAATTGGGAGAAGAAGCAGGATCGAGCACATCAAATATGTGGTGTGATAATCAGTCTGCTATCCATATTGCTACCAATTATGTATTTCATGAAAGGACGAAACATATTGAAATCGACATCCATTTCGTCCGTGATGTGTATACAAAGGGGATGATAAAATTTTACCATGTAATGACCATTGATCAGATAGCCGATATCTTCACGAAGCCTCTTTTGGGTCATCGGGTTCAATTTCTATGTAACAAGCTGGACATGATTGACATCTATATTCCAGCTTGAGGGAGGGTATTAAGTATATTAATAATATAAGTAGTGGACTTTAGTCCCACATTGCCTAGAACAAAAGTGAGAGGGGTTAGCCTCTCCTATATACATGCAGCTCCCCTTCATTAATAAAGTTAACCCATTATTCTGAACTCTAAAGTGCCAAATTCCAAGAAAAGGTACCTTAGACAACCACTTGATGGCTTGGTAAACCTACCTTTTCGCTACATAGTTCAAGCTCATGCAACCAACTGACCAAGGAGAACCATCCAGTTCCCTTAGACCAAAGAGGTTAGATGGCACAATTTGCTGTAGAGAATTGCATTCTTCTCCTCCACGATGCATTTAGCTCTGAAAAAGAATGACATTTTCTTGCCACGAGCTTGCGTTTTGACTTTTTAATTTGTAGAAGTTTTAGGTTCTTTTCTGGTGTTATCTTGTGTTTTCATCTCTAGATGGTGCTTCCCTGCATATTATTTTAATTACATATGATCTAATAACAATGGCCGATTCTACCAGAAGTCAGGAGAATTGGCCTGATAGCAAGATACTTGGATAGTCAGGATTTTGTACTAAAGTATGTTTCTCTATCCTTTCAGTATGCAGAGAAGGTATTTATTCATCAACCAATAGCAGAGAGAAGTTATCAATTAGTGGCCCAGGAGATGTGGGACAGCGTTCGCTCCAACAACAAGAAAGCAGTATACCATCACATAGTGACTTCAAATGCTGATGTAAATGCCGTCTATGGCCAGACATCATCCAACGCAATATTAACTCTTGCAAAAGTAATGCTTCTGCAAGAACAGCCAAGAACATTGGATAGGCCTGCTGGTAATGTAGTTAATGATTCTCAGCATAAGGTTTCTTCCATGAGCTCATGCAGCCCAGTGAGTACAACTAAGGACACAAGCGAGATGTATGAATGTCATGAAGGCTGGTCCCTTCTTCATCTTGCTTGCCAAACTGCAGATATTGGCATGATAGAGCTCCTCTTACAGTATGGTGCAAACATAAATATTACTGACCTGAGAGGCATGACACCGCTCCATCATTGTGTTCTGAAAGCCAGACAGGCATTTGCAAAACTTCTGCTTACCAGGTGACTTCTTCTTTCCTCCTAATGAATGTTAGCATTGATTAACACCTATTAGACAGCAACTGAGTTCTGGATCAAAATGATTCTGCTCAAATTGAACTACTGTAAAAGGGGGAATCTCTGTATATAGAGACTGACATTTCTCACTATCAAGTTTCTTCATAGTTTTGCATTGTTCACAATTGAATTAGTATATTATCTGCTTCTTGTATCTCACTATCTCTTAGTTACCTATGTTCACTTCTTAGTATAACTAGCCGAAAGTCTGTAATATGTTATGTTGGAAGTAGAATATCCACCTCTAGTTAATCCCAGATCTTGACTTCCAGATAATTCAGCACGGAAGAACACATTTTCTATCCTCCCCACTTCTTGCGATTCTCTGCATCTGCATGTACCGACATATACTTCATAGTCCCTAGTGGCAAACTAAAATTAAATTGCATTCAAAATGTTTAGGTTATTGAGTAAACGGAATTTTTGTACTGCAAGAGAAAGTAACATGTTTTGTAGTAAAGGAATTTAAGTAAATGAAACTTTATGATGAATTATTTTCCTAGAGTATATGAGCTCA
>JANAVB010002200.1:1844020-1941520 GCA_029216955.1 Iris pallida | reverse complement strand
CCAAGTAAAATTAATAAATCTACTTATTTCTCTAAAATATATTGTACATTGTTCAATGACCTATATTATCCCACTTTATGAACATTTAACTAAGTAAATTTTTTATATAGTTTCTGGTTTTATAAACTAACAATTTTATGTATTTGTTTAACTAAGTAAAATTCACAGGTCTACTTATTTTTCTAAAATTAAAGTGTACATACCTATATTATTCCACTTTATGAACATTTGACTAAGAATAAATCTAATTGTTTCTGGTTTTATAAACTAAAAATTCTATGTATTTGTTTAACCAAGTAAAGTTACAAATATATTTATTTATCCAAAAAATATATTGTACATTATTGTACTACATTATTCTATTTTATGCACATTTAACCATAAAAAAAGTTATACATAGATATACAAAAGTCATAGTGTTACAATACATCATACATACAACAGTGACTTCTCATCTCAAAGGATAGATGTTGGGGACCTCTTAAACTATCCTTGAAAAAAAATGACAACTTCATGAACATATAATTTAATGTCAGGGAAAATGACCAAGATGATGAAGTTGAAGACGATGGTTATACTATGGAGTCCATTTCAAGAAAAGAACCTCTCAAAACATTAATGGCATCAAATAATTTTTTGTTGTAGTACAATAGAATCACACATGAAAAGTTAAAGAATGAAATTCAAGATGCCATTAATTTCAAAAGAAACAATTAATGATTGAGCCACATTTTAGGAAGGCATGATAGTCAAACCGTAACAATATATATATATATATATATATATATATATATATATATATATATATTTTTTTTTTTTTGAAAGAAGGTAATAGTGGCGAACGCTCCCACCGGGAATCGATCTCCTGACCACTCGGGACACATGTCTCACCGCTACCACTAGGCTAGAGGGTCATTGGCATATATATATATATATATATATATATATATATAGAGAGAGAGAGAGAGAGAGAGAGAGAGAGAGAGAGAGGTGAGGTGCCATCTTATGCGTGGTGGCTATGTGTCACCCCCATGTTATCATCATGCATCGAAAAGTGTGCAAGTGCATGATGATAGCAGGGAGGAAGGGTGACATATAGCCACCTCACGGTGAGGTAGCACCTCACCTCCCTTATTCTCTTATTCTCTCTCTCTCTCTCTCTCTCTCTCTCTCTCTATATATATATATATATATATATATATATATATATATATAATGTGGGATCTATATGATTTTTTTATGCAGTATCTTATAAATTTGGTGAATTATTAATTTCGCACATTATTCCCAAGTTGGGTATAGCCAAAAGTAGGGGTGAGCAAATACCGACCGATACCGAAAAATCGACCGAATACCGATTAAAAATATACCGAAAAATCGAACCAAAATTATGTACCGATACCGAATTGCCGAACCGACTAAATTACGGTATAATGGTAATGGTAACGCTTTGAGTGTAATACCATACCGAAAATACCGAACCGAACCGATTCACACACAAGCACACACATAGATATACACACACGCGCGCGCGCGCACATTTTTTAATGTTGTTCATGATTAATTTTGCACTACTCATTTTCAATTTTATCTTTGTTTTGGTTGATTTTCTAGAACTTGGAATAGATTTTAGTAGACTTGAATTTATGTTAAGAATGCTAAGAATTGAGTTTTTGATCTTTTGAGCTTATGTTTTTGTGTTCTCATAGAATTTTGAAGTAAATCTTGGTTATTTAAACTTACACTAAAGATTAAACTTAGTGACCGCGTTTGATATTTTAAGCTCATTTTTAGGTGTCTGCTACTTGTTATATATTGTTCTAATAATTTTGATTAATTGTTTGGTTGGTAGAGGCTTAGCTTTTAAAATTAATGCTTCCAAAAAAGTTAAAAAAAATATTATAGGTTAAGAGGTTCTACAATTTTAAGTGTGTTAATTGATCAAATATTAATTGGTAAAATATCGATACCGAACAAAAATCGACCGAATACCGATTTAAACGAAACCGAAAAAAACCGATTCTAAATGGTACGATATTGGTATTGATTTTTCAAATACCGATTTAAAAAAATACCGAAAAAATCGACCAAATACCGACCGATTATACCGACGCTCACCCCTAGCAAAAGTATTACTTAACTGTTGTTATTAATTTATTGCTATAAATAATCAACGTTCTATAGTATCTATCTTATTTAGTTTGAGATATGATAAAGTACCAAGAGTAGAAGAAATGTATTTTCTACACTCATGTGATGACTCTGATAAGATACAAATGTCTTAAGTTTGTTCTAAATATATGTTCCTGGCTTGGCTATAGGTTCATGAGTGCAACAAGTCTCACAATTTGCTGGTATACTTTACATGATAGCGAGAGTACATGGGCTCAATTAGTTGAACGATACCATAAGGATTCCCTAATGATTTAAGTTTGCTAATATCAATAGGGATATTGATAGACCACTTATCTGGAAATTACCTACGTGTTAGGAGGATGTGCCATGTTTTCGTAGACCACTTATCTGGAAATTACCATCCATCACGGACGTCATTCTTTTGGGCAAAATCATGATCCAATATGGGGAATTATAGCGCATGGTGACACTAATTATTCATTAGTAAGCTTCTGAGGTCCTATGTAGGCTTGCTTGCTAATAATATAGGCCCAAAAGCCCATTTGTATTTTCTCAGTCCATAAATTAAAATAAGTGCAAACATCAACCTTTAATGTCATTTTGGCCCTATGTAGGCCTTATTGCTAGACCTGTCAAGTGGGTCAGGGCGACCCGACACAAATTTAGGTGGGCCGGGCCTGGTCTGGGCCCGTAAGGCCCATACAATGTGGCGGGTCGAGCCGAGCCTAGTGTAAAAAATCTTAGCCCAGCCCGGCATGTGGCCTAAGACACGATGGGCTTCGGATCGGGCCGGATTGTGCCTGGGCTGGGCCGGGCCGTGGGCTTATTAGAATAAAAGTTTAGAATATTTAGCTTCAAAATTAAAGTTGCCAGCAAATATCAACTGAGCAGTGGATTTGGGATCAATGAATTAAATAGAAGACTGACAAGTTGGAATTGTGGCTTGTGGAAGCCTCGGGGTTGAAGCAAAATGGATTATGGAAGGCGAATTGGCAGTCCCAACAGACCACAAGCTGTAGGAGAGGAGCTAAGTTGGACTTGGGACTCAATGACTCATCGAGCCTCGTGAACAATAGTTACAATATTGCTATCAATGCTATTGTGTGTGTTTTTTCCTGTACACTGTTATTCTATAGTCTCGTGAGTTGTGAACATAGCTATCAAGCATCAATGCTAAGTGCTTACTACTAATAATATTAATATTTTTGGAATTGGTTGAGTATAGTAGGTTTATTTTCCTATATAATGTTAAATGAATGAATAGTACCAGAATGGGCCGGGCTGGGTCTGGATTCCGGGCCGGGTTGGGTCGGACCTGGGCTTCGGAGCGGGCCAGATCGGGCCTGGGTTTCGAATCGGGCCGGGCCAGGCTTATTTTGTGGGCCTCTCTTGTAGGCCTAGCACATTTTAATAATTGGGCCAGGCCAGCCCGGGCCCGTAGTTAATCGGGCCGGGATGGCACATGGGCCAATTTTTCGGGTCGGGCTCGTGCTGGGCTGGGCCGACCCGACCCACTTGACAGCTCTACTTATTGCTAAAGATGTCTTGTCATGTAATTTCACTTATGTTAGGCGATGAATTCCACCAGTCAATGTTATCCTAATCATCTATCAAATCTACTGAGATTTGTAATTATTGACGTAACTAAAGGGATTCATGTCGCTTCCTCACAGTTGTATGTTCTATATCAACATCCACCGCTTCTTCTATTCCAACACATTACAATCCATGATTTCCACTATTCCTTAAGGCGGAGATGCTTACGATACCATATTAATATAATTGGGCCATGTTGAGCAATTTTTTTTCATATCATCCAAACATGTTGGATCTATTATCCCTCTAGGACATGAACTTGCCATCCTCAGCATTCCCAGCTTTCTATCGTATGAGGGACGAGGCTTTGTTATGTTGTTTAGAACAGACTTGTGATCACCTCACTATCCATCTTCACTAACCATACAATTTAAAGGAACTTTTTGAACTCACTTTTCGATACCCTATGGATTTTGCTCCATTGCCAAACCGTATTGATGCAGTAAGAATGGAAATGTACGACATATATTGTCGTTTTGGAAATGTTCTTTACTGTAAGAAGACTTCATTATGTGATAAAGTGTTGAACTTACTATACACGGGCTGTCACGTCCCGATTTTCGAAGAAACAATAAGTCATCCCCCGGGCGTGATGCCGTGCGAGCCTAAGTTACACTCGCACAATACAATTTTATAAGGTTATCCGAAACACAACATCTAATAGAGTACACAGAGAAATTGAATAACACATTTGAAACAGAAGAAAACTTTACTTCATTGATAGTGAACATCATTTACAAGACTCTATTACAATAATTATCATACGGGCTTACAACTTGACTCAAATTCAAAATGAACGCTGATGAGATAGTCATTCCATACATGATGTCCCCTTTTATACAACAAAAAACATTCAAAACACCTGCTATCGAGGGGAGTCGAGCCATCTTTTTTGGACGGAATGAAGAGTCTTCAATGTATTGAAACAAGCATTCGGCACACGGACGAGGCTTCAAAATACACGATCGTCTCCTTGCTAGATGGCGCGTCCTTGCTGATTCGTAGCACCTGAGGAGAGTGAGGATCAGTACATTGTCGTGTACTGGTGGGTGGCTAATTAAATTCCATGCTCTCATTTGGTTCCAAAAAATTATATAATATACTTGGTGATATTTTTAGCCATCCTAGTAAATTTTATGTAAGCAACTGATAAGGCATGAGCAATATAAACTACTGTGAACTTATCTACGGCAGAGCGTGCCGTTGCAGTATAAACTTATCATGTTCTTCCCAGTTGACTTGCTTTCATAGCTAAAAGAACTGTGTGTATATATGTGAAGGTCATTGGGAAGTCTAGCCAACCTAGACGTTATAGCTTGGTTTAGACGGCGACCCTTCCAGCATGGTTGCGAGCCCGCTGAAATTTTTTCGAATGACCCGTGCTAACACCCAGCACAACTATCCAAGTTCCTCCTAGGCCGAATCGGTATCGTGGTCCCGGGATACCGTTCGAAGAACCTAACTCTCGTGCACAAGATGTCCATAACCGGGCAAGGCTAAGTTATTTACTCAAGCATGGTCTATAAATTTTATGAGAACTTAACCAATTTTAATGTGTCCTGTCTTATCGTTGCAACATTTATTCACAGCTTCAAGCTTTGCTTAACACAGTTCTATGGCATATATGTAAAAATAAGCATGTAACAATTCTATAGCATGCGTACACAAGTAAGCATGCAATAATTCTAAGAAAATAAGCGTTTGTGTCCTTGTATCTACATCTAACAGTTCATTTGTATTGATATCACCTATTGATTTTTAGAACAAGAGGGTCAAAGGGAAGAAGGGTCAGACACACACCTTGATTTGATTTGAGGTGAGGGAAAGAATGTCTGTTGTGCTAGACGGTACCTACGCGATCACCTGAAATCGCATAAGCAACGGATCAACACGCTACCCTTCCACTACACCAAAAAGATCCTTTTGGAACACTAAAATTCCATTCCAAATAATTTCAGGCACACCTATATTCCGTGCCTATTTATGGGCTGCCAGATTTGTTGGAACGGAATAAAGGCGTTCCAATAAACATTATTTGGAACGCTTTTATGGTGTTCCAATATTGGAACACCGATAGAGCGTTCCAAAAAAGAGTTCCAACAAAACATTATTTGGAACGCTTTTATGGTGTTCCAATATTGGAACACCGATAAAGCGTTCCAAAAAAGAGTTCCAATAAAACATTCCAAATTACTTTTTTTCCACTTATTGGAACGGCTAAAAAGAGTTCCAATGTTGGAACATTAGAAACACGTTCCTAAGAAAAGCATCCCAGAATACTTTTTGAGCCAAATTTTGGAACACCTAAAAGGTGTTCCAGTTTTCAATATATATATATATATATATATATATATATATATATATATATATATATATATATATATATATATATGACTACCTACATCATTTGAAATTGCACACATGTAGCTTGAAATAATATATAGCTAGCATAAGTACTATGACTTACAAAACCTGTAGCGCTCCAAGAAATTTTATTAAAAAAAGATAACAATTGACACAATCTTGTAATCATCTTGAGAATTTATAAATGTAGAACTCACAAAAACATAAAATGAAAGTAAACGAACTTCCATAGTACAAGTGCATAGAGAATATATAATGTTAAAGCTACATACACACAAAGTAGCCAAATGTCTTACATAAACATTATAAGTTTAATACAAGTTGCCTACCACACCAAAAAACAATATCTGGGAGCTGTGAAAATAATTTGAGACTTTGACACTTGATGTTCTTGTTAGTGAACGTAGGCCCTGGAACTATGATAACCGAGGAAGCAAAAAATGCGACGTCCTGTAAACAATTCAAAGATTGTTAAAAACATGATAAAATAATTTGATCACAATTAAGAACTTAGTCATTCAATGAGGCACATAAAGAAAAAAAAACCACCACCATGTACTAGTGCAATAGAACATGAAATGAATATGTACTCTAGTTTAGGAGACAAAGAACTATCTTACAATATTAGACTCATTTCAGGTGACTACATTCCAAATTAAAGGACCATAAAATGTCAAGAGAAACTAGCCCCTTCATATGATATAGAAAATTCACATCTGACATAAATGCACATAGCAAACTATAAAAAACATATTAGAAAAGAAAATTCAAAAAAAAAAAAACATACCTCAAACTATATTGGTTACCTCCTTTCCTATTGGGTCTACAAGAACGAAGCAGAACTGGACCAACCCATGAACCAAGCATGTCACTGAGGGCCACTTGTACCTCGCTGGATCTATGATCGCAGCCTATAAGGCCCGTGAGAGGGGAAAGAAATGAACCAAATTCTTCTCAAAAGAGGGATTCCATCAATATACTGCATCAATCAAAAAATTAAAAAAAATCCACTTTATAAATTTAAGCACCTCAGCCAGCTTGTCAAAGTCAAAATATCTGTTCTTTGATCCAATACTGCCAACCAGTTTTGATGGATGTGACTCAATTGGAACATCCTGTAAAGAAATGAAAAGAAAAAAAAAATACTTGAACAACATTTCTATAGATACTTCTGTAATTATATATTTGCAATTCATACCTTCTCTCTAACAAATCGTGGTAAAGCAATTGAAGCCAAATTGCAGACAGCAGTTTCCGAAGGACTTGTGTACTCAATTATCTCGGTGCATAAATTTGAAGACTTGATAGTCCCAAGATTCTGTTGATTACTTTTTCTGTTGCAGGCATCCTGTGTAAAACAATATATATAAAGGTTGCTCCATGCTGTAATAATTTGCATAGTCAAGAGACTATATGACAGTATGCATCATACCTTGTAAAGCATGTATGGGGTTCCAGTTTCTATCTGAGATTTCAAAACTTCAAACCAGAGATTCTGTGCTACAACAACCTTCTTTGCCTTTCCCTAGAGAAGCAGAACCACATTACAGCAAATTCAAATTAAATAAAAAAAACAAATGAGGTTATGGAGGATAGAAATAACCTCTTTCTCGTACTTCGTGTACAGCCTTTCAAACTCATCACCCCAACAATCAGCCAATCCTGGAGCTTCATTAGGGCAAAACAATGACCACTCTCCATTATCTTGAACCCTTTTCATAAAGAGGTCAGGAATCCACAAGGCATAAAAGAGATCACGTGCTCTGTGCTCTTCCTGCAAATTGTACAAACAAAAATGTCAATTCAAGGATAGATATCAAGTTAAGAGACAACTTCAAAAAGTACCATTAGATAAGTCAAAACAATGTATCATAAGCTGTTGCAAGAAGAAAATTATAATTGAACATAAGGGCATTGAGATAATGAAACCATATTAAACTGGAATAGGCATGCAAGTTTAAATGATTGAAGCTTCTAACCAGTGATGTGGGGGTGCTCGGTTTAACCGATTCACTGTAATATGCCAAACATGACCGGGGGGAAAACATGTGCATAGCAAGCAACCAAATACACGACAAATCATTTTAGAATCTTTAACAGGGTTGTGTTCAAGGAGGCACAGAAGATTAATATAGTCTTCAGTTATGGGAATTGCTTTCAGTGAGGATTCAGATTTGCTCAACTTCAAGTTGGAGGCCCGTTCAATAACATTATGACTGATCCCAATCAGCATTACTTCACTGCACAAAATGCGGCAAAACGACTAGGACTAAACCAGACTGAGAAAAGGTGCATTTTCACTTCATGTTATTTTGACTAAGCCCACTAAAAGTGAACTTGCTACAGCCCACATTAGGAGGCCGCTCAATTCTGAGATGAACCTGACCCGACCAAAACCTATTTACACATTTGTTTATAATGGTCAGGTCAGGTTCAAATTAAAATCAGTCCGTCAAACAAACAGAACTATAAAATAAGGTCAGGCCTAATAACATTTTTTTGCACAAAATTCAAAAATAAAATGAGAACTTTAGGGTTTTGAGTTTACCACTGCCACTGCATGGTTGTGAATGATGCTTCTTGTTTGTCTGTGGACATCACCATCTACACTTCTCTTTTCTTTTCTCTTCTCTTAATTTCTTTTTTCACAACTTTTGGCCAGTTTTAGTCAGTGTATTGGCCAAAAGGCTCAAAACTTGGCATACATCAGCCAAAAACTTCGTAGTTATCAGCCAAAAAAGGCAAAACTTAGCCAATATCCACCAAAACTTAGCAGATATTGGCCAAAACTTAGCCGACATTGGCCAAACATAGCAGACATCGGCCGAAACAGTAATTCCAGCCAGCATGTACTGATATTTCAACATGTTCCATATTTAGCCAATATTGGCCAAAACAATAATTTCAGCCTATACTGATATTGTTAAGATGTCTTGTATTGGCCATGACCTAATTGAATATGAAATCACCAATGTCTCAGTACAGCCGAGATTATGAAAAGGGATAATAGCCAATGACATCATTGACCGCATCTTCAGCATTCATCTAAAGTGCTCACCTTTGGGCTGTCACTATAAGCACGTGGAAGTTGAACCATATGTTATACCCACAAATCCAATATAATATTGAGGCACAATCAAAAACAACAAAAAGATCATGCTTCAGCTAAAATTGAACTACATTTGCAGCCAAAATGGAAGTTATTCTTTGCAGAAGAAAACAGAGCCTGTAAGAGAAAACTCTGCAGTCCCCTTCTTACTCATATACTCCGTCGAGCAACCAAGCCTAGCCAACCCTTTCATTCTTGATGTTCACAAGAGACCTTATAAATAAGTCCATGGAAATGTTAACCCTAATTGATCAACCTAGCCCCAAGACCTACAAATTATTGGACTTCCTGGGCTTTACATCTCATTACGATGTTAGAGGGGTCGCACAACACCCACTCCAACAGTCTTCCTGCAGTGCAATCCTGCAACTCAAGCTTCATTTTCGAGCTCGTTTAATAAACAAGCCAAGCTCAAGCTTAGAAGTACTTGGCTCGTTTGAGCTCGCAAGCTGGCTCGTTTATGAGCTTGTGAGCTGGCTCGTTTATCATTTGGAAGCTCGTTTGTTCTTTGTTGAATTATATATATATATATATATATATATATATATATATATATATATATATATATATATATATATATATAAAGCTCAAACGAATGAGGGGATGCAGGGAATGAACCATGTAAGGAATGAGGGGATTAGATGATGACCTGGCTGAACACAAAGGCATATCCAGTCAAGAAATCACCCCAAATAAAGACTGAACTACATGCTCAGATATTAATTGGACCCAATGACCCATGGGACAGGATAATGCGGGTTGCACAGTGACAGAACATGATGAATGCAGGCAAAACATTATCCAGGTATGCTTGAGTCCTCTCTTGCCTAGATTGATACTATCCTTTAATAGGGACTGAATCAAAGGGTGAAAGAGCAATGAACCTATAACATACAGGACAACTCAAATGTGGATCTGTTATGAGGATATGAGAATATGTGACACACATGTTCTACTGACTGAACAATATAGGAATAGATCACTGAACATTGGTGAGGTGGTAGGAACCAAACATAATGTTAGCAGGGAACATAATACTAGAAGTCTGTATAAAGGATTTAAGGTGGACAGATGCTTCAATGTAGTGAATAGAACATCATGTACTAAGTATAGGTCGATACATCAACTATACATGACCCATATGTAGGACATTTCATTATATCTGATTGAACATTAATTTAGGGGATGGTCATTATGTATTGGTTGATAGTACAAGAACATGAATGTAAGAGGATTTGGACAAAGTAAAGAATTGAACATTTGATGGGCAGAACAGAAGATATGTAGTGATGGTCAAAAACTCAAGACTGAACAAGTATTCAAAATATATAGGCAGCAATTAAGTGATTTGATATATTCTCAGTTGTGGACTGGACAATAGGTAAGCAGGACAGATATGAAAGATGACTAAATGCAATTTATTAATCACAGAGCAATGCTACCAAACAAGTACCCTACAGGTGCTTGTACTTGTCCAGAATGGACAGAACTTGAGGAAACAAAGAGAAGAACGGTACATATATACAGGGCTAACATCAAGATAGGGCAGATCAATTTGAATAGGTTAATACTCTAATGCTGATGGACAGAACGGTACATATATACAGGGCTAACAGCAAGTGAATCCAAAAATGATAAAAAGTGAAAGTTTTGGTTAGAAAACCTGGAGTTCTCAGAGTAAAATGCCATCAGTCATGAACTTGATGGTGCAATTATCTCCAACCCTTTTGCATGCCCAGGGCCCTGATATTTGAAATCAGCAAGTGGAATAATAAGAAAAGGACAAAGCCAAACTAACAAGAATATAGGTAATATCAAAAAAAAAAGAAAACTAAGAAAGGAAATCATTTGAAGTATCTGAACAATAAATGAAGTAAGAGGCAGAACAATGATGTATTGATGTAGATGTAGGACAGAACCAATATGCTAGGACAGATGATATATATGCAAATGACTGAACCAATGTTCAAACAAGGATATAGGCTAACTGGACATTCAACATGACAGTTAGGTAAAAGGGATTGGATGCTTCTCACTGACTGACCATAGTTGTACATCTTTACCAGAAAGTAAACCTTCAAACGAAGTTAACAAAAATTCAATGGCTAATATGTGGAGAACTGGAAAAGAGGAGTGTCAGAAATGGTTTTAATAAGTTTAGATTTATTCAGATAGAAATATTCCGGTTCTTATTCTGCATCTTGAATCTGGGTTAAAGTTTTTTGTACCCAAAAGCGGGTCAGGGTAGCAGGTTAAAGTTTACCACTCCAGGCCTTTGTAACACTAGTTTCATTTATTCAGATCAAGGACAATTTTACACCATGAGCAATCCTTTTATTTCAGGATTCATCATCTGGGGTGTCAATGGTCAACTTGGAATTAAGTGGACCTATATAAATTTCTTCAAACCTGCCCTATTTTATGCAAGACTGGTTCAAATCCAACATCGTTTGTCTGGTCGCCTCTTTATAAACCATGACATTACATTGATTTGTGAGCAAATTTTTTTCTTCTAGGCTTGGTTATACTTGCTAGATTTGATAGTTTTTAATTGCTAGATAAAGAATGCTATTCTGATTTTTTTTGGATGGACTTTATGCCCAGCCAATGCCTTTTAATACAAGGGTTTGAAAGTTGAACTTGACACCAAATCAAACTCCTGGCCTTATTGCAGTCAAGCCACCAAAAATAAAGTTGGATTACAAGCCTGGTTTGCCTTGCCCACTGACATCCCCATTTAACATTTACCTTATTCAAGGCACTGTTAGCACAACATATGTGGCTATCTTATGAACTCGGGCATATGCTATTTCTATTTGGTAGTATATTCCCTTTAGTTCTTGAGCATCTGAAAATGCAGTTCTACATGAAGACTGGACACTGTTGTAGCACTCCTTCTCAAACTCCCTATCAAAGTAAATGAATGATAAATACTGAACTATCACTCCTGGGTATCCTTTTCCAATCAATATGTACTATCACTCCTGGGGTTGTCAATCTGGCTGATGAAACAGTTTGCTAAAAAGTTGAATAACTTAGTTTAGGCAGATTTGGCAGTTTCAATTGTGTAAGTGTGATGTTCAGTAAGAAGAGAAAGAAAGATTAGAAACAAATATGAGAATGAAGATGGATGGCTTGAAGTAGGATCTGGAATAGGAAGTAAATAAGGATCTCTTACTTTGCTTTCTTTCACCAAATATTACTTTTTTCCTTTTGTGTGCGTGTGGGGGGGGGGGGGGGGGGGGGGGGGGGGGGGGGGCATAATCATACATTCTCTTGGAAATCTGGGACTTCAAATTCTTTCGACATCTTTTCTGAGTTAATCTGGGACTTCAAATTCTTCCTATAATTAAAATATTATATTTTAAGAAAGTCACAACAGAAATAAGGCTAATCATCAATTGATGCAACTATAGAAAAATAGTTATAAAGACAATTTGTGAAACTGCTTACTAAATAAGGCTAATTTTCCAGCGACATATAAAATCCGAAGGATGCATAAGAATAAACAGGAATGTAGAAGTCCCTATTATATACTGCTTACTAAGTAGACTTTAAACAAAATGCACATGGAGCCAAATGAACAAACAAGGAATGGAACTTTATTGCTTCTTTCCACCTTCAGAACTGTATTACTTCTTTCTACTGCTTACTTTAAAAGGTCGCATTGGATGCCCAAATTTATTTTCGAAAACCAAAAACTGGAGATGGCTACATGAATATTCAGAAAGAATCTTTTTGTATACCTTCCAAAGACTTAATAGTATTCGTCATATGTTGCACAGACACGCATTCGATACGACACGTTTCAGACACGGATTCGACACCTATTTTGGTGTGTCCTAATGTATATCGGCCCGTCCACCCATACCATGTCTTCAAATTTTGCAACTCAATAATGGTGGACAATATGGTCTTCCCGTTAGGGCAACCCGGATACAAAGGTTCTAATGCCATATTCCTTAATTTTTTAATATTTTTTGCTCTCTTGCATATCAGGATCAACAAATGAGTCGTCTCCATCGTCGTCTTCGTTTGTTACATTCATATCACCAAGTGCATGCTCGGCCTCCTTGGTATGAACATTACATACATCGTCAATGAGATCCTCCAGTCTAGGAAAGTTCGATTCTTCAATTGGTTTAGTCAATGTTGGTATATTTTCTTCTAGATCTTTTGCCTTTTCTCCATGATGCTTCCACACCACATAACTTTGGTACATGCCATTCTTTAACAAATGGAATCTAATTTCATCGAGATCTATGTGTCCCTTTGATTCTTACAATGCTTACATGGACATGGAAATTGTGTTTGCCCAACTGCATTCTCTTTAACAAAATCCACAAATTGTTGAACACCTTTAATGTAACCTGCATCGCCCCTTTGGCTAATCCACGATTTATCCAAAGTCATTTTTATTTATAGTAAAGTTGCATAATCCCTACAAAAAAAGCTGCCACACAATGTAAAATTAATTTGACAATTGAAAACTACCAAGTGAAATTGAACATAAAATAATAAAATTAATCCAACAAAAAAGGAGCAATCAGAAGCCAAATATATTGATAATATGAATCATGGATAAACATGAAGCAACCATTGAGATGTGTAGTCAAATTGATCCATATATCTCCATCCATAAGTCATAAACAAGTACTAGGTGACGTGTTAAAATAACATAAATTTATTATTCATTGAAACTGGTGGTCGTTTGTTCCACTTCTGGAAGAACTTTTTTTTGATACAAAATTAAACATTACCAATGTATCTCATTCCTAAAGATTTTTTTTTCCATATAGTGTAATAAGGCTTCACCTATATTTTGTCAGTAGACAACTTTGATGCCTCTGATTTTTAATTAAATACCGATATACTAATAATTTATCAATCATATATTAATTAGGATAAGTAGACAGCTTTTATCCTCCTTTCATATAATATTTTTTGAGACAGGGCATGCTACATCTTGAAAAAAGAAAAAAGAAAAAAGAAAAAAGAAAAAAAAAAGAAAAAAGAAAAAAGAAGGGGAAAAAACTAATATAATAAGTAATGTATCCATGAGGTATTTCATGGCAAGGTTTTCAACTTACAAGATACAATGGGATTTGAATTGTTTACGTCATCTTTTGTAACATGGAAATTGTTGTGCTACTGAATATGCAAACCTATAACCAAAGTTCCTGTTAAAACAGTTCCGATTAAAAGTAAGAGGAAAAAAAAATAAACTTTGATGAAAAAGCACAATATATTAAACCCTATATCTCCTCACATTAAGACACTGAGACTACACCAAAACAAGTTATACAGAATAAGACCTGGGAAGCAAAATAGAGAAATAAATTAGGAATTGCCAACTTTCAGATGTTAGATTACATCTAAATAGTGAACATAGAGAACAAAATGCAGCTCACAAATAAATGACCAGTTTGCTAGTTGCTACTTAGCCAAAATACGAGTAAATGAATGAGAATATAGCTATCACCATCAAGCCAATTTCGGATGTCAATAGGCATATATAAAATCAAAGCTGAAGAATTATAAGTCCTCTGAAACATTCAGGAAAATAATGAAGTTTTTAAAGGTTTAACAATAATCATGCAGCGATAGAATAAAAAAATAGCATGATAAATTACATCAACATATCAGTTGACCAAATAAACTGCAAGAGAATGTAAAATATGTTGGTGCTTTATTTACATGGAGAGAGCTTGCTCTCAACATGCCTTATAAAATTTTAGTCACACATTGGAAAAGCACCATGAGTTATCTCAACATATATACTTGGGTGTGTTGTTGAGAGATGCACATGGAGTGGTGACCCTAAGGAGGGAACCATGTGGGTGATTTTACTAGGAGGTAAGAATAAGGCTCCAAGGATTAAGCATTAATGCTTTTGTCATTCTCTTGGATTAATTCCACTTGGAGCTAAGCCCCAAAGGGGCTTAGCGACTCGGACTCGGACTCGAGCTCATGAGGCGTAATGTGGCGTTTTGTTGGCGCACTTTGCACTTAGCACGTCAGCAGTCATGCGATCTTTATGCGGCTCATATGCGGCCTCATGCGGCTCATGCGGCCATGCGGTTCATGCGGCCATGCGGCTCATGCGGCTCATGCGGTCCATGCGACTCATGCGACTCATGCGGCACATGCGGTCCATGCGGTCCATACGGTCCATGCGGCCAGGCTGCTGCTGCTGCTGCCGCATGGAGGGCTACGCTGACTGTACAGATTTCAAATCGGTTATGGAAAGGGTGAATCAATTCGATTAATTCAGATCCTATCTTTGTGGGATTTGAATTAATTTCGTTACTATCTTTGTGGGATTTGAATTAATTCAGTTCCTATCTTTGTGGAATTAGAATTAATTCGTTGCTATCTTTTTGTGATTTGATTCAATCTTTCCAAAACTGAAGAGGCGGCTAGGGTTTCCACCCTCTCTCTATATATACTCTCTTCTGGCCTCCTTTGTGACTACTACGAAAATTACAAGTTAGAAAAGGAGAAAGAGAGAGAGAGTTGCTGCCGCCATTGCAAGTCCATCCGAGGAGTCTGAACAGAGGTGACTTCGAGCATTCCACAAGTTCTTCAACTTGTTGGTTCCTGGAAGCAGATCGTGTGGGGCGAATCTTGCTTTGAGCAACGGTGTTTTGACATCCCAGCATTGTTCTTCTTCTCATCTCTCTCTAGTTTTATTGTAACTTGTTCTGTCCCAATTGTAACACGTTTGCAAGGAAGAACGAGAGATCTTCTCTTCTTTTTTTACCTCCTTCAGATTGTAATTTGGCTCTTTGATTTATAGTACCATCGTAGATCTTGAGTTTGATCACTGTAAAGTTTTTGTGTGACATCTTAGATCTCGATTGCATTTGTTTTTCATCTTTGATCAAGCCTCGGGACTAACAATCTCAAAGCAAGATCCGTATAGATGGAAAACATTAATGCTTCGCTCCTCCAATCGGACTTCTGCAAGTTGGAAAAGTTCGATGGAGAGCACTATCAAGTCTGGAAGAGAAAGGTGTACCTAACTCTTCAACTGAAAGACGTTGATCATGTTCTGTTGGAGGAAGAACCCTCTGTTCCAGATACTGGATCTACTGTCGCCATCAACGCGGCTACCAAACTCCAGGCCAAGTGGAGAAGGGAAAATAGCATCTGCAGGCTTCTCATCCTGAATGCTATGGAGGACTCCCTGGCAGAATCCTACTCAAAGAAGGAACTTGCCAGAGACATATGGGAGTCTGTGGAAAATCTGTATGAAGAAGATAAGAACAGGAGCAAAATGTTTGTGGTTGAAAAATATCACAAATTGCTCTTTGAGGACGAAAAGTCCATGCTGCCACAGGTGAAGGAATTTCTGAAGCTGCGTCAGAAACTGGAAGACGAAGAGATGCCCCTTCCCGACAAGTTTGTCGTCGGAGGGATCGTCTCAAAACTTCCTGCAGGATGGAGTACCTTCTATGCAAGGATGCACAGAAAGAAGCTAGACATTAGCTTGGGAGATCTACTTCAAGAGATCCATGTTGAGGACGAGATGCGTTCTCAACAGAAGGTGGACACTCTGTCCAAACAGTTGGCTAAAGCCAATCTTGTGCAGACGAGAGATTCCAAGGGGAAGCAGGCGGCTTCTCATCCCAAGAAGAAGGACTTCGCTAATCTAAAAGTGAAGGGTCGTTCTTTCAAGCAACAGAAGACTAAGTCCCACGTGACTTGTTATAATTGTGGCAAGAAAGGCCACTACAAGAGTGAATGCAGATCTAAGCCTAAACAATCAGAGAAAGGTGAGCCTAATAAGGTTTCATTGGTTTCTAACGTTGTTGCTATGATCGGACAGGTCACAACTGTGGGGGTTGACTCTGACTAGTGGATAGACACTGGTGCGACTTGCCATGTCTGTTCAGGCAAGGAATGGTTCGTCACGTACCAGCCGACATCTGAGAAAGTTGTCATGGCGAACCAGGCCCAAGCTGAAGTACTGGGGATTGGGACTGTGGAGCTGAAACTCACTTCTGGAACACTTTGACGCTTCAAGGAGTGAAGCATGTTCCTGCGATTGCCAAGAACCTAATCTCTGGGAGCCTGCTCTGCAACGCAGGCTTGAGGATGGACATCAACGCTGGTCAGATGGTTATGTCCAAGAAAGGAACATACTTCGGGAAGGCTTATCAAACCGAAGGAATATTTAAAATTCAGCTTGTCAACCAGTTTGATGACATTAATGCAGTTGCATTTTCTGATTATTCTCTTGAGTTGTGGCATAATAGACTAGGACATATTCATAGTAAAAGAATCAACAAAATGTCTAGTCTAGGACTTATCTCCAAATGTGGGGGTAAGGTGGAGAAGTGTGAAGTGTGTGCTCAGACGAAGATCACAAGGAAACCCTTTCATCGGGTCAATCGAAGCACAGATCTTCTGGAGTTGGTGCACTCCGATATCTGTGACTTCAAACATTTCTCCACGAAGGCCGGGATGAAGTATTTCATAACCTTCATCGACGACTTCTCAAAATACGCGTTCGTCTACTTGCTCAAGTCTAAAGACGAAGCCTTCGAGAAGTTCAGAGAGTTCAGGGCCGAAGATGAACGACAGACTGGACAACAACTCAAGAGGTTAAGAAGTGATCGAGGTGGGGAGTACAGGTCTCATGAATTCGCATCGTTCTGCAAAGAACATGGAATCATATGCGAGACTACTGCTCCATATTCTCCTCAATCCAACGGAGTAGCAGAGAGGAAGAACAGAACGTTGACAGAAATGATGAACTCTATGCTGCTAACCGCGGGTCTTCCTAAATGCTACTGGGGAGAAGCTGCATTGACGGCCACTTTTATTCTTAATAGAGTGCCACATGCAACTTCGGACGTAACTCCTCATGAACTCTGGTTCAAAGTCAGACCAAACTTGAATGTCATTCGAGTGTGGGGGTGTCTGGCGTATGTGAAACTCCCAGATCTGAAGATTCAGAAGCTAGGGACAAGGACTACGAAGGCGATCTTCTTGGGGTATGTCGAGAAGAGTGATGCTCGAAGATTTCTTGATATTGAGTCAAATCATATCATCGAATCTCGCGATGCTGAATACTTTGAAGACAAGTTTGCAAAAGATAAAAATATTGTTCTTTCGGACATTCCAGAAAATAATGTAGGTGCAAATGAGACTGAAATCTCATATGAGCCAGTAGTCCAAGAAGAAGCTGTTTTTGATGAAACAACTCTTGTACCAGAACTCGCAGAGCCGTCAGCTAAGCGAGCGAGGAGACCGAAAGACTTCGGAGATGACTTCGTCACCTATCATGTGGAAGCAGATCCGCTCACCTATGATGAGGCGATGAAGACCAGAGATGCTATCTTCTGGAAGGAGGCAGTGAATGACGAGTTTGACTCTACCACCTCCAATAACACATGGGTGTTGGTAGATCTACCTGAAGGAGAAAAGCCTATTGGATGTAAATGGATCTTCAAGAAGAAGATGAAGGCAGATGGAACTATTGACAAGTTCAAGGCCAGGCTGGTCGCCAAGGGATTTTCTCAGAAACAGGGGATAGACTACTTCGACACGTACGCTCCAGTAGCTCGGATGACCACCATCATGATGTTAATCGCTCTAGCAGCTATACATAAGTTGGTGATACATCAGATGGATGTAAAGACAGCGTTCCTGAATGGGGAGCTGACCGAAGAGATTTACATGCAACAGCCAGATGGATTTGTCGTCAAAGGTCTTGAAGACAAAGTCTGCAAGTTGGTAAAATCATTATATGGTTTGAAGCAAGCTCCCAAGATGTGGCATGAGAAGTTTGACAAAGTTATTAGGTCAAACGGCTACAGAGTCAGCGAGACGGACAAATGTGTTTACACAAAGTTCGCTGATGGAAGAGGAGTCATCGTTTGTCTGTACGTGGACGACATGCTAATCCTAGGTACGGATATAGGCTGTGTCACAGAGACAAAGAAGTTCCTCTCAACCAAGTTCAGTATGAAGGACTTGGGGGATGCAGATGTCATCTTGGGCATAAAGATCATCCGGACAGACACTGGAGTAGCGCTGTCACAATCTCACTATATTGAGAAGATGCTCACACGCTATGGGTATAAGGATCTTCCAGGGATCAATACGCCATACAGGTGTGATCAGAAGCTGAAGCCAAACTCGAGGGAAAGCGTCAGGCAGCTGGAGTATTCTAGCGTTATCGGAAGTTTGATGTACGCAACCACTGCCACAAGGCCTGACATAGCTTTCGCCGTGGGAATGCTGAGTCGGTTCACAAGCAACCCAGGGGTTGAGCACTGGAAAGCTGTGAAGCGGGTGATGAGATATCTCAAGAAAACTCAGACATATGCACTGCACTACAACGGGTATCCGACAGTAGTAGAAGGCTTCAGTGATGCTAGCTGGTGTTCAGAGGTGGAAAGCGAGAGATCCACAGGTGGATATGTCTTTTCTTTGGTTGGAGCTGCTATATCGTGGAAGTCGAAGAAGCAGACTATACTCTCTCGTTCCTCCATGGAATCTGAATTCTATGCACTTGAAACTGCAGCAGATAAAGCAGAATGGCTTCGGGAGCTCATGTATGATCTTCCAGTGATTGGGGCTCAGATACCGGCGATACCGATATACTGTGACAACCAGGCGACTGCGGCGGTGGCATCAAATGACCTCTTCAACGGAAAGAAGAGGACTGTACGGTTGAAGTACAGGGCAGTACACGATCTTATCAAAAGAGGTGTAATTGCAGTGGTTGATGTTCGGAGTTAGGAGAACCTGGCAGATCCGTTCACAAAGGGCCTCAAGCGCCAGTTGGTCGAGGACACAACTTGTAAAATGGGCTTGAAGGCATTCTGATAGTGTGTCTTTGTAATCCTACTATAAAATTTTATGCTATTAGTTCAAAGAGAAATCTACTAGGCATCTAACTTTTGGTTCAAAGGAGGATCACTGACTGGGAAACTATCAGGTAACAGTGGGTACTTGTTCTCTGGAACATGGAAGGGATACGGACCCATAACCACTGTTGTCTACTATGTATTTTTCTGCAGAAAAACAGATCCTGTGGAAGGTTGGCTTAAACGCCTTAATGAGTTCTCAGGCAGAGTGAATGTCTGGTGTGCTTTACAGGAAGCACGGTAGAGCAGCACTACAAGGAGTGAAACTCCATGCTACAGTGGGATGACTCCACCATGAGGTTCCCAGGTAGGGGTAATGCCTCGGCTTTGCAAGCCAAGTCATAGCGGCGTAGCACCGCAAATAGGCAGGTAGCCTAATGCTGTATGACGTAATTAAAGAGTTGTAGACAGCACTACAAAGGAGAGGATGGCCCCATGTTACAGTGGCACGACACCACGATGAGGTACCCAGGTAGGGGTAAAGCCTCGGCATTGCAAGCCTTGTCGTTGCGGCTTAACACCGCAAGGAAGCCTTAGGCTTCATGCTGGGTAGTTTGGCACTACAAAGAGGCTTGTGACCTCATGCTACAGTAGTATGACACTACGATGAGGTTCCCAGGTAGGGGTAATGCCTCGGCTTCAGGTCATGTCATAGCGGCGTAGCACCGCAAGGAAGCGCAAGGCTTCATGCCATATCTCTTTAATAAAGAACTCACCTATAGTGTATGAAAAGAGATATCAGGCCGTCTCTTGAGGGTAAACTTGTAGACGCCCAAAATTATACACTGAAACCAGGCTGGCACAGGGCCTTTAATGTGCAGCCAGAAGCACACGTAACTACACTTTGTGAGTGGGAAGAATTACAATTGTGGTACAGAATTCAAGGCGTAGTCCATTCTTGTATCACATTGTTATTTAACCCATGCGGGAAGATTCAAGTCGTCAGCGACATCTATCCTAATGCAAAATGGACAGTTACTGTGGGGAACGCTCAACCCTGGACACATATATATGTTGTGATATGTGGAGGATTGTTGGTGCTTTATTTACATGGAGAGAGCTTGCTCTCAACATGCCTTATAAAATTTTAGTCCCACATTGGAAAAGCACCATGAGTTATCTCAACATATATACTTGGGTGTATTGTTGAGAGATGCACATGGGGTGGTGACCCTAAGGAGGGAACCATGTGGGTGATTTTACTAGGAGGTAAGAATAAGGCACCAAGGATTAAGCATTAATGCTTTTGTCATTCTCTTGGATTAATTCCACTTGGAGCTAAGCCCCAAAGGGGCTTAGCGACTCGGACTCGGACTCGGACTCGGACTCGGGCTCATGAGGCGTAATGTGGCATTTTGTTGGCGCACTTTGCACTTAGCACGTCAGCAGTCATGCGGTCTTTATGCGGCTCATATGCGGCCATGCGGTCTTATGCGGCATGCGGCTCATATGCGGCCTCATGTGGCTCATGCGGCCATGCGGTTCATGCGGCCATGCGGCTCATGCGGCTCATGCGGTTCATGCGGTTCATGCGGCTCATGCGGCTCATACGGTCCATGCGGCTCATACGGCACATGCGGTCCATGCGGCCCAAGCGATCCATGCGGCCAGGCTGCTGCTGCTGCTGCCGCATGGAGGGCTACGCTGACTGTGCAGATTTCAAATCGGTTATGGAAAGGGTGAATCAATGCGATTAATTCAGATCCTATCTTTGTGGGATTTGAATTAATTTCGTTACTATCTTTGTGGGATTTGAATTAATTCAGTTCCTATCTTTGTGGGATTAGAATTAATTCGTTGCTATCTTTTTGTGATTTGATTCAATCTTTCTAAAACTGAAGAGGCGGCTAGGGTTTCCACCCTCTCTCTATATATACTCTCTTCTGGCCTCCTTTGTGACTACTACGAAAATTACAAGTTAGAAAAGGAGAAAGGGAGAGAGAGTTGCTGCCGCCATTGTAAGTCCATCCGAGGAGTCTGAACAGAGGTGACTTCGAGCGTTCCACAAGTTCTTCAACTTGCTGGTACCTGGAAGCAGATCGTGTGGGGCGAATCTTGCTTTGAACAACGGTGTTTTGACACCCCAGCATTGTTCTTCTTCTCATCTCTCTCTAGTTTTATTGTAACTTGTTCTGTCCCAATTGCAACACGTTTGCAAGGAAGAACGAGAGATCTTCTCTTCTTTTTTTCCCTCCTTCAGATTGTAATTTGGCTCTTTGATTTATAGTACCATCGTAGATCTTGAGTTTGATCACTGCAAAGTTTTTGTGTGACATCTCAGATCTCGATTGCATTTGTTTTTCATCTTTGATCAAGCCCCGGGACTAACAAAATAACAGTTTACTATTTATACCAATACTTTATCACACTTCTTCCTGCTTAAAACTGATGTCCACTTATGTCCATGTGAGTCCCACGACAACCTTTTTTTTTTGGACCTCATAGATGCATCATGCACAAAAGATTGCATACATGTATAATATGCATAGAAAAGTGTTATCAACAAAAGTTTTCTTTATAATAAGAATTCTATTATGGCTCATACAACTTCATCTCTAAAATTTATATGACAACTTTGATACAAAATTAAACATGACCAATTTATCAGCACATTAAGACACTGAGAGATGATCCATATATGTTAAATTTCCCAAAATATAACCCTTTATAGGAAGATGAATGATTTAAAGTCTATCATCACATTAAGACACTGAGACTACACCAAAATGAAAATATCAAACCAAAATACTGAACTGAAGAAAGGCCATAAAATTAATTCAAAGCCAGATCCTAAAAATTGAGAATAATTTCTTCTTAAAAACTGAACCAAAAAACTGAGAAAAGAGAAGGAACAAACAGGAAAGAAAGTCGGGATGGGCGAATCCTCTTGTTAAGTGGATATCGTCAATGGGAAGGCTAGCTCGATCTCCTTCTAGGTCGGCAGCAGCGAAAGGAACTCTTTCTTCGGTTGGCGGGAAGTAGGGTTATATTTTGGGGGGGAAGAAAGAGTTCTTTTTGTTGGCTGAGGGAGAGAGGGTTTGTTTTATGAGGGAAATATAGGATTTTTTTTTTGTTGCGGGAGGGAAAGGAAATCATTGTTGGCTATTGGAACGCTTTCCTTAGAGAGCACGTGAGATGCACCTGTGTGCATCCCAAATTCGGAACATTTTTTGTATATTATAAAAGCGTTCCTAAATAATAATAATAAACCAAAAATTTAAATAAATTATATCAGGAACGCTTTTCTGTTCTGGAACACCTTTGTTCCGTTACAACCACTTGGCACAGACAATAAGTGTTTCGAATTAAAAATTGCTTGGTGTTCCAAAATTGCTTGGTGTTCCAAAATTACCTTTGTGCCGTTGCAGTATAAACTTATCATGTTCTTCCCAGTTGACTTGTTTTCATAGCTAAAAGAACTGTGTGTATATATGTGAAGGTCATTGGGAAGTCTAGCCAACCTAGACGTTATAGCTTGGTTTAGATGGCGACCCTTCCAGCATGGTTGCGAGCCCGCTGAAATTTTTTCGAATGACCCGTGCTAACACCCAGCACAACTATCCAAGTTCCTCCTAGGCCGAATCGGTATCGTGGTCCCGGGATACCTTTCGAAGAACCTAACTCTCGTGCACAAGATGTCCATAACCGGGCAAGGCTAAGTTATTTACTCAAGCATGGTCTATAAATTTTATGAGAACTTAACCAATTTTAATGTGTCCTGTCTTATCATTGCAACATTTATTCACAGCTTCAAGCTTTGCTTAACACAGTTCTATGGCATATATATAAAAATAAGCATGTAACAGTTCTATAGCATGCGTACACAAGTAAGCATGCAATAATTCTAAGAAAATAAGCGTTTGTGTCCTTGTATCTACATCTAATAGTTCATTTGTATTGATATCACCTATTGATTTTTAGAACAAGAGGGTCAAAGGGAAGAAGGGTCAGACACACACCTTGATTTGATTTGAGGTGAGGGAAAGAATGTCTGTTGTGCTAGACGACGCCTACGCGATCACCTGAAATCGCATAAGCAACGGATCAATACGCTACCCTTCTCTACCGTGTTCAGTATGAAATATAAAGTTCGAGGAATACAAGCAATAAAATCCATTGAAGCAAGTGCAGTATAAAAAATGAGCAACGAGAGGTCCATCCTGACTCAGCCGTATAGTCTTTCCTTGAAACGCAACCCGCTAAATATGGGACTTGATTTCGAAGAAGCCGATCCATAACGAGGAAAGGATCTCGATTCAATCGGTCCCGACCAACCGATAGTGACAATATTTCTTAACCGTGCTCCGCGCATTGCAAACGAGTAACGGGGCATGATGTTGGGACGAGACACTACACGGGCGCCACCTATATGTATTAATTCACCATTATAGCTTTCTGGTTGAAGTCTTGTTGATGAGGCACAACACTTTCTTTCTTTCAATCATGTTCCATATGTCGATTCTGTAAAAAATGAGCAAATGGATGTAATGGTCATGACCCTCCCAAATACTTGCTGAGTACTTGACATGGCTAGATTACTTTGCAGTATCAATGGTAGTACGATATCCGTAACTATAGGTCACGATATCGTATCATAACATCCACAAATCTGTCAATCTATCATCTAAACTAAAACAAGAACTAAGAAAGAGTGAAAAAGCACATGACATAAAAATATAAAGTTATACTATAAGACACCAACAGAAAGAGTAGGATCACAAACCTTATCTCAAATACGAAGCTTCACAGACCATGGTGAGTCATCTAAGATACAAGGTTATTTATCCAATCAGGATTGAAAAAGTATATATATTAAACAAGAAGTAGTACATGTAACAATATATGCTTGTAATAACATGACTGTTATGAATAGTGATGCATCATGTATTACCTGTCCGAGAGTAAAAGAAAACAAGCATGATATGATGATGGTAGATGACAATTGTGAACTATAGGTTAACATGACCAGTAAAGTGTCATACATATGTGATACTGGAAAACAACAAGGAAATAATGAACAAGTAACATATCACGATAAAATTTAAATAACTAGCTAAGTGCTTATATGTGTGTTTTAGAGAACAACTTTTGGCACGTGTATGTGTTGGGATAAAGAAAGACAACACGTGAGTGCATTATTAATGTGCATTCACGTACATGTAAAGGCAAAATATACAACATCGTCTCATTCTGAATGTAGTCCACGTGCCTACTGATATCCCCCTGCCCGCACTCACTACATATCACGATGTTTTATTGGTTTTTGAAATTTTGGTTATCTTCCAAAATTCGAACTTTTGACAGTCTTTTTGTATTTCGAGCTCCAATCATTTCTCAGACAATATAAATATAACGATGTGAAACAAATCTTCGTAGATTTCTCTGGGTTAAAACTCCTTTGGTGGAACAACTTGTTAGAAATTTTATTGTGCCATGTCGATTCATGAGATGAAGAACATAAATTAAATTGATTGCGAAAGCGTACCTGAATCCATTGCTTGGCTTGATGTATGTTGAAGCGATCAACTCTTTATTGGGTTCGATCTTCCAACTTGCTACGACCCTTAATGACAAAGGTGAATCTGAATCCTTTGTCCCTCTCTTTCTGTTGATGGGGATGCAGAAGAGAAAAAGAGAGAACCTTCTCTTTGGTGGCCGTATAAGTTGGCGACCATAACCCTATTGAATACACACACACACACACACACACATATATATATAGATGTGTTTTGATATTTCTAATTTGGCCCCTCATCAAATTAGAATTATCTCCGGTATCTACACATTAATTTCATGACAATTATACCCTTAAGCCAATTTCCAAATAGACCACTTTAATTTGGCTTAATTATTTAGATAGCCCAAACACAATTAATTTTACATGTGTGGCCCATAATTATTGAATAATTCCAACAATCTTCCACTGGACCACATATGTAACCTTATAATTGTGTTAACCTTAGTGAGCTCATAAATTGCTATCTTAATCTTTAGGGTATATCCGGACAATCTCGTCCATTAACCATATCAACATAGGATCAAAGCGGCATTCGTCACATATAGCGTAACTAAACCATCAATGGTCACATATACCAATATAGCTAAACGACATAGATCAATCATGGATGCGTAGCATGGAAATTACACGCAATGTGATCAATACATGTCAATTTCCAACTGGTCCTCCTTAACTTTAATGAGATCAATACTTTAACATAATGAAAACAGAATGAACTGAATTTCCATATATCTGATCAGATAAATATCTAAAATACTTTAATACATAAATGTGTCCAAAATCAAATAGCACCCAAATAAAAACTCCTATTATATTGTCATATTCTTAATTAACACCCATATGAGCAGTATGCTCATGAAAGACCCTGGATGATAATACTTTTGTGAGCGGATCCGCTAACATGGAGTTTGTCCTAATGTGCTATATGAACACTATAACCATTCTGAATTCTTTCCTTCACAACTAGAAGCTTTATGCCAATATCCTTTGACTTATACAAGTTTTTGTTGTTACTGGAATACAATACTGCTGATTTATTGTCACACCATAATTTCATGTGGTCTTTCAACACCGTACTGTAGGCGCAGCCTTGTGACAATTTCGCAACCATATTCCCTGAATAGATACCCCATAGCATGTTATAAACCTTGCTTTCATGATGGAAGAAATTATGAGTGCATGTTTGACACTCATCCAAAATATATCTCCATTAGTCAGCATAACTTGATGTGGATCTCCTGCTGTGTTGGCATCCAACAAAATCAGAGCCGGAATACCTTATGATCTCCAGAATTATCCGATCTCCTACAAAGAGCATATAATTTCTTGTTCTCTATTAGTTACTTAAGTAGTTTGGCTGCTATCCAATGATCCATCCATATTTGATTAAATATCTGCCTAACATCCTAATATATACGCAATATCCTGACGCGTACATTCTTGAGCATACATTAGACTCCCTACAACTGATCATGAAGGAAAAATCTATTGTATTTTCTTAATTTTAAGGCTAACCTTAGGGCACTTGTTTGAGACCGAATTTGTCTCCTTTAACGAGAGGTGTCACCTGGTTTGCAATGAATACTTCAATCAATATACAAAACCAGACATTTATTTCTACTTCCACTGAACTTGTGATACACACAATCTTCAACAGTGTTCATCTCAAAACCAAACGAGATAGTCACTTGTTAAAACTCAAAGTATCTTTAACGAGAAGCCTGCTTGAGTCCATAAATAGATTCTGTCAGTTTGCGAACCATATTCTTTGGGTCTTCTGACACAAAGTTTTCTGGTTGCACCATATAAATTATTTCGTCAATGTTACCATTGAGAAATACCGTTTTGACATCTATTTAATGTAATTCAAGATCAAAATGTGCAACATGTGCTATGATTGTTTTAAGGGAGTTTTTCAAAGATACCGAAGAGAAATTTTTTTAAAATCAATCCCAAAATTTTGAGTAAAGTCACCAGCTACAAGACGTACTTTATACCTTTCCACATGACCCTTCGAATTCTTCTTGGTTCTAAATGTCCATTTGCAACCAATGGACTTCATAACTTTTGGTAATGGGATAAGTTCTTAAACTTTATTTTCTTACATGGACTTATACTCCTTATTTATTGTACCAATCCAGTTTGAGAACTGGAACTTTCCATGGCCTGATGGAAGTTGATTAGATCATCTTCCAGTATCCACAGTCTTCCTCACGTTCCTAGAGAAATATGACAATATTATCCGAAATTATATTTTTCCTTTCTCTGGTGGACCATCTTAATATTACCGGTTCTTGAGGTTGTCGAGTTTGTTCCTTAGGAATAATTATCTTATCTTGAATGGGGTGCCACTACGTTGTCGTTGTTAAGGTATCTCAACAACGACTTATAGAGGTAATTTGACATTATCTTATTGAGGCTCCGAATTCACTTCTTGATCATGACAGGTATAGAATCCTGCACATCGTCAAAAGTGATAGTAGGAATCGTAATTGATTCCTCCTCAAAGACAATGATCCTGACTTTATTTCTCCCCCAAACTCAACATCCTCAAAAACTATTACACTTCTCGTCTCAAAATAAAATTTATTTATGTGGGACCGTATAATTATTAACCTATTGATTTGTCAGCATAGCCAATGAAGTAGTTGTTTACAATTTAATTTTGGTCTGTATTTTCTTTACACATTAATATAGTCATTAAAGTCTATAAGGTCAATAAAATCCAAATCTTATCAGACACAAATCGTTCAACTCTATTTCTAGAGATGTGACCTAACCGCTTATGTCATAATGAGATTAAAAATATTTATTGTTAATTTTGTATTTAGTACCACATGACTCCACTTGCAAGGTATCATTGTAAGATGCAATAGTTTTAAATGAATATAGGTTATCATAAACATTAAGGAAACTGTTACCAATAATATTTGAATTTAAAGATAGACTAAACTTATTATTTCCAAATGAACAATGATAACCAGATTTGTCCATTAAGGAAACTGAAACTGAATTTCGTCTAAAAGACGGTACAATAAAAGTGTCTATCAAATCCAAATAATAATCGGTTCCAAAAAAAATAACCTAAAATGTCATATTGCTTTCACTTCTACCGATTTGCCGTCACCCATATAGATGTATCTTTCACCATCAATTGGCTTTGGTAGCTCATACAACCTTGTCTATAAACACTAATGTGGGTAGTAGCACCAGAATCTAACCACCACATGTTTTTAGGTACTAAATCTAAATTAACCTCAGAACAGACCAAATTTAGAATTGTACTTTTTTTTATACGACATGCGTGGTACTTTATACATTTCTTCTTTATGTTTCCTGGCTTGTCACAAAAGAAATAACCCTTAGTTTTATATTGTTGTTTCTTTTGAGCTGGACCCTTAGCAGCTACTGTATTCATTTTTTTTGCCCTTAAAGTTTATCCCATTAAACATGACAATTAAAATCTTATTGGCAGATATTTTAACAACACTAACTGTAAAGAGAACAAAGCAACAAAAATAGACATGCTCTAATTAATAACTAAAGCGTAAAATATAGTCAAACAAATTCAAATAATGGCGAAGCCCATCTCAAGATACCTAGTACATCATTAATATCAAGTCTTTGGACAGTAATATTAACTGCAAGTGGTACTCTTGGTGTAGTGATCAAATGTTGACAATAAGTCATGTCAAATAATAAGCCTATCTTTGGATCAGGTTATTATTCACATGTAAATCGTATAATTGTCACACATTTATCACCATAAGTATGTGTGCAATTCGGCCAAGTATTAACCTTCCTTTGGGCCGGCTAATACCCGTATGAATATACACACACAAACATCCGACATCCCTCATAAACTATCTACGCAAGAGAGGTTACTTTGGCGACATCTTGTTTCAATGAGTCTACTTAGAATATTGGACAACTATTGCTAGTCATAAAAGGCACCAAAAATTAATGTTGACTAAATTTTACAAAACTGAATCATGTCCAAAACTTTATATACATGCATATTCATAAGATTATTACTCAAATAAAGTAATCAAAAGCATAATCATGAATTTCAATTTGGCAAAATTTTATGACTATAAGAAAATTCATGAAATAAGATATGCATCCAAAGATAATATCAAATAATGCATAAGGATTACTTTAAATAGAATAATGTATAGAAGGTCAAATATATGCATTAACAGATTATATCAAATAATCTATAAGGATTATTTTAAATAAAATAATCTACCGAAGACAAAATCCTAATTTTAATTTGAAAAACAATCATATATCTTAAAGATATCTCCTTTAATCATATGCATGTGAATTTGTTTTTGCATGAATTTATCGAAAACTATATTTCTGAATCCAAATCAATAACAATTCCATAAAGAAAATGCTAAATCTGTTTTATACAATATTGATACTTAATCAGAGCTTTCCATGCTAATAATTTCTTTATATCCGAAACTATCACCTTTTGTTGCAATATTGATACTTAAACAGAATTGATAGTAACATGCCAGAATCCGTAAAGACCCATAAACAGAAGTTGCAATATTGATGACCATAAATAATTGGTAACCATAAACAGAAGTTGCAATATTGATACTTAAACAGAAGTGATAGTAACATGCTAGAATCCGTAAAGACCCATAAGCAGAAGTTACAATATTGATGACCATCAGTAGATCGGTGATCGGAAGAAGCAAGAAATAGCATGTCTTACCAAATAAAACCACAAAGTAATACCTAAATTAACTCCTAACAGATCCAAAGATAAATACCGGACCCAAACAATAAAAAAAACAATGATTTGATTTATATATAAAATAAACCAGCAGTATACATAAAGAGGGTTTTAATTTGTGGATCTTGATAGATCAACCAGAACCCTAAATTAAATTAGATCGAAGATCTAGGGTTTCTGAATAACAATAAATAAAAAATTGGATTCTAAACTTCTACCTCATAAATCAAACATGAGGCTTGTTTGCCATTAAAATCGTTTGATTGCAAATCTTAATACAAACAGAACAATGTTACAATATAGGACTTAGATGTAGTCCTAGGAGTACACTTTTGTTTAATCTGGATCCTAAGGGCCAATGGAGCGAGTGGTAATACGTTGACTCCGTTGACGGACTGACGACGGTTATCGGTTCTCTGAAGGTGTAGATTGCTCTGGGTGCTGAAGCTGGCTGAGAGGAGGAAGACGTTGAGTATCTGTATCTGCCTCTTTGATGATCTCTGTCTGGATTGTTCGTATGTATGTCTCTCTGTGTGTGTAAGGAGGGGATGATTCCTCCATTTATAGCTGGGCAGGTTGGCTGCCCATGCACGCATATATAGGATGCACCGGTGCGTGGGGACGCCACGAGGAGATTGCTGATGGAGGCGCATGGATGATACGCCCTACTCGCGGGGTTGAATTCTTTATACTGCTGTTGTGAGCCGGCACGTAGCAGAGGAGAAGATCTTTCTGTTACTGAGATCTTGGATGAGTTGAGTCAAAGGACACGTGTCGTCGACTCATGGCTCGGAGATCTCTGATTTGGTGGGGGGAATGATTTGGTGGGATGCGCCTTGGATTGGGCACATGATGAGATTTTGGCTCGTGACCTTTAGGAGTCACGAGCCGTTCTGGGCGCATGGCTTTTGAGGCACATGCGAGCGACTTTCCTTCTGTCTTTTCGGGATCAGAGATCAGTCTGGGGTGCATGGCTTTTGAGGCGCATGCAATGCTTCAACTGGAGACTCTTCTTCTGTCTTTAGGGATCAGTGAAGGGTCTGAGGCGCATGGCTTTCGAGGCACATGCAGGTTTGGGCGCATGGCCGCGGAGACGCATACGGGTGGTCGAGTGGCCACGTGGCAGTAGCCGTCGGAATAGAGTCATGATGATGCTGACGTTGTGGATGCTTCGTCTTCTGCAAAAGTTGTCAGCCGTTCAGACTTGGGAAGGCGTGCTGCCAACTCTGTCAGTTCAGCATTTAATGTTGGTGACATTCGATGGACAGCTGAGTGGGCGCGTCGGTTGATGTTCCACTAGGCGTATGGGGGCGCATCCCCTTCGATGCGCTCGATACAGGGCGCATCTGTGGGAGGCGCTTGGTGTTCGAAGGGGTGTGATGCGCTGTCCAGCCGGCGCATCCGACACGTCTTTAATGATGCGGCTGTTTCGCTTCTCGAGTGCTTTTAAATAGCCGTTTGGCTGAAGTCGAGGCGTCCGGTTCATCCATTTAATGTAAGTTCATTGCTCAGAACTCGAAGAGCCATCCACTTGGCGCGTGGGTTTGATCTGCCCGGCCTATAAATAGTGGTATGGAGAGAAGGTTTGTCTCTCATTCCCTCACGTCTTTCCAATATGAACTCAGGTTCTCGGGTGCATTCTGTTGACGAAGTGCTCCCGAGGGTGAAGATGAGACGCCATGTTGTCATTGATGCTCTTGAAGGTGACTGTTACATCCAAAAGATGGAGTCGAGGGCTTCTGAGGCAGGCGGAAGGTGCCTGTTGCATCCAAAGATAGGGATGCTCGGGCCTCGTCTCCGTTGTTCCGGAAGAGCCGTAGATCGGAATGGCGGTGCTAGGCTCTCTCTTCCTTCAAAGTGGGTGTCGCCCGCTCTGATTGTGTTGAAAGCTGCCTTTCGTCGTGATTTCGATCACGGTCTTCCTTGGTCTTTGAAGGCTCTTTCGAAGCCTCCCCTGGCCACAGCTTTGCGGTGCTCTTCTCTTCCTTAGTTCCAGCCAGAGGGTTAAATGCTTTGTGTATCGAAGTATTTATCAGGCGAGCCTGGTTGGAAGAGCGGCACATAACTGGGCTCTGCTCGGCCAGGTGAGCCTGGTTGGAAGAATAACTGGACTGCTGAAGGGATGCACATAACTGAGCTGCTGAAGAGATGGCGGGATGCGCCTGGTTGGAGGGGCATGACATCTGCTGCGCCTAACTGGCAGCGCATGGTGACTGGCAGCGCATGATGACTGCTGCGCCTATCTGGAGGCGCATGGTGGCCGCTGGCTGTAGACTTAGAATCTTTCCTTTGTAGAAATTCTCCTTTATACAACCTTTTTTAGACATGTAATAGACTTTTATATATAAATAAAAAGTCCTTCTTCAAATGTCTATGGTTATTGACTTTGCTGTGAAGTATTCTATGCGAGTCCTGGCGCATGTAGTGTCTGGCGCATGGTCTTTCTGGTTGTAAAATTCCATGCTTCTACAAGACCCCTTTCAAAGTTTTCAAAACTTTTGAATAAGTTTTGGAATACTTTGAATAAGAAGCATGGCGATCAGGGCGCATGACTGTTGGGGCGCATGCCAGTTCAGCCGCATGCTCTTCTCAATTAATGAATTTGATAATGCCTCGGTAACCGAAAAGATTAATGATGATCTTTTGGTTTTATCAGCTGCTATCTTCACAAGACCCGAGGCGACGGCTGAGATCACTCGTCATCGGTTCACACGTGCGACCACGGCCTATAAATAGGTGAGAGGTGGAGAGAGAGAGAGTTCTTCTACTCTGTGCCTTTGCCTCCTTTAGAGTTCTTTCTTCAAAACCCTAACTTCTTCCTCTCTGTTAGAATGGCTCCCAAGACTCCTCGCGGCGGTGCCGGCAAAGGAAGGGGGAAGGAGCCGGCAGAGTTCGTCGACGAGGATGCTCCTGCTACCATTGCGACTCCGGCCGATGTTCGCCCCGGGGTGACGGGTGGGTATCGACTTTTGCTATCTAATGTGCTCTAACTTTCTGCTGCCGATGCGTATGGGCTTCTGTCCTTGCTACGCTGAGGTTTTATCTTGCCGACGTGCATAGGCTCAGGCCTTTATCATGCACCGAGGTTTAGTTTGCTGACGCGCATGGGTTTTATACCCTGATGATGCGCCGAAGCTTTCGCTAACGCGCATGGGCTCACGCCCTGATGATGCGCCGAAGCTCTCATGTTGACGCGCATGGGTTTATGTCCTGCTGATGCGCCGAAGTTCTAATGCCGATGCGCCTGGGTGGTGCGCTGAAGCTGACGCACATGGGTTTATGCCCTGACGCTGCGTCAATCTACTTTTGTCTTTTTGACTGACTTCTACTTTTGTTGTGCCAGTGTCGATGACGATTCCTCTGTTGAACGAAGTCCTCTTGGATGCTTCCCTTTGCCAAATGGGGGTTGATTTTGATGAGGGTTATCAACCCTGCAAAGGATGCTATCTTACAGAGCCAACCCCGGGAGAGAATGCTGCAGATCCAGAACCAGTTGCCACTTTTCCTCCAGAGTGATGGAGAGTGGTAAACTGAAGTCTGCCGAATCTGAAGATGTGACTTTCTTAAAATCTGCTTTTCTGTTTGGCGACCGACTAGTCTCTTCTGAAGCGAAGATACTGAAGATCAAAGAAGACTGGTTCTTCACTGCCAAAGGCATGGTTCTATACATGAGGCAGGTTGACCGCCAGTTGCCGCTGACGGCTTTTTATCGTCTGCCTTCGAAGAGAAGGATGGGTTGGGAACTTACTCCTTCTCAAGGAGGGGCCTTACTCTTTCGATCGATGCCACCTCGAACCAGCGAGATACTTTGGCTGCTTCACGAGCCGGTTCCTCGTTTAGTTACCGAGCCTTGCGTCCCGGGAGCCTCTACAGTAAAGTTCCAAATGACACATTTCCCTTCAGTGCCCCGACCTTTGCAAATCGGATGTTGACAGCGAAGGTCACGTACCCGACAGGTGGCTTTAGAGTCGAGGGTTGGTGTCACTATATTCCGAGGTGGGACGAGTTGACCACTTGGGTGCTTTCAAGGTTCAAAGTTGAGCTTAAGGAGATCGGGCTGACAGCCGCTATTCGGGCTACGCAGGCAGGCGTGGATCTCAATAAGCCTATGTTCCTTGCGCTCTTGGAATTATTCAACGCCCATACTGGTAGCTTTTTCACTCCGGTGGGAGAGCTGGGGTTGGCCCTTCATGAGATGCACGAGGTGTCTAAGCTTCCTTGGGGCTCAGAGCCGTACGAGGAATATTTTCCGTCAAATGAGGAGATCCAGGTTCTCGAGGATAAGAACCCGGAGATGATGGCTGTGTTCAAAGAGGTGACGAGCCACCATTATCTGATGCACCGGAGGGATAGGGGCAAGACCCAACCTCATGTAACTGCTTGGAGGGACTATGTCTTTAAGCAGGATTTAGCGGATCCTTCGAGGATCCGATTTGTGACTCCGCAGGGACTGAAGCCCGCGGAGGTGACTTCTGAAATAAGTCGACTAGAAGAGAGGACTCCACGTTCGGATGAGAGCGGCAAGGATGCCTATAGCTGCTTCTGGCACTGTGGGCACCGGATGTCATCTAAGGCAGTATTGACAGCCTATTTGATGATATGGCTCCTGGATTGCGTGTTTGCAGGTGGATCCGGTGCCGTGGAACGGGTACATCGGAATCTCATTTTGTCTGCTGTGAAGCTGGCTTTTGGGCGACCCTTAGCTCTCCTCCCCGCGATGGTGTGCAACCTGTTGCGCGGTTTGAGGTCTTTTGCTGATGACGTGGTCCATGAGAAAGGAAATAATGACAACTTTCCCCGGGCCGAGTTGCCTTTCCATTATCTTATGGGATGGCTGATTTTGTATCATCCGAACGTGATGAGTCCCGGTCCGGAGGAGGATCATGTTGAAGGGGATGCCTTCATCCGCCGCTTCTACAAGAGGAAGTGGTCATACACCAGCGTCCCTGTTTGCAGGAGAGTCTTGTCCTACCTTCAGGGGTGGGAAATTGTCAAGGTTGGCCCGATTTTCAAAGATTTCGAGGCCGACCAAGATTTAGTTGACTCTGGCGAAGATGCAGTCACTTTGCCGAAATGGAGTTTTCGTTGGTTGTAAAGTATCCGGCCTTCTCACCTGGTCTATCGCAACCAGAATAAATGTTATCTGGAGCCATATCTGCCAAGCCGATTTGCTCGTCAATTTGGCTATACTCAGCTGATGTTGCGGAATCCCAGTAGCAGTCTAGGCTTCGTCGGAAGTTTGCTGGACGGAGCCCGGGGCTGGCAGTATTATAACGCTGGATGCACTAGCGTTAGTTTTACCACGCCGGTCCGCAACCCTCGGCCGCAGATCCTATATCCGGCCGCCAAGCTGTATTGCATTATGAACGCTGCGTCTCCTGGTTATGACAGAGAGACTAGTTTTATTATTGGAACTCAGCTGGAGGCCACGGCGAATATGTTGAGGGTAGCCCGATCATATCGTCCACCAGATTTGGTGGGATATTGGGCTGCTGCCGCAGCGTCAGTGAGAGATCCGTCTGTTGGGAAGAGGCGGGCTGTCACAGAAGCTGGTTCTTCTGTACCGAAGAGGTCGAGAAAGACGTCGACTGCAAAGGTTACGGAAGTGCCACCCGTAGTGCCAACGGGATCAGCTCCTGCTGAGGTAAGGAGTGCTCCGTAATTCTAATTCATTTTGTCATTGTGGTGACTTATGCTTTTCTTCTTGCAGGGATCGTTGAAGAAGAAGTCCCGTGTTTCAAAATCGGGTGCTAGTACACCGAAGGAGGTGGCAGGCTCTTCTGATGAGCGCATTCCTCCGATGATAATGTCTCTCGTGGAGGAGGGTCCCGAAGATGTTCCTGCAGGGGTTTTAGTATCTCCGGTCTTTGAGGTTGCAACAACTTTCGGGAAGGTACAGTCTGCTGTGGAGGCCTTGGACGTTGAGGGTTCTGCGGACTCGAGGCATCCTGATGATGAGGTGGATTGGAGTTCGTCGCCCTCGGGTGACGTTGCTCCAGGGCTGCAAGAGTCTGTTGCGGGGGCGACAGATATGGTTGAGACAAAGGAGAGGGTTGATTCCCCTCCTTATCATGATGAGGGGAGGTCGGCTGTATCATTGCCGAGTCTTACCCCGGCTTCAACCGTGGAAGTTGAGGCGGCTACCGATCAGGAGGTAGCGACAGATTCTGTCCCAGTGGAGGGACTTGATGACGAGACCCGTCTGCCGGTCACAACCGCTGAGGCTGGTCAAGAGACGAGTGATAATTTCTCCATTCTGCCAAGGGAAGTACCAGTTATCAATAGGACGTTGGGGGTAGAAGAGGTGGCCGTTGACGTCGGTGGTTCCTCCGGGCTTGAGAAGGACGAGGGTGTGGAATCCTCTGTTACCCCTCCTACTTGGGGTACCATTTCGACGCCTGCGCAGGCTTCCTCTGTTCCTTCGGCTCCTCGGGCTAGCAGTCCAGCCCCCGTTGATGAAGAGCTCATTGATACTGAGGTTCAAGCCTCGCAGGTTGAGGTTGGCGGATCTTCTTCCGGTCCGCAAACTGCTATAGCTCCTCCAACTCCTGCTATGACGCCGCAGGTCCTGGCGGATGCAGACGAGTATGTGAAATTCCTCGTCGAGGGGGTATACAAAATGCTGCAGAAGGGTGTATCTGCTGTGATGGATGCCAATGGGAGCTTTGCAACGGCAAGAACTTTGGCAATGCCCTGTATCGAGCTGATCCGCATTCACCAAGGCCACGACCATATGGCCGAAATTCTGGAGGCTTCGGTGATCGAACTGGACGAGCGGCTTGCGAAACTTCAGCGCATCCAGCGAAACGACCTCTCCGTCCTGATAGATGCGGAGAAGGGAAAGCTGATTGTCGAGATCGAGTCTTCATACCAGGCCACTGTGGGCCTTTGGGAGCGCGAGGTGGCTGAGACTGAGGCTGCGGTAGAGCAGTTGTCTCAGTCCATGAAGACGACGGTGGAAACTCGAGCTGCATTGGATGCTAACATCGCAGAGATCGACATCCAGATGCGCCGTCTTGAGGACCAACGGGCCCGACTCCAGTTAGATGTCGAGCGTGTCCGGGCTAAACACGCAGCATTCAAGAAGGAAGAAGCGGCCTTTACACAGCGGACTCTTGTCTTGGCGCAGCAGCGACAACAGCTTGATGAGAAGCATACGAGTGATACTTCCGCTGGGGCTGTTGAATTGATGCGCCAAGAAGCTGAGCGACGAGTCCTGGCGACTGTGGAGGCCCGCGCAGTCGACTTAAGACTTCGAGTCAGGGAGCTCTCAGCCCATCCTGGAGAGGTTCAGGGACCGTAGCTTTTCCCTTTTTTATGTTCTTTTACAACCTTTTGCTGGGGGATAATATAGTTTTTTGTACTCTCTCTTTTCAGAAAATAAAGAAGTACGCAACTTTTTTGTGATGTGTTCATTTTTGTTATTATGAACTTGATGATTTGTGTGGACCTATTATCTTTTGCGCACCTTGGTTTTAGGCACAGATAATAAGTTTAAAGGAACCGACATGTTTGCTCAGAGGTAATGTGGACGTGGCAATCATTAGGGTTCAAATGATAGAATCATCCTACTCAGAGGTGTGATGGATGTGGTAGGAATGATCCTGAGGGATACGCTGAACAACTCAGAGGTGATGTGGACATGGAAGTTCTGCGATCAATGTACGATAATGCAGGGGTTGTTTGTACGAGATGTTTACTCAGAGGTAATGTGGACGTGGTAAACATGAAGGGTAGCGTCGGCTTACGTAGCGTAAGAGTCCGCTTTGTAGGGTGTAGAAGAACAACTCAGAGGTAATGTGGACGTGGTTGTCTTTCTACTGAAGGAAGCCACGGAACAGCTGGGTTCCCAAAGCGGATGAGTTTGTGGAAGGAGATTGTTTGTGAATCCTGATGATTGGGCCCACAGATCCCCTTGGAGAAGTACATGTCTGAAGGATGTCAAGAATAGTACTTCTTTAGGAACTTGCCGTTGATGGGCATCATAAACAAGTCTCCATTGGGTTTGGCGAGGCGGTAAGCACCGTTTGAGTATACCGTCTCTATGATGAAAGGTCCTTCCCACTTGGGCTCGAACTTTCCTGGTGTCTTATGAGTTAACACCATCGACCTCCTGACTGCCAGAACCAGGTCACCAACTTGGAAAGTCCTCTGTTTGACCTTCTTGTTGAAAGCCTGTGATATACGGGCTTGGTAGAGTTCGATGCGTTATTGAGCTAGGAGACGCTTCTCATCGAGTGCCTCCAGTTCCCGCAGACGACGACGACGTTGATTGTCCTCTTCTGTGAGTTTGTTTGTTATTGCCACGCGGAGTGAGGGTATCTGGATCTCGAGAGGCAGTACCGCTTCGCTCCCGTAGACCAGAGAGAATGGTGTGTTGCCTGTCGGGGTCCGTACCGTTGTGCGGTAGGCCCAAAGGCATTCGCCAAGCTTTTCATCCCAGTCGCGTTTATTGGATGATATGACCTTTTTGAGTAGCCTGACGATGGTTTTGTTGAACGCCTCTGCTAACCCGTTTGCTGCCGGATTATAGGCGGTGGATGCCACATTTTGAATACGGTTCTTGTCACAGCTAAAAATATGGCTGATAAACTGAGGACCGTTGTCATGAATGATCCGCCGGGGTACTCCAAAACGGTAAATGACATGGTGTTTGATAAAGCTGACCACCCTGGAGCTCTTTACTTCCGCCAGTGGGACTGCTTCTGCCCATTTGGAGAAGTAATCGGTGATGGCCAGGATGAAGCGGTGTCCTCTTGATGAAGGAGGGGTGATAGGTCCCACAATATCCATGCCCCAGGCTTCGAAGGGCCAAGAGGCGACTGTAGGATGTAGTGGTTCAGACGGTGTATGTATGAAGTCAGCATGGAGTTGGCATGCGTGACACTTCTTAGCATATTCAACAGCGTCGGTGGCCATGGTTGGCCAGTAGTAGCCCATACGTCGCAGTCGATCATGTAACTTAGGACCGGGTTGATGAGCTCCGTAAGTTCCGTCATGAGCTTCTCGGAGGGCTTCGGCTGCTTCTTCGTTGGACAGGCATCGAAGGAGGAGCCCATCGAAGGAACGTCGGTACAGCATTTTAGTAGCTGTGTCGTAGTAGAATCGAAGAGAGCGTCTCCTGACTGAGACGGCTTCCTTCGGGTCCTCTGGAAGAATTCCATAGACAGCAAAGTCGATGAACGGGAACCTCCAGTCTCGGACATTAACACCAGTGTTCGTCGGCATGGCGTGGGCCACTTACAAGCACAGGTTGTTTCTGGGATAAATCAAGTCTCGGCCTGTTACCGTGACATAGTGTTGAGTCCCAAAGGGCGCTGCCAATGAGGCTGCGAGGCCAGCCAGAGCGTCAGCCTCCAAGTTTTGTAGACGAGGCACGTGTTCGATGAAGAACCCGGTGAAGGTTGAAATGATGTTCAATGCAACTTCATGGTAAGGGATCAGATCTTCATGGCGAACCTCGTACTGCCCTCGAATCTGGTTCACGACGAGTTTTGAGTCACCGTAGGCTTCCAGATGGTCCACCCCCAGCTGTTGTGTGAGTTGGAGTCCTATGACGAGTGCGTTGTACTCGGCAACATTGTTGGAGCACGGCTTCGAAAGGGAGTAAGCACGCTGGATGACCAGCTGATCGGGGAAGACTAAGACTACCCCCACTCCTGCGATGATTTGGCCTTTGGGGCCTGTTCTCGAAGCGCCATCGAAAAACATCCGCCAAACGGAGCTTCCTTCGGTGACGTTGGATTCTTGGACCTCATCCGGGATGTCTTCATAGAGTTTTGAGGATTCTGGGATGGGGTGTGCAGCTAAAAAGTCAGCCAGAGCTTGACCTTTAACAGCTTTTTGCGGGACAAACACCATATTATATGGTGTTAGCAAAATCGCCCATGTGGCTAGCTGGGAGTTTAATGATCCTGGCTTCGTCATGAGGACTCTGAGTGGATTGACTCGGGAAATGACATGAATTGTCTGGCCCGAGACATAATGACGAGTCTTCTGGATGGCAAACACCAAAGCCAAGCACTCCTTTTCAACGGGGTTGTACCGGTGTTCGGCCCCGATGAGCGTTCGACTGAGGTAGTAGATTGCTTGCTCATAGCCTGTATCGCTGTTTTGAGCCAGCAGAGCGCCAAGGGAATGATCCATGGCACGGACGTAAAGAAGAAATGGTTTGCCCGCGACAGGTGCCACCAGGACTGGTGGGCTCGTCAAGTAGGCTTTGATGTCGTCGAAAGCCTTCTGGCACTCCTCTGTCCAGACATAAGAGACTCCCTTCTTCATAAGCTGAGTGAAGGGTTGACATTTACCGGAAAGGTTTGCTATGAACCTCCGGATGTATGCCAGACGTCCCTGCAAGCCTCGAAGTTCTCGAAGATTCTTCGGAGGGTCCATGTTGAGGATGGCTTTGGTCTTCTCGGGATCAACATGAATGCCTTTCGTCGTGATGACAAAGCCCAAGAATTTGCCGCTAGAAACCCCCGGAAAGGATTTAGCGGGGTTCATTTTGAGTTGATGTGCCCGCATGAGATCGAAGACTGTCTTCAAATCCTGTTGGTGATCTCCTTTAAGGCGGCTCTTGACTGCGATGTCGTCAACATAGCATTCGACTATTTTGCGAAGATGTTGACGGAAGATGGTGCTCATAGCTCGTTGGTATGTTGTACCGGCATTTTTCAAGCCGAAGGGCATTACTGTGTAGCAGAAAACACCCTTTGGAGTCCTGAATGACGTGTGTTTCGCGTCATCGGGAAACATCTTGATTTGATTATAGCCTGAATATCCATCCATGAAGGACATGCATTCAAAACTACATGTGTTGTCGATCATTACGTCGGTGATCGGAAGCGGGAATTCGTCCTTCGGGCAAGCAGAATTGAGGTCCCTGAAGTCGATACAGACTCGTATCTTCCCGTTCTTCTTGGTGACAGGTACGACGTTGGCTACCCAATCTGGGTGTTGTTCCTCACGGATGAAATCGCTAGTCAAGAGTTTGTCCACCTCCTGATCGATGGCATTCATGATGTCCGAACGGAAACGTCGTTGTTGTTGTTTAATAGGTTTGGCATCAGGTAAGATGTTCAACCTATGCATTGCGATCTGTGGATCGAGTCCTGGCATGTCTTCGTAGCTCCAGACAAAGACGTCGATATTCTCTTTAGCCAGCTGGATTAAAGCCTCTCGGTCTTCTCCTTCTAGGCTTTTGCTGACGAAGATGGGTTTGGAAGAAGATCCGTCCCCAAGGTCGATCTGCTCGACTTCGTCTTCGGTGGGAGGTTCACGTAACTCAAAACGAGACTCCCATTGCTCTCCTAGGCGTTGAGCCCAGGGTTCTTCTTCGAAGGGTTCCGGCGTTTGGTCTTTGCCTTCACCTTTTTGAGGTTGTGCTGACGTCATGTTAGCTGACAGCACTTTCCTGAAGACTGATCCGATACTGGTATCAGAATCCCAAGTCGACGCCTCGGACGAGTGGGAATGTTCTACGTCTTCTACGTCTGAGCTCTCTGGGGTTGATGGTGGCGTGACATAGCCTATCCCCCGTCGAGTTTTGTTGTAGTAGTTTTGTGGCCTTCCTTTGGGTGTTGAACACTGGAGAGGGAGAGGTCGACCCTTGCCATAGTTTAGGCCTTTGTTGCTTTTCAGGTCGTAGCCCATCTTCTGGATGATGTGCTTTGCTGTATCCGTATACCGATAAACTTGTACTCTGCCGGTATCAGGTTCAGGCTCGAGTGGCGGGAGGTCTTGATGACGCTCGACTTTGCCAAAAATGGAGGATCTTTCGTCTCGGCTTCGTGGAGGGTTTATGAAATAGACTCCTTGAGACGGGACTACTCGGTTTACATTATGGACGATCGTTATTTGTGTTTGCAACGACCGTAGAGCGTGATCTAATGTATATATGGCATTCCAATATGGAAGACAAGAATAATTAAAAGATACTCTATTATTGATGAAGTACGAGATTTTATCCCGCGGGATTACATTGTCTAAGGAGGGTGCATCTACATCAGCAGAGATATATTCGCCAAGCTCCTCGTCTGTAAGCACTGGGGCTGGATCAGGAGAGTCCACCACAGCTTTGATCTTGGGGTCTGAGAGGGTTATGTGAGCCCTCTCTGGCATCTTGGATGACTGCGGGGGCTTGCCCTTGAGACGCACCTTCAGAGGTGCCTCAACTGCGCCTCCTGTGAGTGGTGTCTTCCCCTGTAATTTTACCAGGGGAGCCGATGTTTGAGGCAGCTTTCCCTTGAGGCGTATCTTCAGGGGAGCCTCAAGAGTCGGTGCTTTCCCGGATAGCTTGATGCTCATTGGAGGCGCCTTCTGGGGTGGTTTGCCCTTCAGTCGGATCTTTAGTGGGGCATCTGGATTCGTCTCAGGCTCCGTGTCCGGCTCAGTTGCCGTCTCACCCTCATCATCAGCATCGTTGGCTTCCTCCTCGTCAAGTGGCTTGTACAAGTCGGAATCGGTGAAGTAAGCCTCAATCCCTTTGAAAGGATCGATGTCTGCGAACTCCGTCCGGATGACGCCGTTGGTAGATATATATTTCATGCATTGGTGGAGCGTGGAAGGCACCACCATGTACTCATGTAGCCACGGTCGGCCGAGCAGGATGTTGTAGTTGACCTCGGCATCCACCACATAACAAGTCACCTCAGTTTTGAGGTTGCCTATGTGGCACTTCAGTCGAATCTTGTCCAGTGGCTCGCTTTTGCTAACGTTGAAGCCACTGATGGTTGTGTTGGAGGGCACCAGCCGGTACATTGGGATCCCCAGTTTTGACATCAGCGCCTTCGGGATGATGCTGAGGGAAGACCCCGGATCGATCTAAATTCGGCTCACCTTGACTGAACCGATGTACCCCGTGTAATACAGTGGTCGGTTATGTCGGTGGTGCTTGAGCAGCATGTCTTGTTGGGTGAAAGTTATGTTTGGGATAATTTCCTCCGCACAATGACAGTGCGCACAAGTAGTTGGGAGGTCTTCAGGCTGCTTGACCTGACTCAAACAAAGATAAGCGCACAGGAGTACTGGCCAGTTGTACCAGTATGTCAAAGTTGTGGGGCTTGGCTAGCCCCGAAGCATTCTCCTTCCGTAGAGGTCTGTCGAAACGAGCCTCCACCTGCTTCTGCTTATTGGCTGCTGAGGGTTTAGACGGGCCCTCCTCAGGGATTGTGCCAGGAGGCACCACCTCGGCGGCAGCTTCGCCGGGCTGAGCGTTCTGTTGTGCACGCGTCTGCACTGGCAGTGCCTCTTCCGTTGAAGAAGAGACCGTGCGGCAAGACTTGATCTTCCTGCCTTTTGATTTGGAGGTAGAGCGTACCTCCGGTTGAGTTACTTCAGAGACGAGGTCGGGGTGAACCCAGAGGACCTCTCCTCGAGATGTGGTGAGTGGGATGAGTCCACTCACATTGTCACGGGTAGGTGGCAAGTTCACCACCTCCATTGTCGCCTTAGGGATGGGGACGATGCCATCTTGTGTGGTGGTTGACGGCAAGGTGCCGAACTGAAGTGACACCACATTGGTTGATACCGTCTTCTCTTCATAGTCGACGGAGATTACATCAGCATTGATCATGTGCTGGATGTAATTCTTGAGGACGTAGCAGTCCTTGGTCGGGTGTCCGACAAACCGATGGTAGTGACAGTACCTCGGGTTGTCCACTTTTACAACTTCATCGGGCCGCTTTGGGTCCGGGAGCTTGATCTTGTCACCCTGCTTCAGTATTTCGAAGAGTTGCAGGGTGTCTTCGTCATTGAATGAATACACCTCCTTGGGTCTCGGCGCCAGTGGAGGTTTCTGAGTAGGCACAGATGCGCCCTTCGAGGCATTAACAGTCAATGCCTGTTTCCCCTTTGCTTCTCGCCCGGAGTTGTTGGCTGCTGACCTTTTCCCCTTATCATCAAAGGCGGGGAAGCTGACACCCAGAAGACGTGCATTGGCCGCCTTCTTTTCTGCGGCTTCAGCTTCGATGATCAGGGAGCTCCAGTCGGGAGGAGGAGTAGAGTTGAGCCAGAGCTTCACTACGGGCAGCATGTTCATACTGCAAGAGGAGAGGAGCGCATGTTCTGGCATGCCTAGAGGTAGCCTGAAGCAGGCTTGTCGGAAGCATTCGATGAACACCCAAACCGTTTCTTTCTCCTTCTGGCGAATCTCTATGAGAGATGCCATCGTCATGTCCTTCCCGCCGTCGTAGAAGCGATCGTGGAAGAGGCACGTCAAGTCGTCGAAGGATGATATAGAATTGTCGGGGAGGCTGCAGTACCAGTCATACGCCACCCCTTTTAGGGCCCCAACAAAGATGCTGGTGAGGAGCGCGTCCTCCTTTGGGAGATGTCCCGTTTGTGACTGGAAATATGTCAGGTATCGACGCGGAGAGTCCTTCCCATCGTATGGTGTAAGTGTTTGTGGTTTATATTTTGGAGGATAAACCATCTTGTTCCACTCGAGGGGATAAGGCTGGGGAATGCCCATCTTCTGGCGCTCCTCTTGCCTATTTTTGGACTCGAAGCGCTCCCGCAGGTCCTTGATCATTTCGACCACATCCTCCGTGGAGCTAGGAGTCGGGGAAGGTGGCACTATCTGAAGCGGAGCGTTTGAGGGTTCCGATGTCCGAGGTGCTTCTGTGTCGGAGGGTACCCGTTGAAGGGGTACACTCGACTCTCCATTAACTCCTGGGTCGGGACCGGTTGAAGGTGTTCTGGTCAAGGCCGACCGAATATCAAACACTGCTTGAGTCAGTGCTTGCATAGAGGCAGAGAGGGTTTCGAGTCCTCCCTCTAATGAGTCTATGCGCTGAACAATGTCCTGCGGTGGTGCATCAGACTCGGCATCATCCCCAGCCATGTATACTGTCCTGACACGGCCAGGAGGGGATGGATTGGTTGAGGCTTCGCTCCCGGCCTCACTTTCATGTGGGGGAGTCACCTCTCCTGGTGTTTCACCTTGGTCACCCCCAGTCACGTTCTGGAGGTCATTCTCGACGGGTGCATCTGTCAGGGCCTGATTGTCCTCGACTCCGTCTTGAAGGGCCTCTTCGTCTCTACCCCCAGCTGTGTCCTGAGGGACATCTTCGTTTCGAGGCGCTTCTGGGAGGCTGACCTCGCCTCGAGGATGAAGATCCACCGCAGCTGTGCTTTGGACATCTTCGTTTTCGGAAGGAAGCTCAACAAGGGTTTGACTACCCCCAGCTTCCTCCAAGAACTTCTTCTTTGACCGAGTGCCTTCGAACACCCCGGAGGTCGAGACTGCTGCCTTGGTTCTCCCTGATTGGCTTTTGGACGAGGAATTGCCGGTCGCCTTCCGGAGAGATGAGGAGTTGGAGACCACATTGCATGAAGCAACTCTTGGCTCCTCTTCTGTTGACACCTTCTTCCCAAGGCGATGTCGGAGGGGTGTCGATGACTGCAGTCGCTGGAAGACTGACTGCCTTGGTGGTACTGCCGTCTTGCCACAGCAGTTGATAGTGACCACCGCACAAGTATGCCCCGTGAGAGGCTCATCGTGCTTGTTGGTCGACTCTCCTGACCGGCGCTTGTGAGTGATCACATTACGCAGGTCGTTGTAGGAGAGTGCTACCCTCATACCCCCTTCAGGCATATGGCAAGGCCAAACGCCAGGGCGGACAGGTGAGTGCTGCACCCCCTGATCTAATACCAAGCAGGCATCATGATCAGTAGTGGGGGAACAACAACATTTGAAGTGACTTGAACGGACCTCAAACGCACAACCAGAGGAGGCGCGGGAGTTCAAGACCACTGAATTTGTCGCACTCGACTTGGTTATGCACGCAGTGGATGCGCCCAAATGAGATGAGGACTTTGAAGATCGACTCGTCTTTGGTGCCGAAGCACCTGAGTCGACCTTGTACAGCTTGCCATCGGCACCGCACGTGATTGTGAGCACGTGCCTCTGGCCTGCTGCTGGCATAGCACGCTTGTGGCGCATGGCCCGTGCCGTCTTGGATCTCTTTGTACTAGCCCGCTGGGGCGCATAGTACTCAGCATCCAAATTCTCCTTGCCATTACAGCGAGTGAGTCTGTCAAAGACAGAGACTTTTTTTGGCGCATCAGAGGTGATGCGCGGGGCTTTGGCTGTACCCCTGCTCCGTCGACGTATCTTCCTCGCCTGAGAGGGAGATGGCTGGGGAATGTGGTCAGCCATACGTTTCTCCGAGAGATGCGCTGCATCAGCGGGCGCACCTTGGTTGCTGAGAACGTCAGCAGGAAGGGAGGGCTGGATTGGCACATCCCCTTCAGTGGTGGTGCCCGAGGCGTCGACCTTGCGCACCCAGACACGGCGGGTCTTCTTCGGCTTCGGCAGCCGCTTCGAAGGACTCGCGCTTCCTTCAGAAATGAACTCCTCATATGCCTGTTGATTGAGGCGCACGACCAGCGTCTTGTGGGAGGAGCCCACCTTCACGTCGTCGGCCTGTGACACAACTTTCTCGGAAGAGGAGAAAGAAGTCCCCAGCAGAGTCGCCAGCTTGTTTGCCATTAAAATCGTTTGATTGCATATCTTAATACAAACAAAACAGTGTTACAATATAGGACTTAGATGTAGTCCTAGGAGTACACTTTTGTTTAATCTGGGTCCTAAGTGCCAATGGAGAGAGTGGTAATGCATTGACTCCGTTGACGGGCTGACGACGGTTATCGGTTCTCTGAAGGTGTAGATTGCTCTGGGTGCTGGAGCTGGCTGAGAGGAGGAAGACGTTGAGTGTCTGTATCTGCCTCTCTGATGATCTCTGTCTGGATTGTTCGTATGTATGTCTTTCTGTGTGTGTAAGGAGGGGATGATTCCTCCATTTATAGCTGGGCAGGTTGGCTGCCCATGCGCACATATGTAGGATACGCCGGTGCGTGGGGACGCCACGTGGAGATTGCTGATGGAGGCGCATGGATGATGTGCCCTACTCGCGGGGTTGAATTCTTCATACTGCTGTTATGAGCTGGCATATAGCAGAGGAGAAGATCTTTCTGTTGCTGAGATCTTGGATGAGTTGAGTCAAAGGACACGTGTCGTCGACCCATGGCTCGGAGATCTCTGATTTGGTGGGGGGAATGATTTGGTGGGATGCATCTTGGATTGGGCGCATGATGAGATTTTGGCTCGTGACCTTTAGGAGTCACGAGCCGTTCTGGGCGCATGGCTTTTGAGGCACATGCGAGCGACTTTCCTTCTGTCTTTTCGGGATCAGAGATCAGTCTGGGGCGCATGGCTTTTGAGGCGCATGCAATGCTTCAACTGGAGACTCTTTTTCTGTCTTTAGGGATCAGTGAAGGGTCTGAGGCGCATGGCTTTCGAGGCGCATGCAGGTTTGGGCGCATGGCCGCGGAGGCGCATGCGGGTGGTCGAGTGGCCACGTGGCAGTAGCCGTCGGGATAGAGTCATGATGATGCTGACGTTGTGGACGCTTCGTCTTCTGCAAAAGCTGTCAGCCGTTCAAACTTGGGAAGGCGTGCTGCCAACTCTGTCAGTTCAGCATTTAATGTTGGTGACATTCGATGGACAGCTGAGTGGGCGCGTCGGTTGACGTTCCACTAGGCGTATGGGGGCGCATCCCCTTCGATGTGCTCGGTACAGGACGTATCTGTGGGAGGCGCTTGGTGTTCGAAGGGGTGTGATGCGCTGTCCAGCCGGCGCATCCGACACGTCTTTAATGATGCAGCTGTTTCGCTTCTCGAGTGCTTTTAAATAGCCGTTTGGCTGAAGTCGAGGCGTCCGGTTCATCCATTTAATGTGAGTTCATTGCTCGGAACTCGGAGAGCCATCCACTTGGCGCGTGGGTTTGATCTGCCCGGCCTATAAATAGTGGTATGGAGAGAAGGTTTGCCTCTCATTCCCTCACGTCTTTCCAATATGAACTCAGGTTCTCGGGTGCATTCTGTTGACGAAGTGCTTCCGAGGGTGAAGATGAGATGCCATGTTGTCATTGATGCTCTTGAAGGTGACTGTTACATCCAAAAGATGGAGTCGACGGCTTCTGAGGCAGGCGGAAGGTGCCTGTTGCATCCAAAGATAGGGATGCTCGGGCCTCGTCTCCGTTGTTCCGGAAGAGCCGTAGATCGGAATGGCGGTGCTAGGCTCTCTCTTCCTTCAAAGTGGGTGTCGCCCGCTCTGATTGTGTTGAAAGCTGCCTTTCGTCGTGATTTCGACCACGGTCTTCCTTGGTCTTTGGAGGCTCTTTCGAAGCCTCCCCTGGCCACAGCTTTGCGGTGCTATTCTCTTCCTTGGTTCCAGCCAGAGGGTTAAATGCTTTGTGTATCGAAGCATTTATCAGACGAGCCTGGTTGGAAGAGCGGCACATAACTGGGCTCTGCTCGGCCAGGTGAGCCTGGTTGGAAGAATAACTGGACTGCTGAAGGGATGCACATAACTGAGCTGCTGAAGAGATGGCGGGATGCGCCTGGTTGGAGGCGCATGACATCTGCTGCGCCTAACTGGCAGCGCATGGTGACTGGCAGCGCATGATGACTGCTGCGCCTATCTGGAGGCGCATGGTGGCCGCTGGCTGTAGACTTAGGATCTTTCCTTTGTAGAAATTCTCCTTTGTACAACCTTTTCTAGACATGTAATAGACTTTTATATATAAATAAAAAGTCCTTCTTCAAATGTCTATGGTTATTGACTTTGCTGTGAAGTGTTCTGTGCGAGTCCTGGCGCATGTAGTGTCTGGCGCATGGTCTTTCTGGTTGTGAAATTCCATGCTTCTACAAGGCTCTGATACCACTTGTTAGAAATTTTATTGTGCCCTGTCGATTCATGAGATGAAGAACATAAATTAAATTGATTGCGGAAGCGTACCTGAATCCATTGCTTGGCTTGATGGATGTTGAAGCGATCGAATCTTTATTGGGTTCGATCTTCCAACTTGCTACGACCCTTAATGACAAAGGTGAATCCGAATCCTTTGTCCCTCTCTTTCTGTTGATGGGGATGCAGAAGAGAAAAAGAGAGAACCTTCTCTTTCGTGGCCGTATAAGTTGGGGACCATAACCCTAATGAATACATATATATATATATATATATATATATATATATATATATATATATATATATATATATATATACATGTGTTTTGATATTTCTAATTTGGCCCCTCATCAAATTAGAATTATCTCCGGTATCTACACATTAATTCCATGACAATTATACCCTTAAGCCAATTTCCAAATAGACCACTTTAATTTGGCTTAATTATTTAGATAGCCCAAACACAATTAATTTTACATGTGTAGCCCCTAATTATTGAATAATTCCAACACAACTCGCACCGAACACACATAGTTATAATCAAGCAAAAAATGCATGAAGTTGTAAGAAGAAGAGATTCTTCTTTCTTACCTTGGCTACTTTAGCTATAAATATAACCTTGCTACACTCGTTCTCCCGAACCAATAAGTTAAAAACATATAGAGTTCAAAATAAACCTAACTACTGGATAATAATTGAACCAATGGTATATTCACATATAAACTAATATTTCTAAATAGGCATATTTGTAAGGTATTGATCATTCTATTAACATATGTATCAATACGTTCCATAATCAAAATAAGTACCTAGGTTACAAATTCTTTACTTATCAAGTACAAGTAGAAAACCCTAAAACTTGATATTAAGCATAAAAAATAGATTTTTATCGATATAAAATAAATCGTCCAATTCAACGACTTAGCTATAAAAGTACAAGTTTGGTTTAAATCGATATTCCTCGATTCCAAGAAATTGAATTTTTGACAGTCTAATACATAACTCTATGTTCCTTTAAGTTATGTGTAGCACTATAAATCATAAGTATACGAGTCTAAAACTTGCATGGTAGTTGCCTACTAAAACTTTCAAAATTAGTTTTTTGTACTAGGGTTGGTTACGTAAGTCAGTACTGGTGTGTAAATTGGATACGACTTAGCTTATACGAAAATTTCTAAAACATGTTCTTCTAAGTTTCTAATGTATAGATACACATACGTAAGTATGCAAGTATATAAACATAGAAACACTTATATAACAAGTATATATAAACACATATGCCCACAATAATTATTTTTTGTGTCCTACGGTCATTTTAGATTATATATAAACTTGTGTCCTATGATCACATCAGTGAATATACTTGTGTCCTACTTTTGAAACCATAATGAGACATGAATATAAACATACGTGGATAATCTTTATAATCTAGGACACTAATACAAACATAGTTTTGATTTAAAAATTAGAATATTAATATAGCTTTTAAAATTAATTTCGAAGAGAAGGAGGACTTGCCTTGATTTTTAAATGAAAGAGGTATGTCTTTGGATTATAAAGTTATGGAGGAGAGTGTGTGCTTCCCTATTTCTAAGCTAGGATCCCTCAGGTTTGAGATGAAAAAGGTGTCTTTTTCCTAAAGAGAAGGAAAGGAGAATAGTAAAGGAAAGAGTAAAGAATGAGGTGTGATTGTCTTTCTTAAAATAAAGTATAAGTATATGTGTGTGTGTGTGTGTGTATGTGTGTGTGTGTGTGTGTGTGTGTTAGGAATCCATACGCCCTTCTGGTGCTCCGATACCGTGTCTGAGACGTTGCTGCAGCAAAAATTTAGGCCAACCCACCTGAAATAACCAATCCCCGTCTAACGGACACCAAACATAAATAAAGACAAGTATATGACGGTGACTATGTCACCTGGACAAATCCCAATATCTATTACTCAGATGAAATTACAAGATTGACAAAAATAATATTGAACCCTTTGTCCTAATAGGTTCAACCCCCTCACAACACTCAAGAATAAAAGAAAGAGATTAAAATTGAAATCGCTCACCAAACCTTAGCAATATTCCTAACCGAAGTTGACGACTCATCGATTAGACCTCTTTTTTCTTCTATCTTGTATGGCAAAATCCTAAGAGCAAAGTGCATACTTTCTCTTAGATCTCCTGTGGACGGGCACCTCGAATCTCAACTTTATGCTATGCTTTGTGCCTCCACCATCACCCCATATATACGATGAGAAAATCATATTTTAGGTCATAATAGGAGATTTTCTAAATCAGAATAAAAAAATCCTATTATACCTAAAATATTCAACAACATCCTATTTTAGATTATAATAGGATCTCATAAATAGGAAACCCTAAAATAAGAATCATATTATATCTAAAATAGCCCAGCACCAAGTCTAGACTGGACTCCAATAATCTTCTCCTACAGTATGATGAGAGTGTTAATCCCATGGCTCCTCAACTGGACTCCATTCTTGTCGCCTTGCGATAGAGTTCTTGCTCTCCCATGATACTGATCTCCGATCCTCTGAGCTGTGCATCTTCCTTCGTCTCCAGCTCTTTAACCGATACGTCGATGCTAGCTGCCATGCGTAGCCCCTCCTGCACCACTAGGATTATGCCGATATCAATAACATAATCAAGACCGAAGTTTCTAATGATCAGCCTCACCGCATGTCTCGGCTGTCTGTCCCCGACATTTGTCTTCCACCAGAATGTTCTACCGTTCCATCGAGCTTCTTCACCCATGACTGGCCCAACCAAGCAGACGATGTGGTCCTCCTGAGATTCGAACTCCTAAACCTGTCCACCTTCGTGTCCGACACTAAAGCTCTCCCGTACACATACATCTTCGAGCAGAACATCATGCACTGTGCATGCCGTCGATGATCCACAGCTCCCCCTAAACTGTGTGAATGGAGATGCACCTGCCTCAGATTGAGTTTGCTGTAAATCTTGATCTTCTTCCTGGTTTTGAATTGCTGAAACCAATGTCGCTCCGTGAAGCTTTGGCAAACCACCCGTCGCCAAAATCGAATTCGTAGAACAACTTCCACCTGGAGACTGACCAACTGTCATGGGACCGACAGACTGACCCTCAATCTTTAACTCACATCCATTCATCGCTTTGTCTCGACGAATCGAATCCTCCGTAGCCCTCAAAATATCTCGAAGACCCTCCTCAGTAAGTTTCTAACGATCCAACTTGCTTGCGTTGGATCTTCTCATTTAACAAGCTACTTTTGACTGCCTCCATCGTGACAACTCCATCTGGTGCAGAGTTACTCACTGACACCACCAACGTCTTGCAGCTTTTCGGTAGAGAACTCAAAAGTAGTAGCGTCTGAAGCTCATCATCGATCACCATCTTCAACATAGACAACTGATTGATGATATCCTGAACTTCGTTCAGAGGTTGTGCCACCGAGGCACCTTCTGTGTACTTCGAGTTGACGAGTTGGCGAACAAGAAACGCCTTGGTGCCAATCGTCTTCCTTTCGTACAACAAATACAACTTTTTCCATAATGATTTTGCCGACTCTCCATGGACACATGGTGAAACACCGAGTCGTCCAACCATTGGCGGATGAATCCAACGGCCTTCCTATCCAGTGTTTCCAGTCTTCAGTAGCTTTGTCCGATGGCTTCGCGCTGTCGCCCTCCAACGGACCATGCAAGTCTGTACACCATAGTAGATCCTCCATCATTGGCTTACAAATTGCTAAGTTCTCCCCTGTGAGCACTGGAGGATCTACATGGGAGGCACTGGTGGTGGGGCCCCCAGTTAATTTTTTTAAATATATTATTATACTAAATTTTTTTAAGGCGTTGTATCCGAACTCTTTATAATTATGCCCCAGTAAATTATAATCCTGGATCCTCTAGTACCTGTGAGGCTGATCATACGGGTGTTCATCTGCTCTGTAGACATGATTGCCAGAACTCCTAAAGATCTGGTACCAGATGTTGGAAATCGAACACGCCATCTTGGCGCTCCGATATCGTGTCTGAGATGTTGCTGTAATAAAACTTAGGCCAACCCACCTGAAATAACCAACCCCCGTCTAATGGACCCCAAGCACAGATAAAGACAAGTATATGGTGGTGACTAAGTCACCTGGACAAATCCTAATCTTTATAACTCAGATGGAATTACAAAACTGACAAAAACAATGTTGAACCCTTTGTCCTAATATGTTCAACCCCTTCAAAACAATCAAGAAGAAAAGAAAGAGACAATTGAAATTGCTCACCAAACTATAGCAATCTCCCTAAATGAAGTTGATGACTCCTCGATTAGATCTCTTCTTCCTTCTATCTTGTATGACGAAATCCTAAGAGTAAAGTGTGAACTCTTAGATCTCATGTGGAGGAGCACCTCGAATCTCAACTTTGTGCTATGCTTTGTGCATCCACCCTCACCCCATATATATAGGATAGAAAAATCATATTTTAGATCATAATAGGATTTTCTAAATATGAATAAAAAAGGAATCCTATTGTACCTAAAATATTCTATCGACATCTTATTTTAGATTATAATAGGATCTCCTATATAGGAAACCCTCAAATAAGAATTCTATTACATCTAAAATAGCCCATCACTAAATCCACACTGGACTCCAACAGTTTGCATTGCTATATTTACATAGAGAGGAGGTGGTCGGCCTCTTGCTAGGAGAACGGATAAGGAAGGAAAGTAAAGAAAGAAGGAAAGTAAAGGTCGAGTTAGTTTAAGAAATAATAAGTAAGAAGAATAAGAAAGAAGACTAAGGAAGCCATGGATGAGGTCGGTCGTATACATGCATGAAGAAGGAGGTGTCAAGTACTAAGGAGGTGATGACAAGTGGTTATGGATGAGGTGACAAAAGAAGGTGAGTTGCTTTTTTTTTTTTTTTTTTTTTGAAAACATGGGACTTTATTGCTATACGGGGGAGCCTAAGCTCAAAGATGGCGTCGGAAGATTGCCCGACGACCTACAAAAGTACACATGCCAGGCCTTAGCCCTGGCATACCAAAATAAAACTATCCTCCCTGGGGAGACCGGGGGTAAACAAAGAAAATTTCAAACTATCCACCCGGAGGTACCGAGGGTATACAAAAGTGAGAAAGAAAATAGAAGAAAAGGCCCCCCCAAGGACCCGAGAAGTCCTTAAGAAGTGCGTTGCTGGTCGCCGTTGGAAGTTCGAAGGTGTGGAAGAAGATCTGGTCACGTCTGGAATCTCGAGCTAGAGAAGCCAAGGCTTTTGCCACGCCATTTGCACTAGAAGAGATGTGGTTAATGTCAATAGCCGGGTTGAGAATTTGTTGGATTTTGCGGGTCTTGTATCAGAGAGTCCATGGAGGTTCAGCTTTTTTGGCAATGATGTTGGTAAGGTGGATGGACGAGCTTTCAATTTCACTGTACTGGATATTCTGGGAGTGACACCAATGTAACGCCAGGAGAAGGGTGTCATGTTCCGGTAGAGGGCTAATAGTATCCGCTTTGAACAGTGAGAAGGCATAGATCAGGTTGCTGAGGTTTTCTCTGATGACACCCCCACACGCCAGACCTGGGTCTTCCCCTATCTTTGCCGCAATGTTCAGCTTCTTACCCAACACCGGCGCCACCCATCGAGCAGAGATCCCCGAGTGGACGTCTCTCGTATTCGTGCTGATATGCCCCAACACGTCCGTCCCCAGATTATGAGTAGAGAAGGTATGTTGCAGATGCGAGGTAACTTGGCGGATGATCTCCCGGTAGTTTCCAGTCCCGTCGCCAAACTTAATGGAGTTCCTTTCCTTCCAGATTTCCCATAAGCAGGAAGCGAATATAATGTTCCTGCTGATGTCCACCGAGGAGGGGAGAGGGGAGAAAGAGGAGTCATGAAGCCATACCTGAGCAAGTTAATCGACAGTGGAGTAATAGGTGGGGAGGTGGAAATTGGTAGCGAAGTGGAGTCATATTTTTTGAGCCGTCTTGCCCAAAAGGAAGAAAGACTAAGAATATTATGTAAGTGACTAAGCTACTTACATATGTGACGTAACTTAATAGCTTACAAGTAGCTTAAGCTCCTCTATTATAATGATACTTTATAATCTTTACGTAAAATTAAATATTATTACAATATTAAAAATCTTAAAAGTTCGTAAAAATTATATTAATATAATAATAAAATTTTATTCTTGTAAAAGTAATTTCGCATAAATTTTTTAATATTATAATAAAGTTTTAGAAAGTAGTTGTGACACGTATCCTCGGCTAATTATCTGTGTAACCCCTATAATCCCATGAAATTTAAATTTGTGTTTTTATAAATTTTCTAAATTAAAATGAATTATTAAGGCATAAATTCTATTTTCGAATTTTCTAAATTATTAAATTGCTAATTTTAAATCCTACAATGGAGATTCTAATTAGTCTCCTCATTATGTCACTAAGCCTAGCTAATAATTAGTTAGTATAATTGAGGCTAACTAGTAATTAACTATGCTTTATGAACTATTTGGAAATTTAAAATTTGAATTAGTTTGAAATTAGTAAATGGAGGATTAAAAATAATCAGGAATTAAAATCCTAATTTCCCTCCAATAGGAATTTTTAGGAAGCTTTCTAGATTCTATAATAAATTCAAATTATCAATCCCTAAAAAATAGGATCTAGATTTAACTGGCTAATTTAGAAATTGGAGGGAAAGCAAATCAATTTCAAATAAAATTCAAAATCAAATAGGTTATTCAAATTATAAATTGTTGTGCAAATGTGCATTTGTTCACTGTTATATAATAGTGGAATGAGAGTGAAATTCTCAAATCACCTCTTCTCGCTCCTTTTCCAAATTTCCAGTCGGGTCGATTTCGATCGGGTGTGTTGATTCCGGTCACAACTGTGCACCACCATCATCGGCGAGATCCCACCGAGGTCGTCCGCTCCTAGTGACCTACTCGTCGCGCTGTGTCGGTTGTTTCTGGCTAGCAATTGCTAAGCCGATCAGCTTCTACCGACTGGACCGTCCGTCCATTTGGGATCATCCGGCAGCCGCCGCATTGTCGTGGTGGTTCCTCCACGATCGATGCATCCTTATCGCTCGCCAACCGACCACGAGTCATTCTGACACACCATCCGTGGTACTCGACGACCGCTGGTCTTCAATTTCCCTGATCATCTTCATTGTTCGTCGTGATGAGCGTAATTATCACAGCTCCTTCTCCCCAACTTTGATCTGATCGATCACTTATAGATCCCTGATCATCTTCATTGTTCGAAGGTATATAACTTTTTCCTCGTTCCTTCTGTTTCTGATCTGATCGATCACTTATAGATCTACTCATTCGAATTTGGGAGCAAAGTGTGCTAACCACACCACTTTGTTTCCGTGACAGAAAATGGAAACTTTGAGCCCACTTTGAAGAACAATTCCTTCCTTATAGATCGATCATTCTTCGATCCAGTTGGACCAGTACAATTTTGGCGATATCTTCTAACAGTGAGTAAAGTTTTCTCCCGTAACATCAACGTTTGATAGGTGAAATTGTTCCCTGAGGTTGGCTTGTTGACTGTCCAAAAAAAATTATTTCAGAAAACTATTTTGTAACAGGGGCGGTCCCGGCCCCGGTAGCCTGGACGCAAATATAAGATTGTTTTTGTTTTTGTTTTTGAAATCACACGCACACACACAATTGGGGGACTTGAACCTTGCTGGCCTCTCCGGATGTCCATTTTAATACAACTAGACTACAGGCTCAACAAAAATATAAGATTATAGGGACACCAACTTTGACATATTTCGAATAAAGTATAGAACAAGTATGGACTATAGGACAACTTTAATTGGAACGAGTTGTGGTGTAGTGGTTATTATGTTTTGTGTGTGTGTGCAGAATAGTGGTTATTATGTTAATCTTACATGGTAGAGGTATTTTGTTCAAATCACTTTTTGTGTGTGTTATATGTACTTTTTTTTTCATATTATGTATAGGACCCCATAAGCTTAGGGTCGGCCCTATTTCGTGAGGCTAACTTTATGTACGAATTACCAGTGATTGGACCGTTGGGTCGGTGATCCACTTATTCCTCATCAATACTGGTAATATAGCTCTGCATTGTTACAAGTTTTGAATCATAAACTCTTTTATTTGATCTATCAAATCTGGCGACAAAGTTGACTAGTTAAATTACCAAATTATGGGACTTTCATGATAACAACTTCGTCCAGCTATAATTCTCGTGCAAGCCCCATCAGAAAACTTTCTTCACCTGCGAATAGTAGATGTTGTTGCTACTGTTGTTTCCCTTAGCAAAATCCAACTTCTTTATATACACTTTATGTTGTTGTTTTGCCTTTAGACTAGGAAAGATAGTCCCACATCGACTACACCAATAAGGATACAAGTTGATTTTTATCGTTCGGACTCGGACTCGGATACGAATTCCAGGATGCCTCGTGCATGCATAGGCTTGTGTTCGGGGGGTAGGCGTGGACTGGCACTCGACTATGCTGATTGTGGGATGTTGTCAAATATCAAACTCTATTTTTGAGTATTGGTATTTTAGTCCCACATCAGATAAAAGAAATGGTGAAGTCTCACTCCACTCAATAAATAGAGCCCCCGGCCTCCTTTCTTAGATGCACTAAAGAAGAGAGTTAAGGGAGTCCGTGAAGTCCAGGGAGCCCATCCAAGTCTTAAAAATTGACTAAACGAGCGTTCCAGAAGTTCTTTGAGAACTTACTGGTTCCTGGAAGCGGATCGTATAAAAGCGAATCTTGCTTTGAGTAACGATGATCTGATCACCCAGCAACTTTCTCTTTTTTCTTTCCTTCTCTTCTCCTCTGATCTAATCAGAAACCTCTTGGGCTTCTATGATCTAATTAGAAACCACTTGTGGGCTTTCGTCACTACTGCTACGAAATTTATTTGTGCCTTCTTCGAAGTGTTACATTTGATTTCGTTTCTTTGAATCCTCCGGGACCTCAGTTGTGCACCTTCCTCGAAGTGTTGTCAAATCACTCTGTCGACTCACATTCTTCCATCTGAGATCTGTTTCGAAAATAACAATCTCAAAGCAAGATTTAGATCCGATGGAGAACAACCATGCAAACCTTCTCGACACAAGTTTTAATAAACTTAAGAAGTTTGACGGGGAGCACTACAACGTCTAGAAGAGAAAGATCAACCTTAATCTTCAATTCGTGAGTGTTGACTATGTGTTGACAGATCCTGAGCCTTTAATTCCAGAAGGTAAAAATGCTCGAAGGGACGTTGAGGCCACTCCTTTTGTCACGACCCGCACCCACCGTGAGGGTACGAGTACGTAACAGCGCCCAGCCTACGCCGCAGTGTCGGCGGTAGAACGCTGTTCTAGGTCATGAACTATAACTAACTAACATGAAAATACTCTCCAAAAGGAGGCCAACACAGAGGTACAACTCAATCACAATCTAGAGATAGAATATGGCACGATAGATAGATAAGAAAATCCTCAACTGAGGTACAACAGAAATGAAATAACAAGTCTCAACATCTCTAAAAATATATACAAACTCTGAATCAAGAACAACAACTAAACATAAAAAGGAAAACAGTCTAAGCTATCTATACTAAGCAAGGTATCGTCCTCAGCAGCTGCCTAAACCTCCCCAGGGGTCCAGGTCGCGAGTGTCATCTAGGCAAGCTCCAAAGTAAGGGGTGCAGGGTTCCTCATCATTTTCTGTAAAATTTTCAACAGGTCCAGTCAGGACGGGAGCGAGCACAGTACATCTCAACAGTTCATAGCAGGTTAGAAAATATAATCGTGCAGTAAAGTAAGATATAGATACTGAAGGAAATACAGTATGTAAACAGAGAGAGAACTGTAATAGAAATATCTACTATAAGTAGAGAGCTACCAGTGACCAGTGATTTAGAGTACAAAGTCGACATGTGAACGGCTTGATTTACACATGGCTATACTAAAGAGGCGTACATGGCTATTCTACTTTGGAATTGTTCATATGGCTATTTATACTCCCTCGTACCCCCAATTAATACACAAAGATCCAACCAGGTTATGTTAGGATTCTATGTAACAGCCCCCGAAGGGTGGTAAGCCTCCGAAAGGTGATAAGCCCCCAAAGGGTGATACCTTTGCATACCAAGTGGAAGAGAGATAACAACCATTACAAGTTGCTTATCTTGAACTCTATGGAGGACTCTCTGGAAGAGTCATACAGCAAGACGGTCCATGCCAAAGACGTCTAGAAATCTGTAGAGAATCTCTACAAGGCAGATGAAAACAGAATCAAGATCCACGTGACCGAAAAGGTCTGGAGGATGCGATTTGAAGATGACAAGACCGTGCTACCTCAAGTCAAGGAGCTCCTCAAGTTACGTCCGAAGCTGGCGGATGACGGCATGTCCTTGGTCGATGCATTTGTCGTTAGGGGCATTGTCGCCAAGCTCTCACCTGGGTGGAACAATTTTATCGCGGACATGCACCACAAGAAGATGAAGGTGGATCTTGAACGCCTCTTTCACTGGTTTCATGTTGAAGAAGAGCTAAGGACTCTCACCAACTGAAGGTGAAGTCAGCTCAATTCAAGCCAAAGCCTAAGGGTGATAGGGCTTGCTTTAACTGTGGCAAGAAGGGCCACTTCAAGAAGGGTTGCAGGGCCAAGCCCAAACCAAAATAGAAGATATGGCTAAACTTGGTTGTTTTGATTACTTAACTTGGTTGCTATTGTTGCACAGGTTTGGATTATCTAGCGTGGTAGCTGACTAGTGGTCGGACACTAGTATATCTGACCACGTGTGCTCTCGAAGGAGCTGTTCACCGAGGACGAGCCTTGTTATCACGAAGGTCTCGATGGCGAACATATATCTAGCAGAAGATCTGAAGATCGAGACAGTGGTTACTAACCACCAGCAAGGACACTGGAATGCGTATTGCATGTACCGAAGATTTTCGAAGATCTGATCTTAAGAAGTCTGTTGTCTGATACATACTTGAAAGATGGACATTCGTACTAGACTGATGGTAATTTTTTGGCGAGGTACATGCTTCGAAAAGATGTTCGGTACTGAAGGGATGTTAGAACTTTTGCTGATGGCGATGAAGTTACTTCATTGAATGGACTAAGAGTTGGTCTATGATAGAAGGAGACTCAAGATGTCCTATCTAGACCTTATCTCCAAAATGTGGGGTTAAGGAGATGGAGAGATTTGAGGTCTATGCAGAGACAAGACTATCAGAAAGCTGCTCAGACGATTGAACTAAAGTACGGATCTTCTGGAGTTAGTACACTCAGATATCTGTGATTGTTATTAATTCTCCACGGAGGCCGGTTCGAAGTGTTTCTCGAAATGCACGTTCGCATGTCTTCTCAAGTTGAAGGATGAAGCATTCGAGAAGTTCAGGGACTTCAGGGCTGAAGCTGAACGTTAAAACGGTCTACAACTACTCAGAAGTGATCATGGCGAAGAGTGTCATTTTTTGGATTCTTATCATTCTGTTATGAACATTAAATTGGCTATAAAATGACTCTTTTGTATATACACTCAGGATTGATCAAGGCCTAGAGTATCATTTTTTAGATTCACATCATTCTGTTATGAACATGGAATTGATTATAAAACGACTGCTCTGTAGTATCTATAATCTATGGAGTGTCAGAAAGGAAGATCAGGACGCTGTCAAAGATGATGTTATCTATACTGCAGATCTTCCAATATGCTTCTGGAGATAGATTGCGTGTACGGCTACGTTTATTGTTGAATAAAGTACTGTTCGTATATCTGATTATGATTCTAATCAACACTGGTTCAAGGTTAGACCTAATTTGAATATCATTCAAGTGTGGGGGTGTCTGATGTACATGAAACTTTCGGATATTAAGATTCAGAAGTCAGGAACGAAGACCAAGAAGACAGTATGTCTGGAATTAGCTGTTGTAAGCTATGCTCGGAGATCACTTGTATCAATCATATCATTGAGGCTCGCAAGACAGAATTCTTTGAAGACAATATTGTTAGGGATAAGAACATTATTCTCGTGGTTGTTTCGAAGAATATTGTTGGTAACGAAGGAGCAAGTACTTTCAAAGAAGTAGTAGTCCAGAAGGTGATTGTCATTAATGAGACAATACTTGAACCAATATTTGCTAAGTAGTTAGCAAAGCGAGTGAGAAGGCCAAAAGATTTCAGAGATAACCTTATCATCCATCACGTGAAGGCTGATGAGGTGATGAAGTCCAGAGATACGATCTTCTGGAGGAAAGAGTCAATAAAAAGATTGACCCTGTAACATCCAATTAGAAGTGGGTGTTAGTTAATCTACCTGAAAGAGCTAAACCTATTGAATCTTCGAGAAGAAAAAGACGAAAGCCGAAGGAACTTTTGATAAGTTTAAGGCTAGAGGGTTTGCTCAAGAACAAGAGATTGATGAGGTTGACGCATATGCTCTACTAGCTAAAATATCAACTAACAGGATGAATATGGCCGTGGCTGCTATTCATAAGCTGTTCTATCATCAGATGGATGTCTAGACAGTATTTTGGATAGAGAAATGACAAAAGAGATTTACATACAACAACCAGATAGATTTGTCATTCAGGGTATTAAAGGCAAGGTCTGCAAGTTGGTGAATTCTATGTATAATTTGAAGTACACTTTCAATCTGTGGCTCGAGAAGTTTGACTAGGTTATTGGATCAAAAGGCTATAGGGTCAATAAAACTGTTAAGTGTGATTACACGAAGTTCGTTGATGATAGAGGAGTTATTGTTTGTCTCTATATAGACGACATAATGATGTGTCACTAGAACAAAGATGTTCCTCACGTCCAGATTCAGTATGAAGGACATGGAAGATGCGGATGTCATCCTGGGGATTTAAATAATCCAGATGGAAGTTGAGCTTGCCCTGTCAAAAGCTCACTACGTGAAAAGTTGCTCACACGCTATGGATATCAGGATCTTCTAGGGATCGATACTCCTTACAGGTGTGATCAAAAACTGAAGCCAGATCCTGGAGAAGTGTCAGACAGTTGGTGTACTCGAACATCATTAGGAGTTTAATGTAGGCTACAAGTACCACTAGGCCTGACATAGCTTTTGCTGTAGGCATGACGAGTCGATTCACGAGCAAGCTATGTGTTGATCTTTGGAAAGCTACGAAAAGAGTAATTGGATATCTCTCAGGGACTCAGAAAGATGCACTACATCAGTTACCCTACAGGGGTAAAAGGCTTCAGTGATGCCAATCGTTGCTCAGAAGGAGAGAAAGAAGAGGTTATATCTTCTACATGGATAAGGCTGCTATATCGAGAAAGTCGAAAAAGCAGATCCATGGGTGGTGGTGCTATATCGAGGAAGTCGAAGAAGCAGACATTTCTTTCACTATAGAATTTGAGTTCTATTAGCTGCAATAGATGAAACAGAATTGTTTTGGGAGCTCAGGAAGGATGTTTCTGTAGTTGTTACACAAATTCGGGTGATGCCGATGTATTACGACAACCGGACACGATCTTCTTGTGGGTGGTGCGCATATTCTGGCAGTACCAATTTATTACGACAACAAGGCGACTGCAGCGGTGGCATCAAATGACCTCTTCAATGGCAAGAAGAGGGCTGTGCGATTAAGACACAGGTCGATGAATGATCTCATTAAGCGAGGAGTCATTGCCGTGGGGGATGTTCGGAGCCAGGAGAATCTGGCGGATCCGTTCACCAAAGGTCTCAAGCGTCAGCTGGTCGAGGACTCAACAAAAAAGGGCTTGAAGACGTTCTGATATTGTGTCTCTGCTGTAGGCCCGTTAAGTACTTCTAGAGGGGGGTGAATAGAGTGCGTGTATGCAGAGGAATAATAATCACCACTTAAAAATATTTATGACAGCAAATAAACTGATATAGAGCATGCAATATATAAGTAAATGCGTAAAGTAAATGAGTTGAGAAGAGCAAACGCAAACACCAAGGTTTATACTAGTTTCCCTCTGAGAGGACTAGTCCAGTCTCGAGTACTCAACCCGATATTGAATCTACTATTTGAAATAGAGATTAGACCACGTGTTTTGCTCCGAAGAACACGCCAACTTCACCATCTTCGTATTTTTATCTGAAGCCCACGAACAAACTTCAACACCTTTCTGAATAAAGCTTTTATACGCCAAGCTTGTACAACTCGAAACTCCTACTCGGAAACCATCGACCCTTAGAAGAATAGAGTTGACTTGGAGATTTGAAGATTTAAAGCTCTTGGTAAATAGGAAGACTTTAGAATAGATAGAGAAGATGAAGAAGGATTGAGTGTTTAGAAATGACAAAATCTTCTCTATTTATAGGAATTTTTGAGACAGAGTTCGGGCAGAACTCGGTAGGGTTATAGTTCATGATTTTTAACGTTGTCGATCCAAACGAGTAGGAATTTGCTGCTGACCAGGGGAAATTCAAGTGGACCGAGTTCGGGCAGAACTCCGGCCAAGTTCGGGTCCTTTGGTTCTAGTTCAACCTAAGTTGGTTTTTGGTTCAATTGGGTTTAGGATCAAATCAGGAATTGGTTTGGTTTGGTTTAAAGAATGAATCAAGATAGGTTGAGATAGACTTCTAACTGCCATTGATCCCGACTCACAAATAATCTAGACTCAATAAATAGAAAAATATAGACGCCTTTTTCTTGACATTAAAGAAGCATTTTTCCTTGACGGCAATCGTTCAAAGATAAACAGAGAAATCTTCTTGTATAACGTTGTCTTTGGACCATCATTAATTCTTCATTGCATATGTCCTGCTTTGACAAAACTTGATCATGCTTACTGCATGTCCTACAAGAACATGTTAGACGAACAAAGCAATATGATACAAGATAGTGATTATATTAATATTAGAGACTTCAATAGTTAAACTTAATTGATTAGCCATATTAAAAAATATGATGTAATCATTGGGCTAACAATCTCCCCCTTTTTGATTATGACAAATCGGTTAAGTTTAAGATATATACAATAGATGCATGTATCAATACTACTAGAATATTGTGTGCTAACTTAAACTTATTTCTCCCCCTTTGACATGATCAAAAATAAGCTCCCCCATAATAAGAGATAAAACGAACTCAAGCATAAGTAAAGGAGGACGACAAAAATAATCATGATTTAGGAGAACAGTGTAACAACAAGTCTGGAAAATTTGCATAATTAAAAAAAAACTTAGCAAAACACAATATAGTTGGTTGAACCTAAAATCAATTAATAAATAGTTTACCAACTAGAAATCCAAAAATGACATTTAAAACTCAATATAATGAATAAAATGAAACTGTAGTTTTGAAATAGATACCAATAACGTAGAAATCAATTATTGGTCTAAATGAATCATGAGAAATTCACAGATCTAGTATATACTAAAAAAATCAAAATAAAATGGGACTTTTAACAATGATACAAAAAATAAGATCCATAATTTTCCCATACAAATTAGTGAATCAATTTATAAAGAGTATAATCATCGAAAAGAAATCAAAATAAATATACTAGAATCTATGCAAAATCTATATCAAAGTTCATGCATTTGAATTCAATTACCTTGTCATGATATATGTATATCCATTAGATAAACATGAAAGTAATGAAGACAAAATACTTTAGAAGGAGAAATTCAGTTGACTTGAATGCTCCCCCGCCAAGTATGATCAGTCTAAATATAGATACTCATGAACTTTGAGATAAATCTCAATAAGAAAAACCAAAATTAAGTTAAACTCAAAGAAAAAATCAAATAACTTTTAGAAACTCAAATAGAATGAGAGAATCAAAAAGCAATAATAATAATCATATATTCTCTCATAAATCCAATACAAATTCAAATATCATGAACAACTCAACAAGATATTTAAGTAAAAGAATATATGTCCATGATGAATTAGGTATACCACATATTAAGGGCATAAAAATTGAAATAATTAATTTGCTCCCCCTTAAAATATGTGTATTCTAGTTCTGAAGTAATTTAAATGCAAGAAAAACAATAACCATAAGATCTAAGAAATATCCAAGATATGCATCTTTCTTCCCTTTGATCAAAATGCATATAAAGTTCAAAACTTAAAGCAAAATATCATCTTTAGGCAATCAAAAGAAAAATCCAATAAATAAATGCTTAAAGATGAACAGACAAAATATGTCTCCAAATAAAATATGTCTCAAAAATTCAAGACAATAAAGGATTTTTGAAAACTGTTTCAATGCAAATAACAGACAGATTCAACAAATCAGGGACAATTCAGAAAGACCTTTGAAATGTAGAATTTATTATGAAAAATTTGTCTTAATAAAAGTTCGAAGGCGTCTATTTAGTCTTCAGACTGACAGCTGACGATTCGAGTTTTTATATCATGAAAATAGTTTTAATAAAAGAATCCATAGATCATAGATAGTTTATTTGAACAAATAAAACATGACTAGTTAAATGTCTAAAGAAAAATATATTCTAGATATATGGCATGTCAAGGGGATAATTGATTTGAAATAATTAATTACTCCACCTTTACATGGCTATATCCAAAAAAAATAGTATTGACAAAATTTAAAAATCAGAGAAATATTTCCAGAAGTAGAAAACTAATTCAAAAATATTAGGTCTTCTTATCAAAGTTCATTTCTTCCCTTTTAAAGCCTTAGCACGGTATCCACCAGACAACCGTAAGGTTAAAGAAAAGAAACACTTTGAGAGATAGATTCAATTTGTCTGACTTCACTCCCGTAAAGAATTACTGCTATAGGCAGTTAGTAACTTGAATAAGAAGAAAGTAATAAAACGAGTATCATGAATATTACACAAGCTAAAGAAAAAAAAAATCAAAAGACCATAATATTCAATGAGTAGTCAAAAGTTCATAAAGTCTGAATATCAAAAGATAAAAATATTGAATATATCAAAAGATGACAAATATTAACCTATAGAAGATCAATATATGTTACCTTTTGTTTAATAAAAAGTTGTCCATCAAAGCTAAAATCCATCAGATAACAATTGCAACTAGATCTCAACAAATCTTTATGTTATAAATAGTTGATTAATCTTGGATTAGCTATAGGGTTACTGTCCCAGCTAACGGGAGTTCACCGGGGAAGAATTAAGTACGGCTTCGCTTTGGCCATAGCCATGGTGACAGACAGACCCTTTGTAGGCTTGTACCAAAAATAAATCTCTTCTTTAATAACCGAGAATTTAAGAAGAATTAGTGCAATACGAAATAAATTATATTCTATGGACTAAAAAGAAGTCTTAGAACAATGTAACATACGGTTTAAGATGTATCAGTTACATTTATCCATATGTGCTACAAAATTATTGGGTAACAATAAAATATAAAATATTTGTAAATCAAAATGTAGCGCGTAGATATGCTAATGTATTCTGGAATCTGGGGGACTGGGTTCAGTACCTTGGATCCAGAACTAGACGATAGTTGCAAATAGACCTTAATAAATGTTAATCCTATAAAGTATTGATCACTTCGGGTTAGCTGTCGGGGCCGGTTCCCAGCTAGCGGTAGTCCGAAGACTAGTACACCGTGTCGCTTTAGGCTATTTATACCTGTATGACAGAAGGACCCTTTCGGCTTTTTCCAAATTGATCTCTACACTTAAGAACTTAGATTTAAAGGAAATATACAGTATCATCAAATAACATCAACATCTAGAATCCCTAAATATAAAAGAAGTAAATACCCAAAGAATGATTTATCAGAAAAATAATTTAAATAAGATTCATGTATCCAAACTGTCAACCAAAAAGCCAAGAAAAACATCATTAAAAGAGGCTTTAAGGAAGAAGCTAATAAACAGAAGAATATACATTTGTTCAAAGTAATCAATAGCTAAAGTATGAGATAAGCACAAGTTTGAAGCTGCTTTTTAAAATAATATAGAACTTGAACTTAACTCATATATCACATAAAAAAAAAATATATTAATATAAGAAACATATGAGCAATATATGTAATGCCTGTGTTCGTATTACGTATTTTGGGATACGTATACGTATTTTATTCTGTATTGCCTGATTCTTTGTTTAGCTCTCGGCTTGGTTTAACTCTCGGTTTGGGTTGGCTTGGTTCGGCCGGCCCAATGATTGGTTCATCATGGGCCAAGGGTGGAATACCTTAGCCTATGCTTCTCCTTCATTTCCACCACAACCCCCCTCTTTATTATCCCCACCAACCTTCTCTCTCTTCCATAATTCTTATTTACTTCTCCTTCCCCCACCATTACTCTTCTCCACCAACCAAGAACACCATAGGCAAGTACAACTTGCTTCCATAAGAGAACCCCTTTTGATGGTTTCATTAGCTTCTCCTCATGATTCTAAACCACATTAGAACTTGTTATTTTCTATTTTGAGGCTTTAATTCTTGTAGATCTAGAGTCTTTCTATTTTCGGATTTTTTGGTGGTTTTGATCTATCAAACTTCCTTGTTTTCAAGTTTGGATGGTTCCATGTTGTAGAGAACTTCATTCTACCCAATTTTGACCTTTGGAAAGTTGGATTCGGACTTGTTTTGACCAAGATATGGACTGTTGAAGCTTAGATTCAACTTTAGAGTTCTTGCTGTTTTTGCCATTTGGAAAAGATAGTGAACAGTGAGCTAACTTTTTAGCTTACGCCACTGAGCTGTACGCTGCTCTTTAGCGAGCGTACGCTAGCCTTGGTACGCTGCTCTTTAGCGAGCGTACGCTAGCCTTGATACGTTGCCTATTGGCAGCGTGTCTTTTGCGTACGCTAGCGTGAGCGTGCCCTAGACCCTTTCGTACGCTAGCTCAAGCGTACGCAGTCTTGAGCGTACGCTAGCTTGAGCGTACGCTGACCTGTAGCTTGAGCGTGCCCTTGTGTACGCTGACCCTTGTGTACGCTTCCCATTGGAAGTGTATGGACCCTTTGGTACGCTAGCTTGAGCGTACGCTGACCTGTAGCTTGAGCGTACGCGTGCCTTGGTACGCTAGCTTAAGCGAGCAAGGTGTACGCTGGCCTGAGCATAGTTTGCTCTGAGCGTATGGCCTTTGGCTGACTTGGCCTTATGTCAGCGTGTCAGATTTGGTTTTATTTTCCTTAAGCTTGGCTCTTTTATAGTCCTGTATATTGATATTTTATTAGATATTTTATGCCCATTTTATATCCTTATGCCTTTTGTCCTGAACTTGATAATTGCAAATTTACTTGATATGTTTGGAATTGACAATTGAGCATGACCTGATAGTGACCCGTAGTGGTGCACTCATGACATGAGTAACCTGACATGACCTGATAGTGGCCCGTCGTGGCGCACTCCTGACAAGTACACTTGACCTGATAACCTGACATGTTATACCTTGATAAGCTGTTGCGACGGCTACCTGACATGACATGACCTGTATAATAACCTGGACACCGTGGGCGATTGTGCTTGTATAAATAATCCAGTCTTGTCTTGCATCATGTCTAGGAGGGGACTCCTGAGTACCACGGTCAGGAGTACCTATTGAAATAAACTAAGGGCTAATAACTAGATTAATACATTAGTCATGAAGAGATTTCCCAGCTACAGACAATCCCGTTACCTGGGCACGCCTTGGGATCTGTAGCCTGCCGTCGAGTAGGGCACATTTCCAGCACACTGTCATGTGTTGCACCCTTCAAGCTACCTAAGGGTACATTCATTTCCTGGATGATGTACCCACCTGAATTCAACTCTAATCTTTTAACCCGGGAAACCTGGATGGTCTGCAGGGCTTGTGGCTGTGGAACAATCTCACTGCATTTTGTTAGTAACTAGGCTTGTTCATGACCTTAAGAGACTGTTGGCTTGTAGATAAACCCTCATGTATCTAGACAGCCGTGACCGTATAGCGAGATGGATTCCATTTCATATACGTAGATGGCTATGTCTGCCCCCGCTCTCCAGTATTCTGGTTCTGGGGCGTGACATGGTTTAAGTGGTGGCCCATGCAGGTCTTGTAAATCAAGATATGTGAGGGTTTACCGAATAGATGTCTCAATCAGTATTCGTCCTTGATCTCTGCTCGTATCTTCTGAATCCCTGGATTCTTGTCCTGATCATATGCTTGTATCGTTGATCTGTCCTGGTCCTTCCTTATTGTTCCCTATGTCGTCTTCTTCAGCGGCATTTTTCGTGGACCTGCCGACCAGTAAGGCAGAGCACCTCCCGCGGACCAGTAGCAACCTGGAGATCAAGCCCAGCATTCCGAAGTAGCCTCCAGAGTCGTACCCTCTGACGGAGAACCACCAGTCCAGCCAGTTCAGCCTGCCGAGCCTGATGATGGCACATTAGTAGGACTCGTCAGGACCTTGATAGCTTCTCAAGATCGTCGTGGAGATGCATTGCAACAGGCAGTGGCGGATGCTTTGACCCGGGGTGGTCATCAGGGTAACAGCGCGGCCAACAGCTTCAAGCGCTTGAACCCTCCATTCTTTGACGGTAGGGAAGATGCTATCGCAGCAGATGCATGGCTTCAGGACACAGAGGTGGTTCTAGAAGCAGCCAAGACTCCAGAGAATGAGAAGGTAGCCGTGGTGCGCCTGCAGTTGTTAGATCTTGCCCGCAGCTGGTGGGCAGCGCAGGCCATTGGATTAGCAGCACCTATTGCTTGGGCAGTATTTAGAGAGAGATTCCAGACCAAGTATTTCGATGTCGTGGCTCGGTATGATCTGCAGACGAGGTTTACCAATCTGAAGCAAGGAGGCAGGACGGTCGACGGATATGCGGCCGAGTTTTCTAGACTCAGTCGGTTTGCTCCCACCCTGGTGGCAACCGAGTATGATAGAGCCCAGCGGTTCCAGCAGGGACTTCACCTGAAGATCTTGTTGGCAGTTGAGCAGTTTGAGCATCAGACTTTTGATGCAGTCTTGAGAGCAGCCCGGAGGCATGAGTATACCTCCCAGAGGATTGTGGATAGGACCGGAGGTCGGAAGAGATCTCACGGCCAGATGAATCAGTCTTCGGCACCGGCCCCGGCAGCCAGGGCTTTGACTATTGGAGCTCCGAGGCGAGCGGCCTCAGTAACGTCGGTTCAGCATTCCACTCCGACGTACCCTCAGCAGCAGAAGCAGAAGCAGTCTTCCGCAGTGGGATGTTATTATTGTGGGAAGCCAGGCCATATGGTAGCAGATTGTCGCAGGGCACAGGGATTGTGTCTGGCTTATGAAGCACCAGACCATAGGGTTGGATCCTGCCCGAATAGGGGTGGTTCATCATCGTCCAACCTTTCTAGCTCTTCGGTGAGAGGGCCAGCACCGGTCCAGCAACAGCAGCAGTACCCATTGCCGAGGCCCTTGCCGTCTCAGACCCAAGTGTTCCAGCAGCAGAACCCCCAGCAGTATGTTCAAGCCCAAGTCCAGAGTCAGAGCAGACAGCGAGGATTTCAGCAAAGGGGACCAGCACCTCGAGGGCACGGTCAGGCTATGGTAATGACCGTGGAGGAAGGATTGGCACCAGGAGAGGTAGTGGCAGGTACTATTCTTGTCAACTCCTTTCCAGCTTTAGCTTTATTTGATTCTGGTGCATCGCATTCTTTTATGTCTGCACGATTTGCGACACGGGTAGGATTGGAGCTCGAGTCATTATCAGTAAGGCTCAATATACTTACTGGTAATGGACTTGTGGGAGTAGATATAGTGTTTTTCTCGTGTCGGATCGTAGTTAGCGGTAGAGAGTTTCCCGCTAGATTGATAGAATTCCCGATGGCCGATTATGATGTGGTCTTAGGGATGGATTGGTTGAGGAACCAGTATGCTAGGATAGACTGCCACCTTGGCAGGGTTATTTTTAACATTCCAGGCGAGCCGGAGTTTTCTTTCTCTCGAGGTGGGGTTGAGTCATCTCCTCCAGTATTGCGGATGGCAGTAGCAGCAGTTCAGTTGCCCAGGATAGTGGATGAGTTCGCAGATGTTTTTCCAGAAGAGCTTCCAGGTATGCCTTCGGAGCGGGAGATCGAGTTCACTATAGACTTGATTCCCGGAACAGCCCCAGTGTCAGAGAGAGTCTACAGGATGGCGCCGTCAGAATTGGAGATATTGTATAAGATGATTGAAGAGCTTAGAACCAAGGAATTCATTCGTGCTAGTGGATTGCCTTGGGGAGCCCCGATGCTTCTTGTAAAAAAGAAGGATGGTACGTCCAGGTTATGTGTTAATTATCGTACCTTGAACTCAGTAACAATCAAGAACAGATACCCTCTTCCGAGGATAGATGACTTGTTTGATCAACTCAAAGGGGCATCAGTATTCTCGAAGATTGATTTGCGCTCAGGTTATCATCAGATCAGAGTCAGAAAGCAGGACATCCCGAAGACAGCTTTTAGATCGAGATATGGGCATTGGGAGTTCCTTGTTATGCCTTTTGGAGCAACCAATGCACCGGCAGTATTCATGGACCTCATGAATCGCATCTTCATGCCTTACTTGGATCAATTTGTGATCGTATTCCTAGACGACATCCTGGTTTACAGCAAGAGTCAGGCGGAGCATGAGCAGCATCTCCGTATAATTCTTCAGATCCTTAGAGAGCACCAGTTATATGCCAAGTTCAGTAAATGCGAGTTCTGGCTCGATCGTATTTCGTACTTGGGTCATATCATCACTCGAGAAGGAGTAGAAGTGGATCCCCAGAAGATTGAAGCTATTGAGTCATGGCCAGTGCCCAGCACAGTTGCAGAGGTTCGTAGTTTTCTTGGATTGGCCGGCTACTACCGACGGTTTGCTTCAGATTTTGCTCGGATTTCAGCGCCATTGACCCAGTTGACCCGCAAGGATGCACAGTTTGCTTGGACAGCAGAGTGTCAGAGTTCTTTTGAGCAGTTGAAGCGAGGCCTAATAACAGCTCCTATTCTCATGCTTCCAGATGGAACTGGAGGATTCTCAGTATATTGTGATGCTTCGGGCAGAGGCCTAGGATGTGTTCTGATGCAACATGGGAAGGTGATAGCTTATGCATCATGACAACTTCGTGATCATGAGAGGAATTACCCAACCCATGACTTGGAGCTGGCAGCAGTAGTGTTTGCACTTAAGTTATAGAGGCACTATTTGTATGGAGACAGGGTGGAGATTTTCACCGATCACAAGAGCCTGAAGTATGTTTTCACCCAGAAGGATCTTAATATGCGTCAGAGGAGGTGGCTGGAGCTTCTTGTGGATTATGACGTCAACCTGCAGTATCATCCTGGGAAGGCCAATGTTGTTGCGGATGTATTAAGCAGGAGAGCCGGAGCTTATTTCCTAACAGCACAACCAGAGCTGTTAGCAGATCTTCAGAAGATGGATATTGAAGTTGTTCTCCCTTCCAGTGTGGCCTTGATGGCCAGTATGCAAGTTCAGTCCACTATAGTTGAGAGGATCCGGATGACACATTCGGCAGATTCTAAGCTTCAGCGACTCAGAGCAGAGTGTGAGGCAGGATGAAGACCAGAGTTATGCATTCATGAGGATGGTACACTTCGACATGGTAAGCATCTTTGTGTACCCAGCGGAGATATCCGGCAGGAGATCATGTCAGAAGCTCACAGTTCGCAGTATTCCATCCATCCCGGCAGTACGAAGATGTACCGTGATATCCGGCAGCATTTCTGGTGGAATGGCATGAAGCGGGAGATAGCTCGGTTTGTCTCTCGGTGTTTGGTTTGCCAACAAGTTAAAGCCGAACATCAGAGACCGGCTGGACTTCTTTAGCCCTTGCCGATTCCAGAATGGAAGTGGGAGCATGTGACCATGGATTTTGTGACTGGACTACCTAGGTCCCCAGCTGGTAGAGATGCTATCTGGGTTATAGTTGATCGGCTCACGAAAGTGGCTCACTTTCTTCCATTCAGAGTTGGTCAGTCGACAGCTTAGTTAGCAGAGATGTACCTCAGGCAGATTGTCAGATTGTACGGTGTGCCAGTCAGTATCACCTCGGACCGAGATTCAAGATTTATGTCGCACTTTTGGCGTAGCTTGCAAGAGAGCTTGGGAACTCATCTCTAGTTCAGTTCAGCATATCACCCGCAGACAGATGGCCAGTCGGAGTGCACGATCCAGACTCTTGAAGACATGTTACGGTCTTGCACACTTGACTTCGGTGGTTCATGGGAAGATCACTTGCACCTGGTGGAATTCTCGTACAACAACAGTTTCCAGGCCAGTATCCAGATGGCACCGTTCGAGGCACTGTATGGTAGGAAGTGCAGATCCCCGCTAGCCTGGAATGATGTTGGAGAGAGACAGATGCTTGGTCCGGAAATGATTGTCCAGACAGTTGAGGTGGTCAGGAGAGTCCGAGATCATCTTCGAGTTGCCCAAGATCGCCAGCGCCATTGGGCCGATTCTAATCGGCGCCCTCTCGAGTTTTCGGTCGGCGATCATGTATTCCTGAGGATTTCGCCTAACCGTGGCGTCATTCGTTTCGACGTACGGGGCAAACTTAGTCCTAGGTATATAAGACCGTTTGACATTCTGGAGCGAGTAGGAGATGTATCCTATCGTCTCGCTCTTCCACCGTCGCTAAGCGAGGTGCATGACGTGTTCCATGTATCCCAATTACGACGGTATATCCCGGACCCGAGCCACATCCTGGATCATTCGGAATTGGTTGTTGGTACCAACCTTTCGTATGAGGAGAGGCCCGTGTTTATATTGGACCGGAGAGAGAAGATCCTCAAGAACAAGACTATCAAGTTAGTCCGAGTTGCTTGGGGTCATCACTCTTTAGGGGAGTCAACGTGGGAGCGTGAGGATGATATCCGATCGCGATATCCCGACTTGTTTGACTCGTGAGGTATAATGTCTTTCTTATGCCTCCTGCCTTCGATTCCTTGCTTGCATGATTGATTGATTGCCTAGTATAGCTTGCTTGTTATTAATGTAGCTTATCGTTGCTCCTCTAGCCTCTTGATTAAATTCCGAGAACGAAATTTTTTTAAGGTGGGTAGAGTTGTAATGCCTGTGTTCGTATTACGTATTTTGGGATACGTATACGTATTTTATTCTGTATTGCCTGATTCCTTGTTTAGCTCTCGGCTTGGTTTAACTCTCGGTTTGGGTTGGCTTGGTTCGGCCGGCCCAATGATTGGTTCATCATGGGCCAAGGGTGGAACACCTTAGCCTATGCTTCTCCTTCATTTCCACCACAACCCCCCCTCTTTATTATCCCCACCAACCTTCTCTCTCTTCCATAATTCTTATTTACTTCTCCTTCCACCACCATTACTCTTCTCCACCAACCAAGAACACCATAGGCAAGTGCAACTTGCTTCCATAAGAGAACCCCTTTTGATGGTTTCATTAGCTTCTCCTCATGATTCTAAACCACATTAGAACTTGTCATTTTCTATTTTGAGGCTTTAATTCTTATAGATCTAGAGTCTTGCTATTTTCGGATTTTTTGGTGGTTTTGATCTATCAAACTTCCTTGTTTTCAAGTTTTGATGGTTCCATGTTGTAGAGAACTTCATTCTACCCAATTTTGACCTTTGGAAAGTTGGATTCGGACTTGTTTTGACCAAGATATGGACTGTTGAAGCTTAGATTCAACTTTAGAGTTCTTGCTGTTCTTGCCATTTGGAGAAGACAGTGAACAGTGAGCTAGCTTTTTAGCTTACGCCACTGAGCTGTACGCTGCTCTTTAGCGAGCGTACGCTAGCCTTGGTACGCTGCTCTTTAGCGAGCGTACGCTAGCCTTGGTACGCTGCTCTTTAGCGAGCGTACGCTAGCCTTGATACGCTGCCTGTTGGCAGCGTGTCTTTTGCGTACGCTAGCGTGAGCGTGCCCTAGACCCTTTCGTACGCTAGCTCAAGCGTACGCAGTCTTGAGCGTACGCTAGCTTGAGCGTACGCTGACCTGTAGCTTGAGCGTGCCCTTGTGTACGCTGACCCTTGCGTACGCTTCCCATTGGAAGTGTATGGACCCTTTGGTACGCTAGCTTGAGCGTACGCTGACCTGTAGCTTGAGCGTATGCGTGCCTTGGTACGCTAGCTTAAGCGAGCAGGGTGTACGCAGGCCTGAGCATAGTTTGCACTGAGCGTATGGCCTTTGGCTGACTTGGCCTTATGTCAGCGTGTCAGATTTGGTTTTATTTTCCTTAAGCTTGGCTCTTTTATAGCCCTGTATATTGATATTTTATTAGATATTTTACGCCCATTTTATATCCTTACGCCTTTTGTCTTGAACTTGATAATTGCAAATTTACTTGACCTGATAGTGGCCCGTCGTGGCGCACTCCTGACAAGTACACTTGACCTGATAACCTGATATGTTATACCTTGATAAGCTGTTACGACGGCTACCTGACATGACATGACCTGTATAATAACCTGGACACCGTGGGCAATTGTGCTTGTATAAATAATCCAGTCTTGTCTTGCATCATGTCTAGGAGGGGACTCCTGAGTACCATGGTCAGGAGTACCTATTGAAATAAACTAAGGGCTAATAACTAGATTAATACATTAGTCATGAAGAGATTTCCCAGCTACAGGCAATCCCGTTACCTGGGCACGCCTTGGGATCTGTAGCCTGCCGTCGAGTAGGGCACATTTCCAGCACACTGTCATGTGTTGCACCCTTCAAGCCAACTAAGGGTACATTCGTTTCCTGGACGATGTACCCACCTGAATTCAACTCTAATCTTTTAACCCGGGGAACCTGGATGGTCTGCAGGGCTTGTGGCTGTGGAACAATCTCACTGCATTTTGTTAGTAACTAGGCTTGTTCATGACCTTAAGAGACTGTTGGCTTGTAGATAAACCCTCATGTATCTAGACAGCCGTGACCGTATAGCGAGATTGATTGTATTTCATATACGTAGCTGGCTATGTCTGCCCCCGCTCTCCAGTATTCTGGTTCTGGGGCGTGACAATATATGAATGACAATGAATTATTCATGTATCATTAATAACTATCACATGATAAAAAAACATGCATAAATATGCTTTATCAGACAACGATGTAATTAATTCATAAGAAGTTAATCAAATAAAATATGAGAATCAATAGTGAATATATTATGCAAGCACAAGATTAACAAGACTTGTGCTAAAAATACATAGTCACAAAATACTGATCAAAGTAAATATGCCATGTTAAAGACAAATCAGTAAGAAATGACCATAAAAGAATATTAATGACGAAGAGTAAAAAAAACATATTAACCAAAAATTAAGCTCCAATAGACTAGAGTGGTATGCATGCTTCAAGAATAAAAACTAATGTAAAGAGCATACATAGTCAAATGTGTTACAATAATAAAAGATGAGTAAAAGACTATTTAGTGTGAATTAAACTTTTAAGCTAAATAGCTAGTCATGGTAGGATTATATCTCAATAAACAATTTAAAAGATATCAATGAAAGTTAATAGCAAGACATCAGTCAAAACATGCTAGATATCGAAAACTATTTATAAATCATGTTACCGAAGTGGTTCTAGTGACCACACTTATGTTGGTACAATTGCATGGAAGATGACCTTTGTAGATTTGTAATCACCAACGCGTTCCATGGTTCCATGGTTCAGAATAAGTACCCCCACCTGAAATATTAGGTGAAGACTTTGGTATCCAATACTTGGATCCACATTTGTCAGCTTTGGGAACCCATTTGCACAAGTTCATATCAACTAGTTTTCTAATCTGACAATGATTAGAAATATGTCCATTCATACCACAATAATGATAAAAAGTATTAATAGTGCTATATGCAACAGTATGAGAACGTACAATTGTGTGATATGATGTACGTGGATGCTTGTAATAGAAAGCATGGTTGTGTGAAGCTTTAGTTTTGCTTGCTTCCTTTCTAGATGATCTGACATGTGTGACTTTGTGATGTGCTATGTGTCTTATGTTAGACTGAGTCGTAGGTTGTGCTACCTGCTTTCCCAGTCTAATCTTTAAATTTTTAGAGTTAGCACAGATCTCATCATATTTAGCAGTAAGAACATCAATTCTACATGAAGCAATAGAATACTTCTTCTTTTCTGATTCTAATTCCTCCTTAACTTTAGCATTTTCTTGAGTGCTTTTCTTAATGCAATCAAGTGCTTCATGCAATCTAGACTTATATGTGGAAATCTCAGTAGAATTATCAGAAGGAGAAGTATTTTCAGCATCATTCAATAAGCAAGTAAGCTTTTTCATTCTTACGCTTATGGGATATAATATCTTTTCTAGCTTGCTTATACTTATCTAGAACCTTCTTGTAATCAGTATATAAATCATGGAAAGCATCATATAATTCATCATAAGAGAATTTATTCTCTTCAAGAAAGGGATTATTTTGTACCTCGCTAGATAATACCATTGTGCATATATTTGCAGCTTAACGAGGTGTATCTTCTTCTTCTGAGTCGCTTGGTTCACTTTCGCACCATATGCTCGTGGTAGCGGACTTGTGAGATGATGGTCTTCCTTCGTTTGATCATTCATAGTGACTTTCCTTTCTAGCAGTAGTACAATCTTCTTTGATGTGGCATATCTTCTTGTAGTTGTCACATACAAGATTTTCTTCATATATAGGGTTATGTTGAATCTTAAATCTTGATGCCATCATGCACACATTTGCATCATTTTGACGACTAATCTTCTCTCTGGAGTTGCTAGTTTTGCTTTCGTACCTGCACTCATAAGTAGCTTCAAGAAGTTTCCAAATTTAGGCTAGCTAATATCACAATATGAAGTAAGAATTGAGGTGCAACGAACATCACAATATGAAGTTTCCAAATTTAGACTATCCTTCTCTCAGCAATTGCAAGTAGAAATAAGATTGAATACATTAAAGTCTACAACACAATAGAAAGCATGCATTGCTTTTGCATCAAGGCTAGCTAACATCTTCTCTTCCTTTGTGTAACTATAGTAAGGCTTTTTAATAATAGAGGAAGTAAGAATTGAGGTAATAGTAGGCTTTTTGTAGCCATTGCAAACAATTGACTATAAGTCAAAATCTAGAGATTTTAGATAGAAGTTCATTCGTGTCTTCTAAGATGTATAGTTCATTTCATCAAATAAAGGGAGTCTATTTGTGGATGCCCTTCACCTGTGAATATTGAATTCACGGATGCCATATGTATACTCTCTAGAGTGTTATATTGAATATAATCTGCTCTGATACCAATTGTAGGCAATTGGAATCAGAGGTTAACAATTGGTAATAAGGATCTACTCTAGGATGTTAAGCCAGATAATAGAGTCCTTGCTCTGATACCAATTGTAGGCCCTGTAGAAGCATAGAAAAGAATAAGAATTTCTATGCGGCCTAGAATCAATATGAAACTTCATGCGGCTCAAAACCTGGGGAGTTTCATGCGGCTCAAAGTCCCTGGGAGCTTCATGCGGCTCAGAAAGCTTCATGCGGCTCAGGAATCTTCATGCGACCTTATGCAGTTTGAAATCAGCCTAAACAGCTGACCATAATTACTCGGACATAAAGGCGATAGATATGACAGAAATGATGGATCTGACATAAAGATAAGACACGACATGCTCCTAAAAAGATAAGAAAATCATCATGATATCTGGCACAGTTCACAAGTTCCAAAGACAATTCTTTATGCGGATCGCCTATGCGACCTTCATGTGGCTCAGTCACGAGACCACTCTCATGCGGCTCAGTCATAACACCACTCCCATGCGGCTCAGTCATGAGACCACTCTCATGCGGCTCGGTCATGAGACAACTCTCATGCGACTTGGTCATGAGATAACTCTCATGCGGCTCGGTTATGAGACGTCCTTCATGCGGCTCGGTCATGAGACACTCTTTATGCGGCTTGGTTATGAGACAGTCCCTCATGTGGCTCAGCCAGGATGCATCATTCATGCGGCTCGCCCCAAAGTAGCAGTTGAGACACGTGTCAGAAATTGACCAAGTCTTAACAGTTCGGATTTAGTGCAACAAACAGATCATGATCAATCTTAACCAATCCCCAGCTGCCCACTTCTTGAGGCACAATTACAAGGATGTGGCCGAAAATTAGCCACATGGCTGTACACCCCATTACTCATGAATTCCTATAAATAGCAAGGTGCTATTCCCTTGCATACACAGACATACACACAGAGAGATATACACACACCCAGGCAGAGAGAGGGCATTTCTTCACCGGAGCCGAGGTTGCGTTCGATCGTCCAAGGAGTAAGGCAGAGTTGATAGCACTTTCCTGAGCCTCTACCGTCACCCCCCAGAATTAAAACTAAACAATTGTACTTAGATTGCTTTTCTTAGGTTTTGTTCCTAGGCTCACTTTTGTACAAGTGAGTTTGTAATTGTGAGTCAAAGTTCAGTCCTCCTATAAAACTGTTCTGTTCTACGATAATCAATGGAAAACACGATGGTGACTCTGCCGGGGACTAACTTCTCTACTGCTGAGAAGTTGGTGACACAATCGGGCGCAGCCAAACTCGGCTCCATGCAACAGATGCTGGTTGTTCGCTTCGACTAGTAAGCGTTTGAAGAGATGCTCTCCGACGGAAGCGCTAGCCCCATCCAGAAGCGAGCTAGCCCAAAGAAGGCTCGCAGGGCATGGAGGCCTAAAATCGTTGCCCCTCCCCAAGCTCTGGAAGAAGTGTTCTCTGCTGCCCAAGACGGCGAAGAAAACTCACATGCGGCCCCACTTCAGGCTGCAGAGGACCCTGCTGTCTCCAAGTCCGGCAAAGGAAAACACTACGATGCTGGACTTGCGGAAGAAAATGGAAACTCTATGCGGTCCAAGAAGAAGCCGCATAAGGGTGCCAGCCGCACGCAGAAGGCTTATGCGGCCACCAATTCTAGCCGCATACAGAAGGCTCATGCGGCCACCAATCCCAGCCGCATGCATAAGGCTCATGCGGCCACTAATCCCAGCCGTATGCAGAATGCCTATGCGGCCACCAATCCTAGCCGCAGGGAGATGACCTATGCGGCACCCAATCCCAGTCGCCAGCTATCTGTCCTATGCGGCTCGGGTTCAGTCTTTGACCGCCTCTCATGCGGTCATGACATCAGAAGCTCCAATAAGAATGTGCCAGATTTTATACGACATAGTTTGGACTCTTCCTACTACGCACCCTCGGGTGCTAGAACGAAGAAGTCTAGGACAGTACGGGATCGTCGAGCTTAGTCAGATGTCCCAACTTCTGACCATCAGAGAGTTCCGCTAACTGTTATGCGGGCCTCTGATGGAAAGTTGTACGGAACCACCCGTGTCCAGTCCCCGGCGGCAAACGGACAGGGTGGTTCCCAAGAGTCTCCCAACAATGATCGAAGGCAAGTGCTTTTGCTAGCCCCGCATCAGGGAGCAAACATGATGCCAACGCACTCATGCGCTCGGGATTCCCGGGCCTACAAAACGAGTGTAAAGGTTGATCGAGATGTACTTGACTTGCTAGAAGTGATTCTTCATAAGCGCAAGGAAAGAAAAGAAACCTTGGTGTGCAAAGAGTCCTTCCATGGACATCACTGCACTCAAGTCATTGTCAACTGCTGTTGCAACAAGACAACAGTACAAGAGGACCGGCAGTCCGTCTTCCAACGACTGCAGCAGCCAGGACCGATCCTACAACAAAGCTCGGGAGACGAGGCGCTTCCTGTCGCCTCCTATAACTTTGCCCGGAAGGTCCCTATCGGCAAAGGAGGAAAGAAAATAAATACCTCCAGCCCGATGATCTCAACCAGCTCGGCCAAGAAACTCTCATCTAAGCGGTTGTCCACAGCCGTCACAGAAGGAGTTTATCAAGGTACCCGCTCAAAGACGAAATCTTCAACACTTGGAGATTCCTTTTCTACATCCCTGGGGGTAGTTGAAGCTGGGGGTAGCACTCCTCGGAACATCCACGACAATTCGATGTTTCAAGAAGATGAATCAGAGAAAACAATCCCCCCATCGGACTCAGACGTCCCTGAAAACGTCCATAAGAGCCAAGATGAGGCAACCTTTTATGCAGGGGGTGGTACTTCCTCCGAGTTCGAACCAGAGGAGAATATTCCTACATACCCTGACGACTTCTCTATGCGAAGGTATGATTCGGAGGGCACGTCTTCTACAGTTCCTTCCACTTCTCCTCATGTGAGAACGACATTTATGACTGAGAATGATCAAGACGATCCCAGTGATCGGCAGCACCTCGACACTCTCGAGGCCATACTTCATACCTTGGTTAAGTCAGTGGACGAGATCAAGGCAGCCCTACTGGCTCTCTAAGGTAGGACACCTGGCCAAACAAGCTTGGGTTCCGCTGTCAATGCGGACTCAAACATAACCGTGCCAACCCCGGGCGACAATCCACCCGGAATGTCGGCTCCCACTGCTGCAGAAGAGGCTAGGAAGGCGAGAAGAGAAGTCCTGGAGCTCCGTTATTGAGTCTAGGATATAAATTGTAAGATCGACTTGGTAATACTGGCTTAGGTTAATCATAGTCCACTTTCTATACAGCCTACCTATCCATATTCCATCTACCAAAAAGTTATATTCCATTCTGCAATAATATTTTACAAATGTTTAACATTTTTACCTAGACAGAACTCAGACCGAGTTTGGTCAGTTTAAATTTAAATATTTGTTGCCTCCAAATCTGCATGCAACATTCATATGCGAAATCTTTGCTTCAGAACTCTGCCCGAGTTCGGTCCCAGAAAACACCTATAAATAGAAGAGAATTTCTCATTCCAAATCACTCAATTTTTTTTATCCTCTTTTCTCTATTCAATAAGTGTTTTCATCCGATCAAAAGTTTTTATATCACACCTACACTCCTCTTAGCCAAAAGCCAGTAATATCTATTTCGATCTAGAGTCTTTTGGTTCTCAAGAGTTGTAAAGAGGTTGTTCAAAGTACGAAAATTATCTCTGTTGTGGAGCCGGTCGTGTGCTCGTCACCAAGCACGGTGTTGTGAAGTTGGCCGTGCACTTGTCACCAAGCACGGTGTTGTAAGAGACTGCAAGCTCTCAATTAGCTTGTGTCTTAGTAGATTAACATCGAGCAAGAGTACTCGAGACTGGATTAGTCCTCACAGAGGGATACCAGTATACATCGCTGTGTCACTGAGTTTGATCTATCTATCTCTTGGTATATTTATTTACTGTCTCTTATTTACTGTCATAGTTATCTGTTTATAATTTTTTAAAATTGGTGATTATTTTCTGCTGCACTCGCACTCACTCTATTCACCCCCCTCTAGAGGTGCTCAACGGTCCTATAATTGGTATCAGAGCAGGTTATATTCTAATATAACAAACCTCAGAGAGTATATATGGCAGCCGTGAAATCAATATTCAACGGTGAAGGACAATCCACAAATAGACCCCCACTATTTGATAGTACTAATTATACCTACTGGAAAACACGGATTACTTTCTTCTTAAAGTCTCTTGACTTTGATCTTTGGTCTATAGTTGTTGACGGTTATAAAAAATCGGCACCTATAGTAGTTGATGGCCTGCTTGTAGATAAGCCTCATGACAAATATACAGAGGCTAAAAAAGCAAAGGCTAGTTTAGATGCTCGTGCCATCAACGTACTGTTCTGTGCAATTGACAAAACAAAATTCAACAGAGTTTCAACCTGTAAAACGTCTCATAAGATTTGGAAACTTCTTGAGGTAACTCATGAAGGTACTTCCAAAGTGAAGGAATCCAAAATCAGTAGACTAACACAGGAATATAAATCTTTTAAGATAAAATCCGATGAGTCAATTACACAGATGTTCACACGTTTCCTTGATATTACTAATCCTTTGCAATCTCTTGGTAAGGATTACAGTAATCATGAGAAGATCAGAAAAGCACTACGGGCTCTAACTAAGAACTGGAACCCAAAGGCAACATCAATCATTGAAGGAAACGATCTCACCACCATGTCTCTGGAAACACTGATGGGCAAGCTCATGACCCATGAGCTTGATCTGCAAGAGTTTGAAGAAGCAACCCCAAAAGAAAAGTCTATCGCCTTCAAAGCTGAAGCCAGAAAATCTACATACAATAATTCTGAGGAAGAATCATCAAGTAGTGATGAACAAGCCCTACTAGTAAAGAACTTCAAAAAATTCCTAAAGTTTAAGAAATCAAACAGAAGAAAGAGATATCCAAGAAAGCAATGAAGATGAAACAATATGCTTTGGATACAAGAAATCAAGGCACATGAAGAAGGACTGTCCAACTTCAAAGAAAAGCAGTCCATACGATAGATCAAGATCAAGCAGAAAAGCAACAATCAGTCAAAAGTATGCTAACACAAGTATCTGGCATAAAAGTGATGCCAGTGATATAGAGGAAGAAGACAGACCCTGCAGAAATGCCAATGTCTGTCTTATAGCTTTTGATAAGGCATCCTCAAACCCTTTATATGACGACTTTACTTTCGATGAATTAGAAAATGCCTTTAGCGAACTACTTGAAGAATACAGAAATGTGTTTGACAAGTATAAGAAATCTTGAAAAGAGATTAAGGCATACACAACCGAGATAGCTAGACTGTCCAGTCTTATTGAAGACATTAAAGAGACGTCTACTACCGGTAACACGGAAGAGATAGCCAAACTCAAAGTAGACTATCATGAGGCTATCCTCAAAGTTAACAAGAAAGAAAGAGACTATGTCAAAATACAAGAGTTATATGACATAGAGAAGAAGAAGCACTTAGTCACAGAATAAAGACTCTCAGACATGACTGCTAAATATGAAGAGTCTTTTGCGTTTTCTAAAAAGTTAGAAATCAAGTTAGGCAAGCAGGCAATACCTGTGACACAACCTAAGTTTAGTCCTAATGCTAAGCATACACCTAAGAGAACTAAAACTCAGAAAGAACGAAAGAAACACGATTATCACCATGCTTTCACTTATAGATTTTCAAAGAAACCAAATAGGCATGTCAACATAGTTTCAACTACCACTGTTTCTAAACTCACTTGCACATATTATGGTACTCATGGACACATATCACAGTATTGTTTAGCAAGAAAACTTGTTGACAATCGTACTTTATTTTGGAGACCTAAGACTAATCAATATGGACCCTTTAGTAAATGGGTACCAAAGGATTCATCTACTTGTTTTGTAGGTGGACCCTCAACCCTCTCATGCTAAAAGCAAGTGGATCCTTGATAGTGGATGTTCGTGGCACATGACTGGTGATGCATCTTTATTTACCATGCTATCGATGAAGAAAGAAGGATACGTCTCCTTCGAAAATAATCTGAGAGATGATATCATTGGCAATGGCACTGTTGGTATATCTCTTTATCTTGTAATAAAAGGCGTTTGTCTAGTTATAGAATTGAAACGTAACCTACTAAGCATAAGTGATTTGGCTGATCATGGTTATAATATCAACTTTGTAAAAGACAAATGTACCATATATGATATGTCATCTGGTAATCCCGTATATGAAGGGATTAGAGAAGACAATATTTATGTTTTCTTTCTGGAGAGTACTAATAATACAGGAAGATGCCTAGTAGCTAATCTAGATAAAAGCTGGCTATGGAATATGAGACTAGGGCATGTAAATATGGACACTATCTCATGACTGAGCACTAAGAGGTTGGTAAAAGGACTTCCCAAGATTCCATTCAAGAGAGATATGGTATGTGCTGACTGTGAAAAGAACAACGCACATAGGTCTACATTTAAATCCATCAACGCTGTAAGTACTTCTAGACCTTTGCAGTTAATACATATGGATTTATTTGGTCCTAGTAGAGTCGCTAGTCTTGGCGGTAAGCTCTACGCTTTTGTTATTGTTAATAATTTCTCTCGTTTTACTTGGGTTTACTTTTTATCAAACAAAAGTGATGCTATTTTTGAATTTTAGTTATTTTGTAAAAAGGTACAAAACGAAAAATACTTCATGATTACTCGTATCCGAAGTGATCATGGTGGCAAATTCGTAAATACTGATTTCAAAAAGTTTTGTGATGATAGCGGGTACTACCACAATTTTTTTATCCTAGAACTCCTCAACAGAATGGTGTTGTGGAGCAAAAGAACTGTACTCTAAGCGAGATGGCTAGAGTCATGCTGAATCAGCATAATCTTTCTAAATATTTTTGGGCATAAGCTGTTAAAACAGTCTGTCATGTTTTAAATAGGGTGTTAATTCGACCCATCTCGAAGAAAACACCTTATGAACTTTGGTTTGGAAGGATTCTAAATATTTCTTATTTTAAAGTTTTTGGATGTCGCTGTTTTATCCTGAATACCAAGGACAACTTGGGTAAGTTTGACTCTAAAGCAGATGAAGAGATATTTCTCGGATATGCTGCTAAGAGTAAGGGATATAGAATTTTCAATAAAAGGTCTATGATTGTTGAAGAATCTATTAACGTTACTTTTGATGAGCTCAATAGTCACAGATCTAGCGACAGTGATGATGAAGGTATACAAGCAAAAAATCGATAAAAGTCCAATGGAAGATCTGACTCATAAATTTGAATCATTGAAGTTTTTACCAGATCATCCAGAGACACTTATTATAGATGATGTATCAAAAGGTGTAAGTACACGCTCCTCTTTTAGAGATTCTAAAATAGCAGCAAATATAGCTTTTTTTTTCTCAAATAGGACCTAAGAATATAGAAGATGACTTTACTGATGAGTTTTGGATTAATGCCATGCAAGAGAAACTTAATCAATTTGAGAGAAACCAAGTTTGGGAACTCGTTCCTAAACCTATTGGTCAATCAATAATTGGTACCAAATGGGTGTTCCGAAATAAACTTAGTGAAGATGGACAAGTTCTACGCAACAAAGCACGTCTAGTGGCACAAGGTTATAATCAAGAAGAAGGTATTGATTATGATGAGACATATGCTCCTGTTGCTAGACTAGAAGCTATCCGCATGTTTTGTGCATTTGCATGTTTTAATAATTTTAAATTATTTCAAATAGACGTGAAAAGTAGAACTGTCAAAACGGGTCAGGCCCGTTGGACCGGCCCGCCCCGCCAATAAAAAAGGTGGGTTGGGCTATACATTTAGAGGCCCGTTTTGCAGCGGGCCTCGGTGGGTTGGCCCGTGCGGGCCGCGGGCTTGGGCGGGGCGGGCTAGCCCGTGGGCTTGCTGCTGCAGTGTGTGTAAAATATAAAAACGTAAATGTGTAATAAGTATTCCTTTCCTGTGTAATATACTAATATAAAGGCTGGCAAGTGGCAATAATTTCGTGTGTAATATAAAGGCTGATTGTTGAAGCAGTGAAGCCAGGCCACAACTATTTCACTTTCAGTAGCCGGCCCTAACCCTAGGTCATCTCTCTCGCTCCACACCAGCCGCCGCAGCCGGCCCTAACCCTAGGTCCCTAATCTAGTTCCTTCGAATCCTTCCTGTGTCTCCTCTCTCCAGTCTCCTGAGTCCTGAGTCCCGAGCGACTCCCCGAGTCCGACTCCCCGTCCCGACCCCGAAGGCCGACTCCCCGAGCGACTCCCCGAGTCCGACTCCCCCGTCTCGACCCCGAGCGAGCATCCCGACTCCCCTTGCTACTGCAAGCTGAACACAGCAGGATAACTGCAGACATTCTTCTATGGTGCAATATTTTGTTAGTTGGTTTAGGTAGCATCATTTACCAACATTTGAGTGAGCAACTCAAGATGGGTTCTGAAGCTGGTTATTCCTGCAGGAATTGCTTATCATGTTAAGCATGTATTAGTCTATTCCGATACTGCATTAGTACCAGGTTTACTATATCCATGCTTGCTTATCATTTTATTTTGCAGTATGGTTGATAACTTTCAGATTTTTGTTTTTGTGATGGCATTGGTGAAGCAGGCTGGCCCGCCTGGCCCGCGGACCGCCGGCGGGTTGGGCTGGGCTGGGATTTTCAGGCCCGTTCAAATGGTGGGTTGGCCCGCCCCGCCCCGCTAAATAGTGGGTTATGGTGGGTTACGGGCCGGCCCGCCCCGCCGGCCCGTCCTGACAGCTCTAGTAAAAGGTGCATTTTTGAACGAATTTCTAAAAAAAAAAGTTTTTGTGAAATAACCCCCTGGTTTTGAAGATTTTCAAAAACCTGATCACGTCTTCATGCTTAAGAAAGCACTCTATGGACTCAAACAAGCACCTCATGCTTGGTATGAACGCCTAAGTGCCTTTTTACTTGATAATGGTTTTTCAAAAGGACGAGTTGATACAACTTTGTTTATCAAATCTTTAGATGATGACATTCTTCTTGTGCAAATATACGTTGATGACATTATATTCGGTTGTACTAATGAAAAACTCTGTCAAGAGTTTGCTAAGTGTATGCAGAGTGAATTTGAGATGAGTATGATGGGAGAGCTGAACTTCTTCCTAGGACTCCAGATCAAACAACACTCAAAGGGAACATTCATCAATCAAGCCAAATGTATGAAGGATATACTAAAAAAGTACGACTTCGATAATGTAAAGCCTATTGGAACTCTAATGGCTACTTCTACAAAGCTTGACACTGATGAAAGTGGCAAACCTGTCGACCAGCGTAAGTATCGAGGTATGATTGGTAGCTTATTATATTTAACTGCTAGTCATCCTGATATTATGTTCAGTATATGCATCTGTATACGATACCAAGCAAATCCTAAGGAATCACACCTAAGTGCCGTTAAGCGTATCTTCCGATACCTTAAGGGAACTTCTACAGTCGGCTTGTGGTATCCTAAAACCAAATTCTTTGACCTGATAGGTTACTCGGATGCGGATTTTGTAGGATGCAAAGTAGACCGTAAAAGTACCAGCGGTACGTGTCATTTCCTAGGAAAGGTCTTAGTCTCATGGTTTAGCAAGAAACAAAATTCTATAGCATTATCAACTACTGAGGCTGAGTATATCGCCGCATGACGTTGTTGTGCTCAAATTTATGGATGAAGCAAACCCTAGAAGACTACAATCTGCACTACACTAAGATTCCCATTGATTGTGATAACACTAGCACTATTAACCTGACTAAGAACCCTGTATGTTACTCACGCATAAAATACATTGAGATTCGTTATCACTTTTTACGTGATCACCAACAACACGGGAACATCTATCTAGAGTTTATTGACACAAATCATCAACTAGCAGACATTTTCACAAAACTACTGGCTGAAGACCGATTTAACATTATGAGGCGAGAGCTCGGCATATTTAATTTTTCAGATTCATAGTGTAGTATGTTTATTAAATTTATTTTTATAACTCGAAACTTCATAATTTATTTAACGAAAATTATTTTGGGTACAAGCCGAAAGGGTCCTTCTGTCATACAGGTGTAAATAGCCTGAAGCGATACGGTGCACTAGTCTTCGGACTACCGCTAGCTGGGATCCGGCCCCTACAGCTAACCCAAAGTAATAGAATTTATTAAATGAAGAAGTCAACAGTTATAAATTCAAATTTTTAAACAAATACTGCATTTATGGCATTGGAAATACAAGCAGCCGAACTCGGACTGAACTCCGACCGAGTTCGAATCGAGGTCGGATCGAGTTCGGTCGATGCTGTTCAGATTCCAGAACCGAACAGCCGGCCCTAGCTCTATTTAAACCTCTTTTTTCTTTCACTTTTTCTCATCCTTCAACCGAAAAAAACCCTCAAACACTCCAAAGAACTCTTCCTCCTCCTTCCATTCGAGCTTCTCAGGAGTCTAGTGGGCCATTCTTCTCCATCTTCTTCCTTCTCTCGAAGGTATTCCATTATCCTCTTCTTCTCATCTATGGCACCCAAGCACCAAAAGAGAAAGGTTGATTCCTCACATGCAGGATCCTTCTCCTCTGACTATGTTCCCACTAATATCTTTAGTCCAGCTAGACCTATGGGATCCGATGATTTTGATTCCGGTCTCTTTCCTGACAGGGAATTTTTGGACCTTTGGTTTGACTTTTTTCTGGTCATAGAATTTGTGTTGGAGCACGTGTAAACTTTACTATCTTTTCTGAATATGCTCCCACTTTCGACCGTCTTGGCTTTCGTGACTTTTTCGAAGTAGCTGAAAATATTTATGATAATGTTGTCCGTATGTTTTATTGCAACCTGCAAGTAAAAGATAACGGAAATTTCTATTCTTGTGTTGCTGGGCAAGAACTAGAATTCAGCGCCACCGACATCAGTGAATACTTCCATGTTCCTGATGTAGGTGCAGCTTTAGTGGATATTCATCACATTCAATTCCATGAAGGTGTCTCTTGATTCCTTCAAAGAACTTTTATGCCATCCCAAACCTGTTCCTAGAAGAGTTTACTCCATGCATCTCAACCAAAACTTCTATGAACTCCATAGGTTTGTATTCTCTGTTCTTCTTTCGAAGAAGGGATCCTCTGATGAGATTACCTTCCTGGAATTTTCAGCCATGTACCACATTCACTTTGGCATTCCATTCTATGTTCCCAAGACTATGATGGCTTGGATGCTCAACTGCAGAAATACAGGACACAAACCTCGTCTATCCCATGCATTTGGCTTCTATCTTTAGAAGGTTTGTAATCGATCTTCAAACCCGTTCTTACTCCTCCACTGCCATAGAGCTTAGTTGGTCTAGGTTATACACTACTCCTCCTCTGCCACCTGGTGATGAGCCTGTTCCAGATGCTGACCTCGAGGCTCCTGCTGCTCCAGCCCCTGCTCCGGGTTTTGACCCTGGCTTCTATCAGCGCTTTGATGATTTTGTTGCCCTCTCTGCACAACGACATCAGGGCTATCTTAACTCAGAGTTCCGCCATATCACCCAGGCTCAGGTATTACGGAACAGCATTGCTGATCTTCACTGGAGTCTCTCCCATGACCCATCACATCTAGTTACCATACTTCCTCACCCCAGCTTCCCTGGACCCTGGTTCGACGATGAGGCAACATTTTCTCACTTCGATCCTACTGCTGCATATTTTCCACCGGATGCTCCTGGAGGTGACGATACTCCGATGTGATGAGGACTTGAGCTAGTAGATTTTGGATAGGACTGATAGATGATGATATATGATTTTTTTATGTCTAAACTTTACAGTTAGACATTTATTAGTATTTTGTGATGATGATGATGGTTGTATCTTTCTATTATGCATGACATTTTTAGTATTTTACTACTAGTTATTTCTTTTTATTCACTTGTTATTTATGGAAATGTTGTTATCTCTCTAGTATTACTTTGTCCGTTTGATGAACATTGTTGGCTTCACATATTACGGGAGAGCTAAAATAAATTTTTCAATGACAAAGGGGGAGAAAGAGCGCAATACCAAAATCAACATTCAAAGAAAGACTACCAAAACCATTTTTTTAGGTAATTTTATTTGTTCTATTTTAGATATATTTTGGTATAGACTCAAGTTTGTTAATTATCAAAATGAGGGAGATTGTTGGCCCATTCCATGGTCACACCCGATTTTAATAATCGACATGAACTTAAGTCAATACACAAAATATATGAACTGTTGCTAATCATTTCAGGTCTTGTGAAATCAATATCAACTAGCGTACTACTGCATTATCAAGCACGTAAATCATCAGTCTGAAGCTTACTTTCATTGGAATCTAGTTCGAGTCATTTTACAATTTATTATGTATTTTATCTTTATTGAGTCTAGGATGTAAATTGTAAGATCGACTAGGTAATACTGGCTTAGGTTAATCATAGTCCACTTTCTATATAGCCTACCTATCTATATTCTATCTACCAAAAAGTTCTATTCCATTCTGCAACAATATTTTACAAATATTTAACATTTTTACATAGACAGAACTCAAACCGAGTTCGGCCCGAGTTCGGTCCGAACTCTGCCCGAATTCGGTCAGTTTAATTTTAAATATTTGTTGCCTCCAAATCTGCATGCAACGTTCATATGCGAAATCTTTGCATCAGAACTCTGCCCGAGTTCGGTCACAGAAAACACCTATAAATAGAAGAGAATTTCTCATTCCAAATCACTTAATTTTTTTCATCCTCTCTTCTCTATTCAGTAAGTGTTTTCATCTGATCAAAAGTTTTCATATCACACCTACACACCTCTTAGCCAAAAGCCAGTAATATCTATTTCGATTTAGAGTCTTTTGGTTCTCAAGAGTTGTAAAGAGGTTGTTCAAAGTACAAAAATTATCTCTGTTGTGGAGCCGGTCGTACGCTCGTCACCAAGCACGGTGTTGTGAAGTTGGTCGTGCACTTGTCACCAAGTACGGTGTTGTAAGAGACTGCAAGCTCTCAATTAGCTTATGCCTTAGTGGATTAACATCGAGCAGGAGTAGTCGAGACTAGATTAGTTCTCTCAGTGGGATACCAGTATATATCGCTGTGTCACTGAGTTTGATCTCTCTATCTCTTGCTATATTTATTTACTGTCTCTTATTTATTGCCATAGTTATCCGTTTATAATTTTTTAAAAATTGGTCATTATTTTTTGCTGCACTCACTCTATTCATCTCCCCTCTAGAGGTGCTCAACGGTCCTACATCAGCGACAGTGATGATGAAGATGCACAAGCCAGAACCGATAAAAGCCCTGTAGATGATCTGACTCATAGATTCGAGTCATTGAAGTTCTTGCCAGATCATCCAAAGACGCTCTTTATAGGTGATATATCAAGAGGTGTAAGTACACGCTCTTTATGTAGAGATACTAAAATAGTAGCTAATGTAGCCTTTATTTCACAAGTAGAACCTAAGAATGTAGCAGATGTTTTTAATGATAAATTTTGGATTGATGCCATGCAAGAGAAACTTAATCAATTTGAGAGAAACCAAGTTTGGGAACTCGTTCCTAAACCTATTGGTCAATCGATAATTGGTACAAAATGGGTGTTCCGAAATAAATTAAGTGAAGATGGACAAGTTCTACGCAACAAAGCACGTCTAGTGGCACAAGGTTATAATCAAGAAGAAGGTATTGATTATGACGAGACATATGATCCTGTTGCTATTAATTTAGTCTTAAAAGAACGTCTAGTGGCCATCAATGCATATTAATTTAGTCTTAAAAGAACTAACTTTATTAATCCTCCTTCTGATCTTTATGTCCCTAAATTGCATTGCTTTTCCAATAGGTTTATATACAAAGTAGCTCACCAAAATCTCATGTTATCTACTACCCCCTAGGGTGCCTACTAAACATACGGGTTGGAAAATGTAAACAACTTGTTTTTTCTTCTTCTTGTATATCCTCTTCTTCTTAAATAGTCACCTGTGAAACCTGGGAAGGCTAGGCAATATGTGGCTGGTTGCTTGCAGCCCAAATTTACTATTTGGATAACTATCAGCCTATTAAGTGCATTGATTGGATATAATAGTTATTCCTTTCCTTATATTCTAGTAAAATGCTCATAAGTAGGAGAAATAAAATCAAGTTAGTCATGTTTTATTTGTATGTTTCCCTTAAGTGATAATCTGGAAACTCGATCTTAACAGAGTGGTCATTATATATTGATATTATTATTCAGATGGGCAGGTGTAAACAAAACTACAGGGGATTACCCGTTCAGCCACTACAAACTCATTGTTCAGTTTTAGAAGCATCTGCAGCTATGTTAGCCCATATTGATAAATTACTCAGTGCAACTTTTAGCCCCTAAAATGTCTTTTATTTACTGTGATGTTTTGATTTCTGATAAATAGAATACTAAAAAACTCTTGCAGCTGAAGAATATTTTAACAAGATATAAACTGTATACGTCCAATTCAGGGTTCATGATATTAAAAGAGTGAGTTTTATCTGCTTTTAGTAGCCTCTAGCCAAATAGTCAAAGCAAACTGATGGTAGTGGCTTAACTTTTATTTCTTATAGCTTTCACTAGCTTATTGTAGCTTCTTTGATATGTGGTTGAGATGTGACTACATAAGGTAACTATGCTTGCTAGTTTTTGGTATATGTGATGAACCAATCAACCAATAAAACTTGTTGGTTCATAACCAAGTAGAACTAAATGTGTGTGCTACCACCTTAAAGTTGTGAGTAGGAATATATTGACTTTAGATGAATATTCAGGCCTAAAATAACTTTGTTGAACAAAGTAGGTTTGCTACAATATTTATAAATTAGAGAAATGCATACATTCTTGTAAGGCTATAAATTTTCCAAGTTGTTCCTGAGCAACTTGGCTCATCATCTTTGTTAACGAAGTCCAAGTGGAAGCTAATTTTGATCTCTATGATTTGTGCAGGGACAAACCTGTAACTGATAGTATTGAAATGGGGGATGTGTTGACAAGGGAGGCTGCTATTGCTGTGCTGTAGCATTTAGTATCAGTAATTTTGATACTGTTCCGTGGCAATGTGCAGTTACCAGTGGGGATTCTGGAGGATTAATAGCTACTAGTATCGGATGTGGTGTGATAAGGGAGTCTGATACCGCTACTGTAGCAGTTGGTATCCATAACTCTGATACATAGATTTTTTTATGGGTACTAGCAATACGAGGATGCTTAGGGAGATGCCTATATCAGAGAGTGCTCTTTATCTTATTGCTTAAAGTAGTGGAGATGATCCAGCAAGTTCTTTGCCTGATGAACCACACTACGATTCTCGAAACCAACATATAGAAGAAGGGGAAATAAGGTTGGTCTCTAATTCTTTGAAGTCCTATGATGTACAAGTTGAACTAAAAGAAGCATCCAACACCCAGATCCAAGGGGAATTAAGGTTGGTCTCTAATTCTTTGGTTATGGCTGCAACTATTAGATAATATCATATAACCTTTTTAGGTGTACTAGTTAAATTGCACATGCCTGGAGTGCCATGACTTTGAAATGAATTGATTTGTTGGCATACCAGAGTACACGTCCAAACGCATTGCCACCCTTACCCTTAAATTCTTCCAACTATAGTGACATTTCCTTTTAATTTCTCAGAATCTACATTAGGTAGGAAAAAAGAGCTTTTCAGTCCACAACCATAAAATAAGAGAACCTCAATCCCGTTTTTGAACTTCTAGATTAAGAAAGTATCTGGAGACATGATTTTCTGTATCAAAATGTCGTACCCAAGTTAGTACAGCACATAATGACTCGTGATCTATTGATAAAAAAAGCTAAAATATATCCACCTATGCCACCAGCTACATATAAGCTTTCCATATTTTCCATTAGTCATTCCTCTTCTATCTACTCTCCAATATTTAGGGATGACTTGAGAAAATAAGAACTTGGTTCCACTTCCAAGTTTCATCACTCCAAGTTTAGGGTATCACTTAAAAATATAAGAACTTCAAAAGTTCACATTTTTCTTAATATATTACCTGGTCACTGCAATTGCCTTGACTAATAAAAATAGGAAATATCTAAATTATAGAAAAATAGTTTTCAATTCAGTAAAGGTGCCTGCTAGTGTGTACTTTGTTAATCCAATATTTTTGATTCTGTGTGGACAGGTCCATTACATATATTAGGAATTTTATAAATATTAAACATTAGGTTAGATATTAAATTAATCTTTTTGGCCCTATTTTTTTTATTGTTTCTTAAGATAGATGACATTGTTGAAATTCTTAAACAATGTTTGGTTATCCTTCTACATACATTCTTGTGATCTAAGATGTCTTGAGTAAGAGTTGAAGCATTTCTGCTAACTTTCAACAGTTTCATTTTACATTTGTCGCATGCTTTACTTTTGAAGCTATTATTGATTACTCGCTTCCTTTAGCACGAGCACCACATGGGCTGGCGTAGTAACAATGTAATCTTCTGACCATTATCTTGAATAATAATCTAATAAGAAAGAATTCTAGTTTACATTTCCTCAGATATCTCATATTATATTACTCGTCTTTTTTTTGGGTGTTGCACTGAAGTTAAGTCATCATAGTGGGTCTATATTTTGTTTTCTCTTCCAGCCATTATGCCAATATTAAAATTGTTAGTAATCATCCTTATCCTCAAGGTTTGAATTTTTTGTTGCCAATGCACATAAACAGTTTCAGATTGATTTTCAACGGAACTGATATAAAAGTACACAAAAAGTTGGCATCAGCCAATACAATGTCTATCATATGTTCCAAAGTTTGGGTGAAGTTCGGCCTCATAATGAAACTGGCTTAAAACTATCCAAAACTATCTAAATAAAGCCTGAAATCTGTAAAGTTCACCCATTTTATTGCCAGCTATTAGAAGATCACTAGTCGATATGGAGTAACTTACTATTGACTTTGTATCATTTTGGTTATTAGAAGATCACTTGTCGATATGGAGCAACTTACTATTGACTTTGTATCATTTTGGCTATTAGAAGATCACTTGTCGATAGCCAATCCTAATTTGAAGAGTAGTTTGAAGCCTTTTCTGTGTTTACAGTAGTGTCGAGGACTATATGTCCTATGAATGCTTCAGGCAGACCAAGAGATGACGATTTCTACATATGAAATCATGATTCGTGACTAACATTGTTAGTATTAACTTTTCAGGGTGACTTGGATCAGTAAGTTGATGCGGTAGACTCACGGGTTCAGGTAATCTTTTATTTTGCTTTAACCAATCAGATCATCCTATAATACTGGCAAAGTTGTAAACTTAAGATGATGGGGGCAAAGGTAGTTAATTGAGGACCTTATCCCTGCCTTTTCCATTAATAATATGGAATGAAGACTATAAACATTTTCATGGTAAATTTTTTTTGTTATCAACAGGTTGTATTTTAATATTCCCAAACATCTAAGTACTTGCACATCTTTAGTCAAAAAATTCTTCATAGATTTTTCTTTATTATAGTAGTCTTGTTTCAGCAAGTAATTGATGAATAAAACTTTCTCATACACCGTACTAAAGCAAGGTATTATTACAGTTCAGCAAGGTATCATCTTGCTCGAGTTGGGTTATACCAAATAATGGTAAGTATCATCTTGCTCGAGTGGGGATTTTTAGAATATGTATATGAAAGCAAGGATGTTTGCAGTCTTCCTATTGCTGCAGCCTTCGTGATGACATTGAACTCCATATGTAAGCCTCTTTGTTAGTGTATTACATCATTAACGTTCGTAACTATATTTTGGGTGTTTAATAATATCGCAACATGTTGCTAATCCTTGTACAGTGATTGTGCTAATAGGAAGACAGATAGTGACTCCATTGTGCATGTGGGCATTCCTCGGTCATAAATTTTGCAAGACGTATCTATCTCGCAATGCAGCCTAAAGATGAGAAGACGTATCTATCTCACAAATAGAAGACATTGTTCCTCGTAACAAATTGGATATCAGTTTTGTAACTTTTTATTAATACTTTGTATGAATTTGAGATGTTTTAATAAAAAAAATTGGCACACTAAATTTTTATTATTCATGTAGTTGGTTTTGGTTGATTATTTGTATGGATTTGAGATATTTTTAATGTATATTATTCTTGGCATATTAAAGTTTTATTATTTATGAAATTGGTTTTGGTTAATTATATGAAAATAAATATACAAATGAAATCAATTTATATTTTATATGCTTTGATTATATTTTGAAGGCATTTAAAATGTGTCGTTGAAGTGAGTTAGATGACACATATAAGATGTCGTGATATTTATGATATTTATGATTTTCATGTTTAGATTACACATAAAAAGTGTTGTGAAAAATATCAATAACATTAAGATGACACTTGTAGACTGTCGTGAAATAAGCATTAAACGACATTCAAAAAGTGTCATCGTAAAGATATTACATGGCATTTTTGTCATGTTGTTGAAAGTCCAAAAATATTTATGACGACACTTATCAGATACGTTAAGATGACATCAGTACCATGCCATAAAATTAGTATTACACGACATTTAGAAAAAGTCGTCATACATTTAGTTCATGGCACTTTTGATGTGTCGTTGAAAGTAAAGAAACTTTTTATGACACCCCTCTAGACAGCACTTAAAAAGTGCCATAAAAAGTCATTAACGACAATTTTCGAGTGTCGTTAAAACACATTTTTGTTGTAGTGATTATAGAGTTTAGAAGTCTCAGGAATTGGGTGAGCAGCCAAGAAGTCGGCTAGGGCTTGACCCTTAACAGATTTTTGTGGGACATAAACCATGCAATACTATGTTAGCAATATGGCCCATGTAGTGAGCCTAAAATTGAGTGTACTGGGCTTCTTCATCAAGCTCGGAGAGGATTGACTCTGGAGATTACATGAATGGTTTGGCCCGTGATATAATATCGTATTTTCTGGATAGCAAAAATTAAGGCTAAACATTCTTTTTCTACTGGGTTGTATTGACGTTCAGCACCAATCATCGTATGACTGAGATAATATATGGCCTGCTCATGACCTTCCTTATTCTTCTGGGCTAATAGTGCACCCAAAGAATGATCCATTGCTCGAACATACATCAGGAAGGGTATTCCTATGACTGGAGGCACCAGGACTGGAGGGTTCATCAAGTGCTGCTTTATGTCTTCAAATGCTTGCTGGCATTCTTCAGTCCAAATGAAAGACACACCTTTCTTTATTAATTGAGTAAACGGTCTGCAGCGTCTAGAGAGATTTGAGATGAATCTCCTGATGTACGCAAGTTGTCCCAGGGATCCT